>SJXQ01001465.1:163820-238790 GCA_006408695.1 Aepyceros melampus
AGGAGGCAAGAATATACAGTGGATTAAAGACAATCTTTTTAACAAGTGGTGCTGGGAAAACTGGTCAACCACTTGTAAAAGAATGAAATTAGATCACTTTCTAACACCATACATAAAAATAAACTCAAAATGGATTAAAGATCTAAACGTAAGACAAGAAACTATAAAACTCTTAGAGGAGAACATAGGCAAAACACTCTCTGACATAAATCACAGCAGGATCCTCTATGATCCACCTCCCAGAATACTGGAAATAAAAGCAAAAATAAACAAATGGGATCTGATTAAAATTAAAAGCTTCTGCACAACAAAGGAAACTATAAACAAGGTGAAAAGACAGCCTTCTGAATGGGAGAAAATAATAGCAAATGAAGCAACTGACAAACAACTAATCTCAGAAATATACAAGCAGCTTATGCAGCTCAACTCCAGAAAAATAAATGACCCAATCAAAAAATAGGCCAAAGAACTAAATAGACACTTCTCCAAAGAAGACATACGAATGGCTAACAAACACATGAAAAGATGCTCAACATCACTCATGATCAGAGAAATGCAAATCAAAACCACAATGAGAACTTATGCTTTTGAATTGCTGTGTTGGAGAAGATTCCTAAGAATCCTCTGGACTGCAAGGAGATCAAACCAATCAATCCTAAAGGAAATCAACCCCAAATATTCATTAGGAGGGCTGATGCTGAAACTGAAGCTCCAGTACTTTGGCCACCTGATGCAAAGAGCTGACCTATTAGAAAGACCCTGAAGCTGGGAAAGATTGAAGTCAGAAGGAGAAGGGGACTACAGAGGATGAGACGGTTGGATGGCATCACCGATTCAATGCACATGAGTTTGAGCAAGCTCTGAGAGGTGTGGAAGGACAGGGAAGCCTGGTGTGCTGCAGTCCATGGGGTCACAAAGAGTCAGACGTGACTGAGCAACTGAACAATAACAACATATCAGAACATATACCCTATTAGAACTGAAAAATGGCATCTATGGGTTTCTTAACACTTTTCAGGATGTACAGTCATAGGAAAAATATTTGTTTTTACTTTTTGTTTACATCTTTTCTGTGTCTGACCTTTCACTGTTGTTGTTGTTCACTCACTCAGTCATGTCTGACTCTTTGTGACCTAAGGAACTGGAGCGCTCCAGACTTCCCTGTCCTTCACCATCTCCTGGGGCTTACTCAAACTCATATCCACTGAGTCAGTGATACCATCCAACCATCTCATCTTCTGTTGTGCCCTCCTTTTTCTCCTATGTTCAATCCTTCCCAGCATCAGGGTCTTTTCCAGTGACTCAGCTCTTCATATCAGGTGGCCAAAGTACTGAAGCTTCAGTTTCAGCATCAATCCTTCTAATGAATATTCAGGATTAATTTCCTCTAGGATTAACTGGTTTGATCTCCTTGCAGTCCAAAGGACTCTCAAGAGTCTTCTCCAACAACACAGTTCAAAACTATCAACTCTTCAGCACTCAGCCTTTATGGTCCAGCTCTCACATCCATACATAACTACTGGAAAATCCAAAGCTTTGACTAGACAGGCTTTTGTCAGCAATGCCTCTGCTTTTTAATGTGCTATCTAGGTTGGTCACAGCTTTCCTTCCGAGGAGTAAACGTCTTTTAAATTTGTGGCTGCAGGCATCATCTGCAGTGATTTTGGAGTCTACTGTTTCTGTTTCTTCCCATCTATTTGCCATGAAGTGATGGGACAAGATGCCATGATCTTAGTTTTTTGAATGTTGAGTTTTAAGTCAGCTTTTCACTGTCCCCTTTTGCCTTCATCAAGAGGCTCTTTAGTTCCTCTTCTCTTTCTGTCATAAGGGTGATGTCATCTGCATATCTGAGATTATTGATATTTCTCCCAGCAACCTTGGCTCCACCTTGTGCTTCATCCAGCCAGGCATTTTGCATGATATACTCTGCATACAAGTTAAATAAGTATAGTGATAATATACAGCCTTGACCTTTACCAAACTCCAAAATCTCTTTCTTATTTTTTTTATTCAGCACACTGAAGTAACTGTAAATCATTGTCTGCTCACCTATAAGGTGGCATTCCAGACACACATATTGCCCTTCAAACATCCCAGAATCCTGCAGCCACAGTAAATCCAGTGCTAAAGAAACCTTTTAATTGAGGGGCATCTTGCTTAAATCTAAAAGAACTCTAGGGAAGTTATTCAAAACAACAAATCTTTCTACCCTTCATTTTTCCAAGAGGTCCATAGATGAGCAGTGACAAAATCTGAGAGGTTTTATTTAAAATGTATAATATCAAGCCATTTATGAGACTTACTATCACAAACTACTTTTGATCAAGATCCTTAGGTTATTCCTGTACACATTAAAGGTTTAGAAGTTTTCAAAAAATACTGATATCTTATGTTATACTCTTAAAATTTTGACTTTATTGACATAGAGTAATACCGTGGGTATTGAAATAATAATAAAATAAACTCCCTTGTTAACTTGAAATGAGTATCCAAAATTGAGAAATACTAATGCATGCAGGCATAAACTGGTAATAATAATTGAACTGATATATTTAACTATATTTTATATTATTTCTCCTCACTTGAGTGTCCAATTTACTTTGATTCAATTAAACCTTATATTATTTCCCATTTTCTGATTTTGGAACAAAAAATGAAAATATACAAGCAAATGCAAAAATAGAAGGAATAAGAAACAAAGGTGCCTAATAAAATTTTTATTTATATATAGCAATTAGAGTTTTTAATAGTGAGGACCTCAAAAAAACAAATATAACATAAATATTCTGAATTCTTACCCAAAAACTTAAATCCAGTTTTATATAGGTTTGAATTTTGAATCAATATTTATATTTCCTATTTGCAATTAAATGAATTAAATGTATTTTTATACAAGCTTAATCAGTTTACTTCATTATTTTAAAATCTATTGTCCTATTAACATTAAGATAACTTGCCAGGAGGTTTTCCAGGTGATGCTAGTGGTAAAGAACCAGCCTGCCAATACAGGAGACATATGAGATGCAGGTCAATCCCTGAGTCAGGAAGATCTCCTGGAGGAGGGCATGGCAACCCACTCCAGTATTCTTTCCTGGAGAATCCCAGGGACAGAGAAGCCTGGCAAGCTACAGTTCATGGAATCTCAAAAGAGTCAGACATGACTGAAGTGACTTAGCACTCATGCGTGCAACTTGTCAAGATGAGCCATGATCCTCTAAAACCTTTTATTCACAGAGTGGACTGGGAACCAGTAGCACTGGCAAGGAGCTTGTAAATGATGCAGAATCTCAAAATCTCAAATACTCCTCCAAACCACTGGATGAGGATCTGCATTTTAAAAAGTGCCCAGGTGATCCAGTGAAGAAATCTTTATCACTAACTGATGAGTTCAGGATTGGCAAACAATCCCTCTTGAAGGAAAAATCTGGGGACATGTCAACTGGGGGCATGTTAACTGCAATTGCTTCTTTTTCAAGAGCTTGTCTCCTGAGAAATGGAAATCCTTGGAGAGTATTTTACTCCATGTTATTTATTGGCTGGCATAGCTAAATCCAGGACACACCTTCATTAACACAGTGATCACAGCCACTCAGGGGAGAACTGAGAAAGGTGCAGGTGTTTGCTACCTTGAAGCTGAAAAAACACACTGAAGACTTAGAATTGGAGATGCTGACCTGTGGTGCAGATCAGCTTCAAAAGTGGCTCTGAGACCAGGGTTGTCCCTGCCCTCTCAGCACTAAAGACAGCAGAATGCTGGATACATATCACTCCCAACACTCACACTAGTACTATGCTTCCCTAAGAGCATGTTCCCAACGAGATTTGGCATTGTGGTTTCCAGAAGAAAAAAGGTGTGTTGATTTTACATTCTCTTTTGGAGACTTTAATTATGACAGTAATAACCATTGGCATTTAGGCAAATATTCCACAATAGTTATTCATATAATTATCAATTTATTCATAGCATATTTTTAACTTGCTATGATGTGCCAGATATAGGCTGCTTACTGACCAGTGGAGAATAAGTCTGATTTGTTCATCTGATTTATAGCCAACTTCAGTCTGAAAACATGCTATTTAGAAATGGAAGATTCTTGAGCATGTAGTAAGAAAGTCTAACCAGTTTCAAGGAATTGGAGGTTTTCATAATGACATTAATTATAAATGAGGTTAAAAAAGAAAAAAAAAAAGCCAACAATAGAGATAATGGAGTTGGTAAGACTACTTTTTTTCATGTATAATAATGAAAGCATGAGTAAATAAAAATCTAGATAAGTTGAGAGAATTTGACTTATTCTAGAAAAAGAAAATGTTCTGAATTTGAAGGTAAGTTTTTGAAACTGAAAGGAGCCAGATACAAATTGAGTCTGGAAAGTGGCAAGAGGTGGTGTAGATATCCATACTTTGTCTTAAAAGCCATGAAGAAAATCCTTTCCCTAATGTCCTTGGTGATTCATCATCTTGATTTATGGTTAAATGTATTCAATGATCAAGAATTGCCATTTCTAAGAACTCCAATTTTTAGAAAAATTTCCCTTGTATATAGTGAAGGGTATATTCATTGGAAGGACTGATGCTGAAGCTGAAACTCCAATACTTTGGCCACCTGATGCGAAGAGTTGACTCATTTGAAAAGACCTTGATGCTGGGAAAGATTGAGGGCAGGAGGAGAATGGGACAGTAGAGGATGAGATGGTTGAATTGCATCACCAACTCAACGGACATGGGTTTGGGTGAACTCCGGGAGTTTGTGATGGACAGGGACGCCTGACGTGCTGCGATTCATGGGGTCATAAGGAGTTGAACACGACTAAGCAACTGAACTGATTTTCTTTGATCTTTCAAAATGTCATACATAAAATGTCTTTCTTCCCTTTAGATCTGATTGAGAAGTTATTGCTTAGTTGATAAGTCCTGTTGAACTCTTTGTGACCCCATGGACTGCAGTATGCCAGCCTTCCCTGTCTTTCACTATCTCTTGGAGCTTACTCAAATTCATATCCATTGAGTTGGTGCTGCTATCTAACCATCTTATCCTCCTCCACCCCCTTCTCCTTTTGCTTTCAACCTTTCCAGCATCGGGGTCTTTTCCAATGAGTCAGCTCTTTTTCACAGGTGGTCAAACTACTGATGTTTTGGCTTCAGCATCAGTCCTTCCAATGAATATTCAGAGTTGATTTTCTTTAGGCTATATCTCCCTTGAGATATATCTGCTAAGATAGATAGATAGATAGATCTGTTAAGTATTCCATTACCCTCACATATTTTCTAAGTTCTTCACAGTCTTTATTTGCCTTTTATCTTGTTGACGTCTCTTCTCAAAAAGAATTTCTATAACTCCAAACTCCAGATATAATTTAAGTGTAGCACAGTGCTTCCTAACCTAACTGCATACATAGAAAATGGTAATATTGTGTGAAGTAACAGGTTAAGGATCAGGCTGCATCTGACCAGTGGTGATCAACTTAACACATGAGGAAGTAGGTTCATCCCCCCTTCCAGATATGTTAAGAACCCAATAGCTTCAAACCCATATGATGATTTGTGGCTTTGCAGTTCCATGGAACTAGCGTTAGAAAGCTATTTATTGGAGTTACTACTGATCATACTCTAGATATTGTGTTTCTACAAGTGTAATCTGAAACTAATTTATTAACCAGCCACTTACTTTGTGGGTTTTATTGAGTTAATAATGAATTGACACCTTATTCTTTTCAGGTGAGTTGCAACCAAAGTTATAACCAGTATACAAAGAATTGGGTTTTTTTAATCTAAATTTTAAACATAACAACTCTTTGCTTTGCTAAATTTCAGTTTATTTGTTTTAAGTGTTTTTAGTGTCTGTATTCACATTTCCAGTTACTGCCCTTCCTCGGGGACTAGGTTGTGGGAACTTCAGCAGTTTTGCTGACCACAGAGTGTGTACTACACTGGAAGAGACTGGCAATCTTCAAGCTCAAGCTGCACTGATAAAAGAAAAATTTCCCAAAGAGCGTTTGAACCCCAACTGCTCTTTTCTGCATTTACTTCTTCCTATCCCCTTTAAAACTCAAATATTGAAAGGCCAGTAAAAAGTATTTTGTCATTTTTAATGTTAGTGATCTCATCTTATATTTTGACAAAAGACTTAACCTGCTTAAGTGGACATGATGCTTAATTGGCATTGCTATACACATCCAATTCTTAATTTTTCTAGTATATCTAATCTATCTGTATATGATAGGCAAATCTCTATCTTTAATTTATTCTTATGTAAGTAGGGTATAATAACTTGTTTCCAAAGAAATATTCAGACTCTTATAGGTAGATCCTATGGACATTGTGTCAGGACTAGTAAATAACAGAAGACATTTTGAAATAAAAATTTCAAAATATTCTATTCCCTAGCTCTGAATCCATTAGGAGATCTATGCAAATTTTCATGGCTCTCTGAGTTTTCACTCCAATTTTTGCATATTATGCTACTTTATGATGAATATTAGGCCACCTTAATATCATCTTTAATTATATGATATTAGTAACTATGTCTTTGTAGTTTTCACACTCTAGAATAGACCTTGCTTTTTGGTAAATGCTGTCTTACGAATTTTTGCTAAATTATTAAGAAGAGAAAGAAGAAAGAAGGAACAGAAGAAGGATAAAAGGGAGGAAAGGGAAGAAAGGAGGAAAAAATGAAAAAACAAAGGAAAAATAAAGAAAAAAAAAACCAGAATGTTTCAAATTCTCCACCTAAAACATGCCACTACACTGACTTTGTGTCTTCCAATTCAGTAATTCCCAAACCTGGCTAACCATCAGAATTACACTGGCAGTTTTATTGGCTTGCTTGTTTTAAATTACTTTATTAAAAATTCAGATTTGTTAAAATCCTCAAAGATTCTGAATCCCTAATTCTGATGTTAGATTATAAAATGTGTAATAAAAATTTCTCCAGATGAGTTGAGAGAATTTGGAGAGCTGATGAATAAAAACTTTTGAGAACTTTTTTTTTTTTTACTTTATTTTGCTTTACAATACTGTATTGATTTCGCCATACATTGACATGAATCAGCCACGGGTGTACATGAGTTCCCAATCCTGAAACCCCCTCCCACCTCCCACCCCATATTATCTCTCTGATCATCCCCGTGCACCAGCCTCAAGCATCCTATATCGAACATAGCTGGCGATTCGTTTCTTACCTGATAGTATACATGTTTCAATGCCATTCTCCCAAATCATCCCACCCTCTCCCTCTTCCAAAGAAACTAAGAAAAGATATTTTTTAAATATAAGTATCAAATATTAGAGTAAAATTTAGGAAGTGGTACTGCTTATGCAATAAAATGGAATTTTAATAAAATGTTGAAGGTTGTTAACTCTGGAAGTACCAAGAGTCTGTGAATTATTTTGAGCTATAAAGGTAATCTTTAGGAGAAGAAATAGAAGCAAAAATTGTTTATCATTGGTCTTCTGCAAATACTAACATCCCAGAGCAGAAGAGTATGAGGACAATGATTCAGGAAATTTTATTCTTAATTATAATCATGTTTACATTTTTACAGTCATTATTTTTGCAGATACTTTAAGCTCTCTCGGTGACTCTGATGATCAAACCATATTGGGGAGTCCTTGAATTAACAGACAGTCTGTGTTCAGATATTTCTATATCTGACTGAAAAGTGAGCAGCCCACAGAACTCCATCTTGCCCACAATAACAGCATGAGAGCCAGCGACACTCAGCTGTGTGAAGTGAAGGTAAGTTGAGTCTCTTTCATGTTCACGTCTAGAAAGAGTCATTTTCTGATGGTATATGTATGTTTTAAATGAACCTAGATACAAGGAGGAAGGGAGATAGGCATGAAGGCCAGACAGTAACATGTTAGACGTGCAGTTGTTTCCCATTATGGTTTAGTTTTGTATTTCATTTCTCTGGTGAATAAGGATTTCAGTATCTTTTTATGTTCTTGTTAATTATTCTTTTATCTTCATCTGTGACATATCTGTTCACGTAGTTTTCTCATTTTTAACTTGTTTGACTGTCTTCATGTTATTATCTTTTCAATATTATTTTTCATACTTTCAGTAACAGTCCATAGTGCCTTTAATATTCTAATAATGTATTTTGAGGAATAGTTTTTAATTTGAGTAAAAAGAATTATCAATATTCTTTGGTTATATTGGTTATATTATTTGGTTATATTGGTTAGTATGTATGTGTGTTCTTTCTAACAAATTCTTAGACTAGTCCAATACGTTATATATCTTTAGTGTTTTCTCACAAAGTTTAACAGTTTAATCTTTATGCCTAGATTTAAGATTCATTTCAATTTTATTTTTCTTAAGCTGTGAAGTAGAACAATTTAGATTTTTTCTTTTTAATTTGTATTCAAGTAGCAATTTTGCTACTTTATTTCTACCCATATGTAATGATAATCTGTTTACTGCTTAACAGAATAGGGGACTGCATTTCTGATTCTATATCCCCTAACTTTATGACCAGTTTTAATACCCTTTTAGTTAATGAAAGATGAAAAAGAAAAAGTTTAACCATTATAAGTGCTCTTTCTGTATTTTGAAGTGTGTAATTATCTTCTATTTTCCAAATAATAGCATGGTATAACAACAATAAAAATAGTATTGTTATTATTACCATTTTCAGACTGCTAATCTTTTCTAATTAGAAAATGAGATTATTTTACTCTTCAAAGATTATCAAGTAGTAATTGATGAGTCAGTAGATGAATGCAGATACTTGCACTTTAACTCACAAGCACGATTCATATATCTTTTCTTAAAGCATTTAGTCCACAAACATGCCAACAGTGGACTAGTTCACAGTGAATGTTGTTTGTGCTGTTTTATTTCAGAAAAACATTAAAAAGTGAAGATTTTTACAGAGAAACCCATGTTTCATAATTATCAGAAAAATAATTACAAAATCTGTTTTGATGTGTCTCTTTTCTCCTCTGACAGAAATTAAATTCTAGTTAATAAAAGGGTCTGCACTTACATGAGATTTGCTCACTCCAGGTTGATGCTCAACCAGCTTCTATCATTTTAATAGGTCCTCTAAGATTTCAAATTTGCAAAACTCACTTGGGAAAAAAGTGCTTAAAATAAGTGAATGTTTGAATTAAAGAATAGCCATTCAAATAGGTAAAATGATCACTATTATGGCGAAAAAAGAATGTGTATGTGAAATAGCTTAATATATTTTTTGTCAAGCTCTAAAAACATTTTTTTTCATTTTACTTTATTTTACTTTACAATACTGTATTGGTTCTGCCATACACAAACATGAAACCACCACAGGTGTACATGTGTTCCCAATCCTGAACCCCCCTCCCACCACCCTCCCAGTACCATCTCTCTGGGTCATCCCAGTGCACCAGCCCAAGCATCCTGTATCCTGCATTGAACCTAGACTGGTGATTCATTTCTTATATGATATTACACGTTTCAATGCCATTCTCCCAAGTCATCCCACCCTTGCCCTCTCCCACAGACTCCAAAAGACTATTCTACACATCTGTGTCTCCTTTGCTGTCTCACATACAGGGTTATCGTTACCATTTTTCATTCTGGCTTACTTCACTCTGTATAATCAGCTCCAGTTACATCCACCTCATTAGAACTGATTCAAATGTATTCTTTTCAACGGCTGAGTAACACTCCATTGTGTATATGTACCACAGCTTTCTTATCCATTCATCTGCTGATGGACATCTAGGTTGCTTCCATGTCCTCGCTATTATAAATAGTGCTGTGATGAACATTGGGGTACACGTGTCTCTTTCAATTCTGGTTTCCTTGGTGTGTATGCCCAGCACTGGGATTGCAGGATCATAAGGCAGTTTTATTTGCACTTTTTGAAGGAATCTCCACACTTTTCTCCATAGTGGCTGTACTAGTTTGCATTCCCACCAACAGTGTAAGACAGTTCCCTTTTCTCCACACCCTCTCCAGCATTTATTGCTTGTAGACTTTTAGATCGCAGCCATTCTGACTGGTGTGAAATGGTACCTCATTGTGGTTTTGATTTGCATTTCTCTGATGATGAGTGAACATGGAAAAAGCAAAAGAGTTCCAGAAAAACATCTATTTCTGCTTTATTGACTATGCCAAAGCCTTTCACTGTGTGGATCACAATAAACTGTGGAAAATTCTGAAAGAGATGGGAATACCAGACCACCTAACCTGNATTTTAACCTAGGTTCCTCACTATGTATACAATTAATAGGCAGCAAGGGTATATTGTATAGTGGAGGGAAATATAGCCATTATATAATAACATTAAATAAAGTACAATCTATAAAAATATTGAAACTAATATATTAGTCTTTTTAGGTCTTCTGTCCATTCTTTAATCAGATTGCTTGTTTTTAAATCAACTATACTTCTATTAAAAATTAATAACCAACCTAAATTAATTCTTAAGCCAAAGAAATACATTTAGGTTTGCAAATTTTGCTTCTCTGTACAGCAAATATATGCTTATACAAAATTATGAATATAATTTTCACTCCCAAAAAAATAATAGAGAATAAAAAATCAAAAACAGCTTTTTTAACATTGCACAGCTAGATTATATAGAATTATAGAAATTAATGTTAAAACCTATACAAATCTGTGGGATCCAGCAGACTTTTACTGATCAAAAGTTGTTAAACTGTGGTGAGGAAAATTGGAATGATTAAAATGGGCTTAGAATTAGTGAAAAGGCAATTGATACTGGGAGTACTCAAAATCAGTAGTCAAATAACTCAGAATATTTGAGGCTTTGTTTTATTCCTCAATCCATATACATTTTTCAGTTGAGATGGTGAAATAATGGGCTTCCCCGGTAGTTCAGTGGGTAAATAATCCGCTTGAAATGCAGGAGACACTGGAGACATGGATTTGATCCCTGAGTTGGGAAGATTCCCTGGAGGAGATGGCATGGCAGCCTAGAGGAAATAGCAACCCACTCCAGTATTCTTGCCTGGAGAATCCCATGATCAGAGGAGACTGGCAGGCTCTAGTCCATGGGATCGCAAGGAGTTGGAAATGACTGAATGACTGAGCAATTATTATTCTTATATGTTATTATTATTTTCTTACATTAATTCTACTCATAGAATGATGGTTATATACATGGTGTATGTAAATTAATTAGATAGTGTTTGCATGGTACCATAATGGATATATAAAACAAAACCTCAGAGGCCAGGGCAATTGTCTGATAAGCCTTGAAATGAGATTTAAACAAGTTCAGAATAAAGGACATATTTACATGCAAAGTTTCTAATATCTTTGTGTGGCACTGTACCAGGTCCTGTGGGAGCTTTAGATTTTGAAATGTGGCACAGTGACATGGTCCCTAAGGTACAGTCTTTAGTCTGGAGTCTACGTCCTATCTCTTATGTACCTGTTGTTTCCAGTTGTTTCCAGTCTGATCCGCATTTCTCAACTTGAAAATGAAAATAGTTGTACTTACAAAGTTTCAGTGTACTTTAAAGGTGATTTAATGTATGTGAAAAGCATGGGAAGTTGAAAAGTGAACTACAATATATTATTATTTATTCTATAAAGAGGGCTTGCAAGAGCTTACGATAAAGGCAGACAATTGCTAGTGTCATGTGAAATAGACAATAAATGTTTTAGGAATTCAGACATCAAAATCAATTTCGTTTGCAGTGATCAAAGAAGTCTTAAACAAGTCTGGGTTCTGTCTTAAGGGAAAAAAAGGTAATCGCTGCTATTTTATCTTATGAATAGAAGTCCTTATATGTGAATCTCTCTTCTAAAATTCCCAAGTTTATCCATGGGTTGTTTCACAGCCAAAATGTGACTGAAATTTCCTGGTTTGTTTATGCACCTTAGGGGTCCAACAGCATAGAAAAGGATCTTTTCTTTTCCCTTCTTGAAACATCTAATAAGCAAATCCATAATACTTTTGAGACTAATTTTCACAAAACTTCTTCGTTCAAAATACTTTTGAAGCCAGTGGCTTTTAGCTAGCTTTGTCTGCAATTTTGTATCATCACATAAACTCAAGGATGACAGAAATATATAGCAAGACTAAAATTTAATGACTCTTCCATAAGCACATGTGTTACTTCATAGTCATACATTATAAATATATTCTTATTTCGCTTCAACTTTTTAAATTTATTAAAATTTTGAATTATGTTTTTGAAAAAGTCTTCAGAGTATCACATAAGCTAAGACAGATTATTTAGGCTCTTTGAGATCATATTCTTCTTTTTTTTCCTTTAATTTTTATTTTTTAGTTTGTTTTGCTTTACAATACTGTATTTGTTTTGCTACACATCGACATGAATCAGCCACGAGTGTGGGTAATATAATTTATCAATGTAACTTAAAAATCAGAAACTATTAGACAATTATTAGGTTTATTTCTGTTTTACTCTTGTTAACTTCTAGCTTTCTAAACAACTATTAGTAACTTAACACTGTTATAGTTGATATATAATGTGTGTGTGCGCATATGTATGTGTTTTTGGAGAACCCACAGTTCAGTTTTATCCAGATCAAAGAAAAGAGAAAGTTTTGATCACACTGGAAGAAACTCAGCTAGAGGTTTGGAATCAGTACTAAAACAACAGGTGCAATGAGGACAGTATCCTCCAAGTACAGTTGATTCACTGCTACATTTGTCTATTTGTCTAATATTAACAATATAAACAGAGTAGCACAAGTAGTATTTGGAAAAACCCTTTCTTTCAATATTACAGTGTCCGGCATAACATTTCACTTGTCTCTCACCACTGGTTCTCTTTGCCTTCCTGAGCTGCTGCTGCTTTAGTAAAGTCATTTTTGATATTGAAAGTCTTGAGAATCTCCTCATGAGTTTTCCTCTTGATCATGCTGGCCACAGTCTTACATGTATAATATCAAGCAAATCTTTGATGTTTAAATAGTCTGCAATCAGAGTAAGTTTAAAAAATGTTCCTTGGGAAACTTTCAGGTATTATGTGTCCCAGACAGGAATAATATCCCTTTGCTTTTCTTTGTTCTCATCATTCTCAGGAGGAGGGTCATCCCTGTGGGTGTTTATACCACTGAATGACATTTTTTATTTTTTTAAAAAAGAATATGGCTGAATTAGATTTGGAGAGGAACTGGCTGTCATCTCATTCATGATCAATTCCAAATCTTCCAAAATAGTCTTGATAGATACATAACTTATCAATAGTTATACAATAGTTTCCTGGATTGGAGAGATCCCCTGGAGGAGGAAATGGTAACCTAGTCCAGTATTCTTGTCTGGGAAATCCTATGGGCAGAGGAGCCTGGCAGATGACAGTCCATGGAGTCAGGAAGAGTCAGACCTGACTTAACGACTAAACAGTAACAACAACATACAATAGTTACACAGTTTAGTTACATAGCTTGTGGGCATTTACTAGTTTAGAAATATTTTGAATCACACCGTGTATATTGTTTTGCATAGTGCTTTGTGACTTTAAATATTATACTTATTTCCCCATGCCTGTATGTCTACGTCATTTTTAAACAGCTTAATTGAAATCTGTTGTATGAATTTCTTTTAAGAGTCTGAACTTTTTTAAGTGTAGCAATAAAATGTGAAAATAAAACTTTATTCATTATATTATTTTAAAATTTGTATATTTGTAAGCTTTTTCATTTAGCTGCTTCCCACAATATATGTTAAAATTATTTTAGTCATTTACTATAGATGACTTTCCTGGTCATTTTAATAGACTTTTTCTCTTTTTTTTAATGATAATATTTAGTTGGCTGACTTTTCCTATCCTGGAACATGATACAGAATTTTTGATGAATTGACTGAAGCCCAGAAGTTACAAATCATGTTAAAATATAACTAGAATATTATATTTTAAATCTATTTATTTTACAGTTTAATTGTTTACAGTTTAAATGATACTACTTTTGCTCAGAATTATTACTAAAAACCAATTCTTAATTTTAATATAGAAAAATGTTATGAATTGGGAGATTATGTGAAGTTAAGATGAGAAGGGCTTCCCTTATAACTAAGTCAGTAAAGAATCTGCCTGCAGTGCAGGAGACCCACATTTGATCCCTGGGTCAGGAAGATCCTCTGGAGAAGGAAATGGCAACCCACTCTAGTATTCTTGCCTAGGAAACCCGTAGACAGAGATTCCTGCAGGGATACAGTCCATGGGGTCGCAAGAGTCAGACACTTCTTAGTAACTAAACCACCAAGATGAGATGTGACAAATTACTGATTTTTCTCTAGGGCCAGGTGAACTTTCTGAGATTTGGGTAGATAGTACATGTTAACTTTCTAAAAAATAATGATACAACATATGTATTTTTACTGATACTTGACAAGTAATGATAAGGTCAACAGAATCTCAGACTGGTCTAATTTGAGGATATTTTTTACCTTTATATTTCAAAGAAACTGAATTTTAGAGCATCTGTCATATAAACAGTTTCCCAAGTGCTTCTGAAATGATATAGTAGTTAGTAGAGGTATATGGTGTTAATTACTGAAAACAGCAGGCTTCACAATATACTTAACAGTGAGCACATTAAATCAGCCAGTCATACGGCTAATAAAATAGAAATTAAAAAGGCCAGGTTATGCTGAAAATAAATTTAAAGTTGATGCTTCTGATTTTATTCTGTATGTTTAAGAGCTGATAGTGCTTTGTCATTTTGACTCATTATTAATAGTGATGTTTCACTGTGGCCTCTGCAGGTAGTGAAAGTTTTTTGGGCCAATATATCCACAAGTTTTTCACTAACATATTGTTAAGTCACCTACCAGCTTCATATTGGCATGGCAGGAAGAAGTAGAAAGACTGTGCAAGCTTTGTGTTGAATGACGTTAATTTTTCCCTTGGGAAAAACTCTTGAAATTCAAGGCTAGATACTTTTTTAAAAAACAGACAAATTAATTCTGAGGAAAAAATAGAAAAAAAAATTTGTCCTATATCACCTGTAACTTAAGGTGGTAACAATCAAAAAGAGGAAGATCCCATCCTTTTCTAGTGAGTAACATAGAAAAAAGAGAACCCTGACATTGTATATTAAATAAGAAAAATCTATAGCATCAGAGTATCCAAAATATTTTTCAAAGGATCAGATCACATAGTTTTTGAAAGTAATATATCAGATGAATTAGGTATTAAATAGTGACTTTTTAATTAGTCTATTTTTTTATTGAAAGACAATTGATTTACAGAATTTTCTTATTTTCTGTCAAACCTCAACATGAATCAGCCATAGGTATACATATAACCCCTCCCTTTTGAAAGTCTCTCCCATCTCCTGCCCTATCCCACCCCTCTAGATTGATCCAGAGGCCCTATTTGAGTTCCCTGAAGCATATGGCAAATTCCTGTTGGCTATTTTACATATGGTAATGTAGGTTTCCATGTTACTCTTTCCATGTGTCTCACCCTCTCCTCCCTTCTCCCCCTCTCATGAGTCTATTCTCTATGTCTGTTTCTCCATTGCTGCCCTATAAATAAATTCTTTGGTAACATTTTTCCAGATTCTGTTTATATGCGTTAGAATACAATATTTATCTTTCTCTTTCTGACTTACTTCACTCTGTGTAATAGGTTCTACGTTCATCCACCTCATTAGAACACATAAAAAGATGTTCCTTTTTATGGCTGAGTAATAAATATTCCGTTGTGTGTATGTACCACAACTTCTTTATCCATTTATCTGTCGATGGACATCTGGGTTGCTTCCGTGTTCTAGCTACTGTAAATAGTGCTTATGGTACTTGCACAGAAACATAAATATAGATGAGAAAGAAGGAATGAAAAAAAAAAGAAGTTGATAGATAAGCAAAGGAAAAAAGTTAGTTCTCTTTGTACTAAAAGTCAGCACTAGCATCAGGACCGAGGTGAAAGTTATAGGAAGCAAACAATGACTCCATATGTTTTATCATTTAAAGATTTTTAAAAGCCAATGGATAGCTTTGTGAAGTACTTATTGTTTATATAGTACTTTGTGAGGCACTGCACCCTATGTAGTACTTTGTGAAGTACTATGCTCTTTATATACTCTGTGAAATACTACACTGCTAAAGTAAGAAGTGGATACTCAGCTATCAGAAATACATTGAAGTATTTTCTGCATTGGTGATAAAGGTGTTAAATTGCTTATAAGATCTGTTCCTATATTGGGATTCTATTATTTAAATTCACTATTAAGATTTTCACTGTCACAAACACATGTCCATAGGAGTGTTCCCTCCCCCAATCTCTCTTTTTCATCTAAACTCACACACACTCTCATGCAGGTAAGCATACCCCAATAAATAAGCCTTCATTTACCCAGTATGCTCAATAGATGACTGAGAATTAGCAACATTTGATCTTTAGGAAAACAACTCATGACCCATGGTGTAAACCTTGATTACATGCTAAAAATAAAACATATTTGTGATAATCCACAATATAATTTGATTGAGGGCAGGAGGAGAAGGGAGTAAAAGAGGATGAGGTGGTTGGATGGCATCACAGACTTAACAAACATGAGTTTGTGAAAACTCAGGGAGATAAAGAAGGATGTGGAAGCCTGATGTGCTGCAGTCCATGGGGTCACAAAGAGTTGGACATGACTGAGTGACTGAAAACAGTGTAAAA
Organism: Aepyceros melampus; assembly: GCA_006408695.1. Lineage (NCBI taxonomy): Eukaryota > Metazoa > Chordata > Mammalia > Artiodactyla > Bovidae > Aepyceros > Aepyceros melampus. The sequence continues at coordinate 180,426 of SJXQ01001465.1, forward strand.
TTGAACAGCAGTAAATTTGAACAGCAAAATTGAACAGTAGTGTTTGATATTTTAAAACTTCAAGAAATAATCAACTCGAAGACAACAAGGATACTTGTAACATTGCCTCATTTCTACTAGTTTTGAGCAGGTATTTACAATAATGAATAGAATTAATTTTAAGAAAAAGTATAGCAAAAATGTTAAGTTTTCCACTGCTTTCTTGGCATTCTGCATTAATACCAAAATTGGCCTTCTCATAATATCATTAAACAATTGCTCACTTCTCTGAGCCTCAATGTCATCATCTTATGGAGGCAATGTCATCCCCATAGATTTATGACAATGTAATAAGATAACATACATAATATAAATATTTAATAAAAATTAAATAAAAATTAACTCAGTTAAGAACAAAATACTTAACTAGAATAATTCACTGTTTCTTTCAATTCAGTTCAGTCACTCAGTCATGTCCGACTCTTTGTGACCCCATGAATCGCAGCACACCAAGCCTCCTTGTCCATCACCAACTCCCAGAGTTTACCCAAACTCATGTCCATTGAGTTGATGATGCCATCCAGCCATCTCATCCTTGTCATCCCCTTCTCCTCCTGCCCCCAGGAGGAGGGGGATGCATCAGAGCCTTTTCCAATGAGTCAACTCTTCACATGAGGTGGTCAAATTACTGGAGTTTCAGCTTTAGCATCATTCCTTCCAAAGAAATCCCAGGGCTGATCTTCTTCAGAATAGACTGGTCGGATCTCCTTGTAGTCCAAGGTACTCTCAAGAGTCTTCTCCAACATCATAGTTCAAAAGCATCAATTTTTTGGCACTCAGCTTTCTTCACAGTTCAACTCTCACATCCATACATGACCAATGGAAAAAGAATAGCCTTGACTAGATGGACCTTTGCTGGCAAAGTAATGTCTCTGCTTTTCAATATTCTATCTGGGGCTGCTGCTTAGTCGCTTCAGTCATATCCGACTCTGTGTGACCCCACAGATGGCAGCCCACCAGGCTCTTCCGTCCCTGGGATTCTCTAGGCAAGAACACTGGAGTGGGTTGCCATTTCCTTCTCCAATGCATCAAAGTGAAAAGTGAAAGTGAAGTCGCTCAGTTGAGTCCGACTCCTAGCGATCCTATGGACTGCAGCCTACCAGGCTCCTCCTTCCATGGGTTTTTCCAGGCAAGAGTACTGGAGTGGGGTGCCATTGCCTTCTCCAAATATACTATATAGGTTGGTCATAACTTTCCTTCCAAGGAGTAAGCGTCTTTTAATTTCATGGCTGTAGTCACCATCTGCAGTGATTTTGGAGCCCAAAAAAATAAAGTCTGACACTGTTTCCACTGTTTCCCCATCTATTTCCCATGAAGTGATGTTTCTTTAGTTATCTCCATATAAGCATAAGAAAGCAAAACTTTTCTAAGTGTGAGTAAGATCTGTTTTGTTAGAATTAACTCCCTTCGTACTTTTATTTTCATTGTTTGTTACATAGTTTTTGGTAAACTACTTGAGAGCCAAAAAAATGTAGTAATCAAAAGGGTTTGTATGAAAACCATTTTCAAGAATGTGGTAATCTATTCACCAGTCATTTATGTTGAAGGTCAAAGCTAAATTTTTGAAGACTTAAGAAAGGATGTATATCAGAAACACGATTCTGCTGAAAGCTATACTTAGTAGGTAATTGTTACTCAGGAAACATTGGTTGAGTCTTCACATCTTTCAGTTAGCCTCTGATCTGATAGACTCCAGAAGATATTATTTTCCTGACTATTTCTTTCCTTCTCTAACTTTTTAGAATCAGAAGTAAAGATCAATAGTTGTTCTTTTGTGTCCTAAAATCAGTTTTTCTCATGTGGAGGAATAAATGTATTTTCTGCTTTGTATTAGTTGATACTGCAGAGGTTTCACAATATGCCAATTCAGATACTATGTAAACATGAATTATTAAGACAAATTCATTAGATATATTCAAAGCAAATGCTTTAGGTTTCATGTATTGAAACCTTGTTTTAAAATGAAATTCTGTGTAATGTTTTTCTTCTCTGAAAGCATAAAATACAGTGTTTGAGGTGTATTGACCTGTAAATTGTTTTCTACATCCTCTTCTCTCAAACTCATTAAGTGTTTAAAATGTGTGATTAGTAATATTGATATAGCTTTTTTCAAAAGCACTATGGAAATAACAGTATGACACAAAATCCAAACTATATAGAGCAATTTTCTCTCTAAAATACTTTTAACAAAATTTTTATACATAAAATGTTTGTACATAAAATGTCAGAATTCTGACAAAACAATATTTTAAACCTCAAAATCCAACATTAGAGGAATGACTTGATAAAATAGCAACACAATTGAATATTAGCCATTAAAGTAAAAATTATGGAAACTCTTTTAAAATATAAGTAGGCTTTAGAATATTTGTTTAAAATAGAATTATCTAGAATTATGTATATTTCAGTTCAGTTCAGTTCAGTCACTCAGTCATGTCCGACTCTTTGCGACCCCATGAATCGCAGCGCACCAGGCCTCCCTGTCCATCACCAACTCCCGTAATTCACTCAAACTCATGTCCATCACGTCAGATGGTACCATCCTCTGTCGTCCCCTTTTCCTCCTGCCCCCAATCCCTTCAGCATCAGAGTCTTCTCCAATGAGTCAACTCTTCATATGAGGTGGCCAAAGTACTGGAGCTTCAGCTTTAGCATCATTCCTTCCAAAGAAATCCCAGGGCTGATCTCCTTCAGAATGGACTGGTTGGATCTCCTTGCAGTCCAAGGGACTCTCAAGAGTCTTCTCCAACACCACAGTTCAAAAGCATCAATTCTTCTGTGCTCAGCCCTCTTCACAGTCCAACTCTCACATCCATACATGACCACTGGAAAAACCATAGCCTTGACTAGACGGACCTTTGTTGGCAAAGTAATGTCTCTGCTTTTGAATATGCTATCTAGGTTGGTCATAACTTTTCTTCCAAGGAGTAAGCATCTTTTAATTTCATGGCTGCAGTCACCATCTGCAGTGATATTGGAGCCCAAAAAAATAAAGTCTGACACTGTTCCCACTGTTTCCCCATCTATTTCCCATGAAGTGATGGGACTGGATACCATGATCTCCGTTTTCTGAATGTTGAGCTTTAAGCCAACATTTTCACTCTCCACTTTCACTTTCATCAAGAGGCTTTTTAGTTCCTCTTCACTTTCTGCATAAGGGTGGTGTCATCTGCATATCTGAGGTTATTGATATTTCTCTCGGCAATCTTTATTCCAGCTTGTGCTTCTTACAGCCCAGCGTTTCTCATGATGTACTCTGCATATATGTATATTTAGCAACTGTTTAAAACATAGATGTTTACATTTGAAAAGAAAGAAAGAAAGTGAAGTCAGTCAGTCATGTCCGACTCTGCGACCCCATGGACTGCAGCCTACCAGGCTCCTCCATCCATGGGATTCTCCAGGCAAGAATAGTGGAGTGGGTTGCCCTTTAAGGCATGTGGAAAAGTGAAGAGATTTTAGATTTTATATAGATCTTACCTTGAAGTCCATTTATAAGTGAAGAATCTATGTAGTTGGAGAATAGATTCTCTTAATTTTCTATTTTACAAAAGTATAGAAGAGGATTCATATAATTTCGGTGATGTGTCTGTACAATTAAAAACCACTGAAGAGCTGGAAATAGAAAAGATAGTACCTATATTTTAACCAATAGTCATTCTAAAATGCTGTTGATATAATTGAATTTCTTATAAGTTTTGTAACACTTGAACTTGAATGCTAAATAATTATGAGACAAAATATAAGACAGTGGTAATACTGCTTTGTGATATTGTACATTAAACTGAAAATTAACCATAGCATTGTATACATGAAAAGGACATTTTCAAAATTAGCAATGAATTTATATACTTTTATATACTTTAGTGTCAAGAAGCATTTAACCAGAGGCTTCCTGTGTGCTGTTTTGGATCTGTCAGGAATTCTCTGTTCCTTATTAAATCAGGAATTAAGAGGAGAGGCGAGCCTCTCCAGGGGGCTGAGGAATCCAGGCATTTCCTTCATTAGTTTTTCTATAGGGTGATAAATACCCTCTTCCTTCTTGTGAACCATATGGTAAAAGTGATTGTTTACAACTCTCTCTCTCTTTAATATGGATCACCTATGTTTTGTAAGTCTGAAATTTTAATCTTTATCTTTGCTGAGAATAACTACCTTGTAAGACAGTATATATGCCCACACCGTGTTGATTAAAACACCCTTGCGCGCTCTCTCTCTCTCTCTCTCTCTCTCTCTCTCACAGAGCACAGAGGCTCTCTGAGTTCACTTTTCTGCCCAGGCTTCTAAGACCCTCTGGAGAGGCGCTGTGTGCCTTCACCCCATCAAGAGGGTGCCTGAGGCCTCCGTGAACAGAGCAAGCGCCATGCCGGGGGCTTTATTGACTTTCTGTGTAAACCAATCAGCTTCTTTCTCTCTCCTTTACTTTCTTATTGGTCAACTCTGGACCACCAGGTTGCAGTCCATTAAAGGACCTCAACAGTTGAGTCAACTTCTAATTTGTATTATTCACATTAAAGTTTTAGTTTTTCCATAAAGCACCATTTAATTCATTATTATACTATAATTCCCAGAACATTAATGCATTTTCAGCAGGAATTAATACCATAATTGACTAATGGTAGTTATTAGTAGTGAATATGACTCAATATATATACCTAGTGAATTTTCAGAACATTTTCTTATTTACTATTTTATATATTTCTATTTTAGCTTATGGCACAAACTCTTCTATTTCTTAAAAATTTCTGTAATTATCACTCATTTTAAGAAAATATCTTAGTACAGCAATAATACTGTCATTAAGCAGCTGGAAAGAGTTTCAAATATAGTTTCTAAAGTTCTTAATTTCTTATGAGAACCAAACTTGTCATTCTCACAAATTTAAGAAAGTAGTTTATCCTTAAGATACAAAGACAACTTTGGAAAGTAAATTACCACATTTAATACTTGAGTCTCTCTTAGAAACTAAAAAAAATTTCATCTTGATCATAGAGGATCAGTTTCTTCAAATCCTATTTTCAACTGCATTTAGTACATGTGAATGGATTTTTGAAAATGAACTGAAAAGATACATGAGTTCATAATCATACTAATTCGAGTTTACTTGTATAGGGTTTTTACTTACCTTCATTGGCCTGGAAATTTCTGAAAATGAACTGGAAAGATACATGAATTCATAATCATACTTCTAATTCAGGTTTATTAGGATAGGGTTTTTATTTACCTTCATTGGTCTGACATCTGTATCTCTATTTTCCCATAGGAAGAAAAATCCTAATTCTCAATAACAGCAATGTAATTACTCATTTGATTTGCTCTTAATACACACAAACACACGCACACGTGCGTGCGTGCGCACACACACACACACATAATCAGCATTACAATACCAGTAATACTACTTGCAATATCATTACTAAAACAGTTCAATAATTTTTGCAGTATTTTTTTTATGCTTAGAATATGTCCCATTGAGATGTAGGTTAAGTAACTGTCATTTAATGTCATTTTAAGTAGTTCCTCTCAGAAGCTATGCTTTCAACTCAATACAAAGATTTCTTTCTTTTAATCTTTTGAGATTGCTCTTTCAGTGTTCATTTGTTTTTTATTATTTATATTCAAAGATGTTTTTCTTCTAACCCTGCATGACCATCCTAGCCTCCCATCCTCTAAGGGTAACCATTGTTACTAGATTTATTCTTAAATTTATCCTTAGGCATTTTTTTTCATACATTTTTCTCCACTTCACTTTTTTCATTTAAAAGTAAATTCTGAAATAAATTCATTTTAGTGTTTATAGATGGTCACAATTCCTTTTTATAGTTTCATAATTCTCTGGTGAATGTAGCATAGTTTTTTAAACCAGTCTCTTATTGATGGGCATTTAAATTGTTTCCAGGCTTTACAAATAAATTTCAATGAGTAGTCTTGTAAATATGTCACTTCGTATTTGTGCAGTGTATCTTTCAATAGATTCCCAAAAGCCGAAGTGTAAATGAACATATAATTTGCCTTAAATTGTTAAATTTCCCTTTATAAGGATTATGCCATTTTGCATTTATACCAACAATGTATTAATGTCTTTTCCTCACAGTCTAGCCAACAGAGCTTGGTGTCAAGTTTTTGGATTTTTTTGCCAATTTAAGATGAGAAATAGTATCTCAGTATATTTAGTTTGTATTTTTAAGACTGAGCTTTAGTTCTCTATGTGAAAATTCCTTTTGTAATTCAAATATTTAAAGATGAGAAGTATTTTGTTAGATAAAAAGCCTACAGTGTATACAAGATTACTTTAGGTTAAGATTGAATTGTTAAGATACAGTTATATAGAAAAAGAAGACAGACATGATTCAAAATAAACTTCATAAATTAAATATTTCAGCTTTAGTCAAAAGTCATAGAAACCTTGCAAAAGAAATGATCCTCTCATTGATAAGCCAAAATATGCTGTAGTTAAGTTTACAATGTAACTTCTATAAAGTACTAAAATTTGATAAAGTACTAACTCTTGAAAGAAAGAAAGCTTATAAATGATCATGTAATTGCAGAGGATTTTCTATAGTAGTCTTAGTTTTGAGAAAATATAGAAGTCAAGTCTATTATACTTCATATTATAGCTCAAAACCAAAGCCAGTTTGAGGAAAAATGTTGTCCTCTAACATAATCAGGATAATGTGTTATGGTCCTTATTCTTGGACTATCTGAGCTTTTCTTTTGTTCCCTAGTTTGTTTCTGCATGTGTGTGAGCTAAGTTGCTTCAGTTGTATATGACTCTTTGTGACCCTCTGGACTGTAGCCCACAAGGCTGTTCTGTCCATAGCATTCTCTAGGCAAGAATGCTGGAGTGAGTTGCCATGCCTTTTTCTAGGGGATCGTTCCAACCCAGGGATCAAAGGGAATCTTTCCAACCCAGGGATCAAACCTGTATCTCCTGCACCTCCTGTACATCAGGCAAAATTCTTTGCCACTGAGCCATCAGTGTCTAAATAAATTTTAATATTTTATTTGGATTGAATAAAGATCCTGATTATCATATTAATCTGACATCAATAATTGGTGTCCTCTTCAGCAAGAATTGTGTTTTCCTTGGGAGACAAAATGTTAAAGAAAGCATTGTGGAGAATGATTCCTGCCAATTAATTCTTAGTTATTTTCTTTCTTTTCAGCACCTTCCCTGATAGGTATGGTAAGAAAGGACTGGGCATCCCAAAATAGCATTGCCCTATCATGGCAAGCACCTGCTTTTTCCAATGGAGCCATACTGGACTACGAGATCAAGTACTATGAGAAAGTAGGTCTTATTTGGAGCTTCCTCAAAATGTACATATACATATATATGCATATGTAATTAAGTATATTATTATAGAATATTATTTTACTTTAAAACCTGTTCTTTTTGGCCTAACTTCTTACCTACTATGTCTTTAAATATTCTCCAGTATACTATAGTGCTCATAATTTCTTAATTAATTTGTCTTGTTTTATATCAGATTAAGGTAGAAGACAGAGGATGTACATTTCTATCTTCACTTACTCTAAGGAGTTTTACAGTATAGTGAGAGATTGTATTCATCAGCTTACAATTTAATGAATATAATGTTATTTCTAAAACTCACTTCAGAAAAAATAGTAAAATGGAATTACCATAATCTAAAACAAGTTCAGTGGGCCATATCTTTGCCAATGAATTAAAGTTATAGTCTGCTAAAATTTGCAAAGTATGATTTAAGGTATAAATGAAAATAGCTGATGAATTTAAAATTGTCTTTCCATTCAGGTCAGCTGTTTTATAAGGTAGCAAGATAAATCTGGTTAATAAATCAACCCAACTTCAATTTCCATTTCTGTCATTAAAATTCTCAATTACTATATTTTCCCAAATTATATACTTCTTTAGTTTTATGACAGTCACATGTCTTCTTTGTTTATGCTTTCTCCCTATCCCTCACCATTATGATATCATTGCTATAGATGTTAAGGCAAAACATAGAGTCAGTTCTGATAATATGTCCCATTGGGCTGATACTAACCTAAAATATTGATAAAGTGAGCATTACATTTTAAAATATTATGTAAAAATTTATATAATCCCCAGTGGTATCTTAAGAAAGAACTTGTTGTGTTTCTATAACTTACTGGAATCAAAGGAACATCACAAATAAATTTAGGTTCCATATGAAGAAACACAGGGCAAAAAGAGAAATGGTGGAGAGTCCTGACAAAATGTGGTCCACTGAAGAAGGGAATGGCAAACCACTTCAGTATTTTTGCCTTGAGAACCGCATGAACAGTGTAAAAAGAAGAGAAATAGAAGTCTATATTTTTCTATTCTATTGCTTCTGAGCAAATGTAAGTTTGAAAAGGGGAGAAGTAACTCAGTAGCATGATTATATTTAGTAATTTCAGAATTATGTGGTCAATGAAAGCTATCATTATTACTAACTGACATGGAAAAATCCATAGCCTAAGAAAGGAGGAATTTACTCAGTTTAATTAGATTATAGATTCTATACATTGGCCTGGCCAACTTGTGCTCAGAAATCCTGTTGGTCTATCCTTTCAAATGTGACAACCTATGGCATGCTGTCACAGGAATATACATATTTTTCTGTCCATCAATTTAAATATATCTTCATATACTCAAATAATTCAGTTTATTTAAAAAGCAATGTACACATTTCTAAGGAAATTTTCAGAAAAAAATATTTATGTGTATTATAAAGGTAATATTTCATACACAGAAGATGACTCTTATTCTATAGTCATTTTTGCTTCATATATCTGAAGATGAAAATGACTTATAATATTTCCAGTTAAAGAAAAATTGTGCTGATTCTATAAGAAAAGAACCATATTCATCCAATTGGAACTTTATAAATTAATAATACCCTGAGAGATGGCTACTGACATAATATACATGTTTTAATAATAGAATAAATAATATTACAAAGGAGTTTATTTTATAAGAAAATTGCAGTGATCCATTGCTAATGAATTTAATGTGGAGTTGGAAGCCAAGGATTCCTAATTCATGTTCTGACTCTGACTCTAATGCTTGTGGTCAGGAAAAAGTCTATTAATCTCCCTAATCAGACTTCACATTTACAAAAGGAAAATAAAGATATCAACCCTTCTAGTGTGTTGTAAAGATTAATTATAAACAGATCTAAGGATGGAGAGTATACAAATTCAGTATTAATTATCATTTAAGGAAGCATTAGAGAAATATTTGGCCTATACATAATACAATATAGAATCAGAGCATAGGAATTATGTACAAACTAAATACAAATTATGATGTCTTCATATATAAATATATAAAATATTGGCAACCAGTCAAGATGTTAGAATATCAAAAGTCTCAGAGAGAATGTAAAATGATTGACAGCATCAAAATTTTTCTCAAATATGACTGCAGATTCTTACTATAAGTTTCTCCTCCCAAGAATTATTTTTATAAAGCTTATAAGTAGAGTAACTTACAATAGAACTCTTAGTTAAAATTGCTAATATCATTCTTTATTGGGAATCTAAATATTGTTCAGTAAGAAGAACAAGATACAAAGCAGAACAGGTAAAAATGAGCCTATTTGGGGAACACAGATATTCCCCCGTATATTTATATTTTTGTATGATTATATCAGCATATGGAATATGGAATGGAAACATGCATTTTAGGTGTTATTTATTTTGTTAGAATGGGATGAGTACATAGATGGAGGCACGAAAGAGAGGCAAGGTAGCAAATATAGATAAATATGGATGGATAAATGGATAGATGGATGGATGAATGGAAGAATGGGTAGATCCTAAATAGCTTTAGTAGTTGTCTTAGATCCATTTGCTCAAAGACAAACTCTGAAATGGGAATTTGTGTACAAGTGATTAATTAAGAAACCTCCTACGAATACTGGTAAGACAACGGAGAAACAGCACTCTAAGGAAGATGTCAATCAAATTCAGAGTGAGCAAGGAGAGGTCTTGAATCTAAATTACATCTCAGAGTTCATTCTATGGTGACAAAGAAGCTGAGCTTCCATACTCAGGCTTTAGTCAATCATTGACCACAGGTTTTGAATGGACGTTTAGGTGTGTTATTCAGGAAACAGTCATAGACGCTTCTGGTTCTCCACTGTGGTTCCACAAGCCCAAGTTTAGGTGTCTAAAGTAGATGGAAGGCATAGACCTTTAAAAACAAAACACACAGCAACTGGGGATGGGAGCAGGAACAGGTAGAGGTGATCCAAGTACATCTCCTGATACACCAAGTAATAGCTAAGGCACCTCAGTGCTCAGTGAGCTATGATAGAATTTTACTCTTCAGCCTGTCATGATATCCATAGTCTCCACAGTCTTTAATATTGATGCCTCCATCTTTAATTTAGTCATTTAAACTTTACATTTCCTTTCAATCAAAGATACACTGTATTTCTAACCTTAATTAATACACAAATAATCAATATTTATACCATTCTTTGAATAATCTGTGCTGTTTTAAGTTCTTATCATGTTAGGAGAATTACTTTGTAAATTAGAAGAGAAGTTAAGTGACTTCCAACCAGTCCATCCTAAAGGAAATCAGTCCTGGGTGTTCATTGGAAGGACTGATGTTGACACTGAAACTCCAGTATTTTGGCCACCTGATGCAAAGAGCTGACTCATTTGAAAAGAGCCTGCTGTTGGGAAAGACTGAAGGCAGGAGGAGAAGGAGATGACAGAGAATGAGATGGTTAGATGGCATAACCAACTCAAAGGAATGAAGGTGAAGGTGAAGTCGCTCAGTCGTGTCCGACTCTTTGTGACCCCGTGGACTGTAATGTACTAGGCTTCTCTGTCCATGGGATTCTCCAGGCAAGAATACTGGAGTGGATTGCCATTTCCTTCTCCAGGGGATCTTCCCGACCCAGGGATCAAACCCGGGTCTCCCGCATTGGAGGCAGACGCTTTAACCTCTTGAGCCACCAGGGAAGCTGGGAAAACTCCTGAAGTTGGTGATAGATAGGGAGGCCTGACGTGCTGTGGTTCATGGGGTCACAAAGAGTTGGACACGACTGAGCGACTGAACTGAACTGAACTAAGCAATTTAGAATGTGAAGTGTCTACAAATGTCTGAGATCAAACACATATTATTGTTACCAGTGACCTTCACTTAGAAAGTACTGGTCTAAGTGTTTGGACATTTAAGTTTGACTTAGACCTTAAGTTTCTTATTCCTGTTTTCTCACCTATAAAATAAGGGTTCAGAAAGATAATCTTTTCCATTTTTAGCTATTTTCAAATGCTACAATGTTTGTGTTTATATAATTATATAGATATACTATATTTCAAATAACTTCAGTGTGCTAAAATTAAATATACAGGTACATTTTAAAAAATAACTCACCACAGGGAACAATAATCTTCACATCATAACTGTATATAAAAATTAAAACCTAGCCATGATTGTCTTCTGTTTCTGTGTGTGTGTGTGTGTGTGTGTGTGTGTATGAGATGAGCAGACTATGGAGAAGAAAATCTATAGCTTGTGGGTTATAATTAATTAGATATTCTCTATTCAGTTAATTATACTCTCCAAATTCTTGGCCACATTTTTCATACTTAAAAAATGTTTTAAACTTACATGAATATACTATGAACATGAAAATATTCATATTTAAATATTTTAAAAATAATGAAGAAATTCAAGCATAAGTCACCAAAAACTTTTATATTTCATATTTACTCACTAACAATATGTTTCTTCAAAGTAGAACATACTCATACTGAGGAAACTGTTTTAAAAAATGACAACAACTTAGATATACACGCTTTAAATAATGGCCTTCCCAGGTGGTTCAGTGGTAAAGAATCTGCTTGCCAGTGCAGGGGACAAGGAGATGAGGGTTCAACCCCTGTGTCAGGAAGATCCCCTGGAGAATGGCATGGCAGAGCACTCCAATATTCTGGCCTTGAGAATCCCATGGACAGAGGAGCCTGGTGGGCTACCGTCCAGGGCATTGTGAAGAGCTGGACATGACTGAGTGACTGAGAACACACATGCATGCTTTATATAATACTTCATGAAGCAGCTGGACTCATTTCCAGGAACTGCCAAACGGGGTGGAAGGCAGGGAGCTCTTATAGGAGAAAGGATAAAAAACAAGGGAGAGAAAAAATAGAAAATATCTATTCTACTGTAGCCACATAGTCAACCTCATTTAGGGTGAGAAGGAACAAGGAATGAAGTATAGAGCCCAGAGTTGGCTTGGAATTTGGGGATAGGCTAACTGGATATACTGTGTCATCTTTTTTTTTTTTTTAAGTGAAGTATAGTTGATTTAAACTGTTGTGTTAATTTCTGATGTACAGCATGGTACTCAGTTATACATATTTATGGATTAGTTTTTAATATTCTTCTCCATTATGGTTTATCCCAGGCCATTTACTATAATCCCCTGTGCTATACAGTAGGACTTTGCTGTCCATCTGTTCTATATGCAGTAGTTTGCATCTGCTAACCCCAAACTCCTAGTCCATCCCTCCCCTATGTTTCCTTGGCAACCACAAGTCTATTCTGTATGTCTGTGAGTCTGCTTCATAGATCAGTTCTTTTGTGTCATGTTTTAGATTCCATGTATAAGTGATAGCATATGGTATTTTCTTTCTCTTTCTGACTTACTTCACTTAGTATGCTAACCTGCAGTAGCATCTATTTTGCTGCAAATAGCATAATTTTGTTCTTTTTGTGGCTGAGTAGTGTTTCATTGTATACATGTACTATATCTTCTTTATCCTTTCATCTGTTGATGGACATTTAGGTTTTTCCATGTCCTGGCTATTTTGAACAGGGCAATTGTGAACAATGAGGGAGCATGTATCATTTCTATTCATAGTTTTGTCCAGATGTTTGCTGAGGAATGGGATTGCTGGGTCATATGGTAGCTCTGTTTTTGGTGTTTAAAGGAACCTCCATACCATTCTCCATAGTGGCTACAACAATTTACATTCCTACCAACAGTGTAGGAGGGTTCCCATTCCTCCAAACACATCTCCAGCATTTATTTATAGACTTTCTTTTTTTCTGCTGTTCTGGCTCTTCATTGTTGAGGTCTTTTCTCTAGTTGCAGTGCATGGGATTCTCATTGCAGTGATGTCTCTTGTGTGGAGCATGGGCTCTAGGGTGTGTGGGCTTAGTTGTTGTGGCACACGAGCTCTAGAGCATGTAGGTTTCAGTAGTTTTGACAAATGTGCTTAGTTGCCCTGTGGCATGTGAAATCTTCCCTAACCCAGGAATTGAACTCGTGTCCCCTGCATTGACAAACAGACTCTTAATGACTGGACTACTAGGGAAGTCCTGTAGACTTTTTAATGATGGTTGTTCTGACTGGTGTAAAGTTACCTTATTGCACCTGGGATTTGCATTTCTCTAATAATTAGTAATGACAAGCATCTTTTCATATGCTTATTGACCATCTGTGGATATACTCAGTTTTTGGTCAAGGAGAGCTTTTACAAGGGTGCAAGAGTTACCTACATTTTAGTTTTCAGACTTGGTACTCCATATGAGAGCAGTTACATCTTGGGCTTAAAAATGTTATTCCCATGTAGCTAAGACATCATCTGTTCCCAACCCCTCAGTCTCCAGCTTCAACATGTTGCAGACCCTCCTGCAGTCAATAAATATCAAAACTCTAATTGAATATCAAAAACACCCTTCCCTTAGTTCTGTTCTGTTTTTCTCCTTTATCCTTTGTGTTCACATTCTTAAAGTTTCTTCTTTTTTCTCTATCAATAATACTTTTCTCATCTTGCTTCTTTGTTCTTTTATTATATTTATCAAAGAAGACTTGATTAGAGCCAATTTTATATATAGATCTATCTGACTCCCTCACTAGCATTTAAGCCCCTGAAGAAAGGAGACCATTTTTTGTTTGTCTTTGTCACCCAACCTCTAGTCAGTGCCTAATACCAATGTTTTTAGTCAAATTCTAAAGTAATTAATAAAATCCTCTTTGTTCAAAACTCATTCACAGGAAATTGAGAAAAATTACCTAGCCACTGTGAAACTATCCCTAGCAATTAAAAAATAAAAAAAGAAAGAAATCCTGAGGACTCCTGTTTCTACCTGTTCACAAGAAGGACATACACTGATACCTATGAGCTGAGAAAATGTTATGTTAATAAATAGAATGTAAGTTCTTGAAAACTTCCAGGTATTTAAACTGGATTTAGAAAAGGTAGAGGGATGAGAAAAAGTAAAAGGATTCCAGAAGAACTTCTACTTCTGTTTCAATGACTACACTAAGGCCTTTGACTGTGTGGATCACAACAAACTGTGGAAGATTCTTAAGAAATCTTCAGACCACCTTACCTCCCTCCTGAGAAATCTGCATGCAGGTCAAGAAGCAACAGTTAGAACTGGACCTGGAACAACAGATTGGTTCCAAATTGGGAAAGGAGTATGTCAAGGCTGAGTGTTGTCACCCTGCTTATTTAACTTAAATGCAGAATACATCAAGTGAAATGCCAGGCTGGATGAAGCACAGCTGGATCAAACTTGCAGGGAGAAATATCAATAACCTTAGATATGCAAATGACACCACCCTTAGGGCAGAAAGTGAAGAGGAACTAAGCCACTTTATAAAAGTGAAAGAGGAGAGTGAAAAAGCAGGCTTAAAACTCAACATTCAAAAAACTAAGATCATGGCATCTGGTCCCATCACTTCATGGCAAATAGATCGGGAGACAATGGAAACAGTGTGAGGCTTTATTTTCTTGGGCTCCAAAATCACTGTGGATGGTGACTACAGCCATGAAATTAAAAGATGCTTGCTCCTTGGAAGAAAAGCATGACAAACTTGGACACATATTAAAACGTAGAGACATTACTTTACTGACAAAGGTCCATATAGTCAAAGCTATGGTTTTCCAGTAGTCATGTATGGATGTGAGAGTTGGACCATTAAGAAAGCTCTGAGTGCAGAAGAAATGATACTTTTGAACTGGGGGGTTGTAGAAGATTCTTAAGAGTTCTGTGGACAGCAAGGAGATCAAACTGGTCAATCCTAAAGGAAATCAATCTTGAATATTCATTGGAAGGACTGATGCTGAAGCTGAAACTCCAATACTTTGGCCACATGATGCAAAGAACTGATTCCCTGGAAAAGACCTGATGCTTTCCCTGATGCTGGGGAAGATTGAAGGCAGGAGGAGAATGGAGTGACAGAGGATGAGATAGTTGGATGGCATCACCAACTCAATGGACATGAGTTTGAGCAAGCTCCGGGAGTTGGTGATAGACAAGGAAGCCTGACATGCTGCAGTTCATGGCGTCTCAAAGAGTCGGACATGACTGGATGATTGAACTAAACTGAAGCTCATGAGGCAGGGATTTCTTTTGTCCATATTCATATCCTTAGCAATCAGAAAGGCATATAAATGATTATTCATAGACTATGGTAGTTGACCAATTTTAGGCCAGGTATTTTTAAAACTTATTTATTTTTAAATCAAGGATAACTGCTTTGCAATGCTGTGTTATCCAGTTTGAATTTCTGGAACTTCTCATACATCAACATAAATCAGCTATAGGTATACATATGTCCCCACCTCTTGAACCTCCGTCCCACCTCTGACCCCACCCAACCCCTTTAGGTTGTCACAGAGCACTGGGTTAAACTCCCTGTGTCATACAGAAAATTCCCACTGGCTAACTATTTTACAAATGATAACTGTATACATTTCAATGTTACTCTCTAAATTTGTTCCACCTTCCCCTTCCCCCACCATGTCCACATGTCTCTTCTCTATGTCTGTGCCTCTATTCCTCCCCTGTGAATAGATTCATCAGTACCAATTTTCTAGGTTCCATATGTGTGTGTTAATATTGATATTTATTTTTCTCTGATTTATTCACTCTGTATAACAGGCCCTAGGTTCATCCACCTCACTAGAATTGACTCAAATTTGTTCATTTTTAAGGCAGAGTAATATTCCATCATATATATATATATACCACAAGTTCTTTATCCGTTGATCGACTTCTTGGGTGCTTCCATGTACTGACTATTGTAAATAGTGCTGCAATGAACATATGTCTTTTACAATTGTGATTTTCTTAGGGTATATACCCCATAGTGGGATTGCTCGGTCATACAGTAGTTTTATTCCTGGTTTTTAAAGACATCTCCATACTGTTCTCCATCATGGCAAGATGAAAGATAACCCTCAGAATGGGAGAAAATAATTGCAAATGAAACAACTGACAGAGGATTAATCTCCAAAATATAAAAGCAGTACCCAGAGGGATGGTACAGGGAGAGGGGTGGGAGGGGGGTTCAGGATTGGAAACACGTGTACACTTGTGGCAGATTCATGGTGATGCATGGCAAAACCAATACAATATTGTAAAGTAATTAGCCTCCAATTAAAATAAATAAATTTAAATTAAAAAAAAAACAGTTCATGTAACTCAATATCAGAAAAACAAAATACGCAATCAAACAATGGGCTGAAGACCTAAACAGACATTTCTCCAAAGAAGACATTGTTGTTGTTCAGCTGCCAAGCCGTGTCTGACAATTTATGACCCCATGAACTGCAGCATGCCAGGCTTCCCTCTCCCTCACCATCTCCCAGAGTTTGCCAAAGTTTATGCCCTATGAATGGATGATGCCATCCAACCAGCTTATCCTCTGTCACCCTCTTCTCCTTCTCCCTGCCATCTTTGCCAGCATAAAGATCTTTTCCAGTGAGTCAGTTATTGTGTCATGTGGCCAAAGTATTATTAGAGAAATTCAAATCAAAACTGCAATGAGATATCACCTCACACCAGTCAAAATGGCCATCATCAAAAAATCTACAAACAATAAATGCTGGAGAGGGTGTGGAGAAAAGGGAACCCTCTTGCCTGTTGGTGGGATGTAAATTGATACAGCCATTACGGAAATTTCTTCAAAAACCAGGTATTTTTTTAAGTGTTTTTTATGTATTAAGTAATTCAATTCCAATAACAACCATTTGAGATAAATACTATTACTCTCCCCATTTTACAGATGAAGAAACTAAGGTACAGGAAAGCTAAGTAATTTCATCAAAATAACCCAGGCAATCAACTGGTTCTTAATACATAGTTGCATCACAATTGGATGTCTCAGAAAAGTGCTTTCTGCTGATGCTGATTTTCTAGGTTCCCTGAGGCAGACACTTCATTACTCTCTGCTGCCTGTTTTGCATCTATAAAATGGCAGCAATAAAACATACCTACCTCACCAGGGTGTTGTACAGCTCCACTAATTACCAACTGGTACCTCATTTTGCAAACATGCATCCCCCATAATAGTTCATTATTCTTACATCCAATATTTAAAGACCTGTTACTGATAGTCTTCTCTTTATAATTCTCTCATTATTTTTTTTTAATCACAGTCAGCAGTTTTTAGATTTTGTTTAAGAAATTTCATCATAAGAAAGGAAACATTTCTTGTACACAGATGGTCAGTAATTATCTATATAAAATACTGAATTTAATTTGCCATTATTTCACCTACTCTACCAATTATAGAATTAAGTACTTATGAGGTTTATATAAAAATACATAATTTCATGTCTGAAACTGTTTTCTTTAAAAGGTAAGGAAATTTGTTTGAAGCTCTTCATTGTGGGAAATATTTTCATCACTCAGGGATGATTTAAAGTTTTTTTCATAGGAGGTTGATTTCTTGGTGGAAGTGAAAGTGTTAGTCACTCAGTCATGTCCGACTCTATTCGACCCTTTGGACCCTAGCCTGCCAGGCTCGTCTGTCCATGGGATTCTCCAGGCAAGAATACTGGAGTGGGTTGCCATGCCCTCCTCCAGGGGACCTTCCTGACTCAGGGATCAAACCATATCTCTTTCTTCTGCATTGGCAGGTGGGTTCTTTACCACTAGTGCACCTGAGAAGCCCTAAAAGTCACAGACTTCTCAAAAACCAATTCTTTCTTCCTTCTCTGCCCTCTTTCTCAAGATAGTTTTCTTCCCCAAGAAAACAATTCAATAAATTGCTTTTTTCCTAAATATATAACCAGTAAATCTGCATGTTTGATTAAAAATATATGAAGCAATTATTATAGAAATAATAAGCTACAAAATAAAAAAAATCCTTCTTTCCTTCCTTATAAACTAATCAGTATACTTTTCTTATTCTCGTTTGTTGTACTTCCTTCACATAAGTGTTTGCTGAAGGACGTTTTCTCTTCACTTCCACAAATGCCACTTAAGTGTTTGCCGAAGAAGTTTTCTCTTCACTTCCACAAATGCTATTTTAGCCTTCACTCACTGTTTAGGTACAGAAACAGCTCATTCATTCTCTGCATTCTCCTTCCCCAGTGACCACCTACATTGGTCCATTTTGTTATCTAAATGTAAACTTGCATGTAAATGGAAACAGGTTTATTTTATGGGAATTAATATAAGTATGATTGATGAAAGGACATAAGGATCCCCTGAGTTACAGGAGGAACTTGTTGAAACGGAGGTCCTGACTCAGCTGACAGGAGCTGGGTTAAGAGAAGGTGGGATGAGGCTTTACATTTGGAACAGCTCACAGGCAACACTAGTGCTGCGGCTCCAAGGTTAAGTCGCTAAACGCCCTGCTTCTCCATTCTCCACATTAAAAGTGTGGATAGGGACTTCCCTGGTGGTCCAGTCATTAGAACTTCGCCTTCCACTGCAGTGGGTGCAGGTTTGATCCCTGGTTGGGCATCCCACATGCCTCATGGTCAAAAATCCAAAACATAAAACAGAAGCAATAATGTAACAAATTCAATAAAGATTTTTTAAATGGTCAACAAAAAAATAATCTTTAAACACTAAGTGTGGATAGAAGGAAAATAACCATAACACTATAAACATAGATGTGAATTTAATGTTACACCATCTTTATAACTAGTTAGAACCTCTATAGATGTTACATTCTGTGTGATATTTGAACCTAATATATTAAACTGAAGCAAAATGTAATAAATAAAGGACTAAGTCATTTCAGAGTTAACTGAGTGTTTCTAATGGAATCAGCAAAGTCATGAGCTGGTGAATAAAAGTTTCGTTTTGTTTTTTCCTCTCTTCTCATAATTTTTATTCGTTGTCATGTCCACCACAGAGAAATTGGATATGAGCATTTGGTACTAATTAAAACACCATTACCTGATAAAAAATGGATGGCAAGGGAATTTACTGATACAAATACTCATTATGGAGATATCATAGCCAATTTCCATGTTGTGTAGCAAACACCACACTGGGTAGAAGCCTGTCCGGTTTAGTGAGCCCAGGGAGTCCCCACAGCGCCTGGAGCAAAGATTCTCACAGTCACAAAACTGGGACTGGTGCCAGCACCGCATCAACAAGAGCATCTGTGTGGTTTGAATGTATCTAAATAGAAAGAAAGCAAAAGATATTTTCACTATTGCATTTAGTATAGGATTTGTACGCACATGAAAATTATAGTTGTCTACTGACTCCTCTACCTTTAAACTGTCTTTGATTTCATAAGAATTATACTGCCTTTTGTTTTATTTGAAAAATAGATTTGTACAAAATGATAGAAGCTAGAGTTGCTGTCTATGGGGTCACACAGAGTTGGACACGACCGAAGTGACTTAGCAGCAGCAGAATTAGCATGCCAAAGATTTTATATATCTAATTGAGGAAAAATTAAAGTTAAGTAAATAACTAAGTAAATATTCTTCATTGAAAACTTTAGAATACATCTAAATTTATAGAGTGAAATGGAGATTTTAAGGATAATGAGTATCAAAGTTTATATTTTGATTTCCAAGGACACTAAAACAATACCCTCTTCACTGTGCTCAGACGGCCTGGATTCTTTTGGTGTATGTAGTTACTGGGAGTACAGTCTTAGTGCTGATGTTGTAATACCAGATAAGGCTGCTCATTAATCATACTGCTGCCAACTTGCTGTATTTCAATCAGTTCAAATTTCATAGCATTTTAATTCAGCTTCATATCCTAAAGTCATAATCAGTTTCTTTGATATTCCTGGTCAGAATTTTCTTAAATTGCTTCCTCATCACTTTAATGAATTCCGTGTCTTCATCTCATTCTTTATGAAGTTAGGTTAAACTAGGTTACTTTCCAATTCTGAAATTCTGTGATTGTGTAAGCTGCTTATTATTTGATTGTTTCTTACTTTGCTATACAAAGGGATAAAAAATTATCAAACAAGAGTAATAAAGCAATGAGATAATTCATTTTTCAATGAAAGTATAAAATATTTAAAAAATTATGGGGAAGTACATTAAGGTCTCAAAGGGTGAAAAACTAACTCAGTTTCTTCAACAACCTAAAAATCTACATATTTTACAACCAAGTTTTATATTTCTAAGAACAGAGAAAAATATAAAGTTATTTTTAAAAGATTAATTACAGCTCTTATAAATTTCCATCTCCTGTTAAATATTATTGTTTGGAGGGAGAAAATAATGCAATGTGACATATAGCTAGGAGTAGAGGTAATAGAACCCACAATATCAAATTATAAAAGGAAGAAAGTGAAGTCGCTCAATCGTGTCCCCATGGACTGAAGGCTACCAGGCTCATCCTTCCATGGGATTTTCCAGGCAAGAATACTAGAGTGGGTTTCCATTTCCTTCTCCAGGGGATCTTCCTGACCCAGGGATTGAACCCAGGTCTGCCGCATTGTAGGCAGACGCTTTACCGTCTGAGCCACCAGGGAAGTCAAATTGTAAGTTAATCACAAATATCCCTTAAAGTATAGAATACTAGAAAGTATCTAGGTTAATGCTCACAGGAATCAGGATAGCCTTGGAGTATGCAAAATTAGCATTTTTTCTTCATAGTTTCATTCCTTCAGAAACTTTTTTCTGAGGAGTAACAAGGACACAAATTCAAACTTCCTCTAAATTTCTGATCTAGTTTGGTGAAAATCAGACAAACAAAATCCCATAGACAGCCACCAATTATTTGAGTGTGACATTCCATGAATTTAGACTACATACAGTCAGCCTTCAAAGAGTTGCTCTTCCATTTACTGGAAAATATAAATATAATGTTTTTACTTTAGAAAGCCTAACATATAAGTCAGATATCTAACACTCTATCCTAAAATGATGAAAGGGTAAATACTATTATATATATACACACACACACACACACACACACACACACACACACACTACTGTAGGTAAATCTTGCCAGAATTTATAATATAAATTTCAAGCTAAGAATTGCAGCTCTGGTTAGGTTATGTTATCTAACCCTTAGCAAGTTTTCCCTGATCACTGTCCTTATTAAAGTGTTAACTCCCTGGGGAGTAAACTAAGATTTGCTCATTTCAAATGCAGTTAAAAATGCAACCATATTTTCTGCCTATTTTTAAAACAAATACAATTTGGGGCTAGACGTACAAGTATAATTACCAGTTTATAAATTTACTTTCTCTTTTCTGATATTGTACTTCTACTTTTTCATCTGGCACTTAATGAGATAATCTATAAACTGAACAGAGACTCTTTTATTTCTTCTAAGGATTTTGAAGTCTGTAATTAATGAAAAATCACATGAAGTTTTTGAGAGACTTTCTGTACAACACAAGGTGGCTGTTTATAGAGAGCACTTTCCTTCAGGGATTTAATAGGAAATGCTAATAGAGGAAATATGAGTAAGGGAGAGTTAGCAACTTTTCTTGGTAGTCAGTTGAGAATTAGGTAGTGTTTCCACCATGGATAGTTCACTCCAATAAGTGCTTTTGTGAAAGGTGTGTATGTATTTTTTGTTGGTGTTTTTTTTTTAAGTTTTTCTTTTTTGATGTGGACCATTTTTTAAGTCTTTATTGAATGTCTTACAATATTGTTTCTGTTTTATGCTTTGTTTTGTCTTTTAGCTGAGAGGCATATGGGATCTTAGCTCTCCAACCAGGAATCAAACCTGCATTGCCTATACTGGAAGGCAAAATTTTAATTACTGAACTGAAAGAGAAGTCCTTGAAAAAAAAATTTTTTTAATTGAAGGATAATTGCTTTACAAAATTTTGTTGTTTTCTGCCAAATATCAACATGAATCAGATATAGATATACATATGTCCCCTCCCTCTGAAGCTCTCTTCCACTCCCTCACCTTCCCACCTCTCTAGGTTGTTGCAGGGCCCCTGTTTGAGTTCCCTGAGCCATACATCTAATTCCCATTGGTATCTATTTTACATATGGTAATGTAAGTTTCCATGTTAATCTCTCCATACATCCTACCCTCTCCTTCCTTCCCCCACCATGTCCATAAGTCTGTTCTCTGTGTCTGTTTCTCCATTTCTGCCCTGCAAATAAATTCATCATTGCCATCTTTCTAGATTCCACATATATGCATTAGTATATGATGTTTATCTTTCTTTCTGATTTACTTCGTTCTGTATAGTAGGCTCTAGCTTCATCCACCTCATTAGAACTAACTCAAATGAGTTCCTTTTTATGGTTAATATTCCACTGTATATATGTACCACAGCTTCTTTATTGACTTATCTGTTGATGGACATCTGGATTCCTTCCATGTTCTAGCTATTGTAAAGAGCTAGAATATACAATGAACATTGGGGTACATGTGGATTTTTTTTCATTTTTAATTGATTTTTATTTTTTAGTTTGTTTTGCTTTACAATACTGTATTCGTTTTGCTATACACTGACATGAATCAGCCACGAGTATACATGAACTCCCAATCCCAACCCACTCTCCCCCCTCCCGCCCCACACCTTCTCTCTGGATTATCCCCGTGCATCAGTCCCAAGCATCCTGCATCCTGCATCAAACCTAGACCGGCGATTCGTTTCACTTATGATATCATACATGTTACACTGCCACTCTCCCAAATTATCCCACCCTCACCCTCTCCCACAGAGTCCAAAAGGTTGTTCTATATATCTGTGTCTCTTTTGCTGTCTTGCATACAGGTTTATCATTACCATCTTTCTAAATTCCATATATATGTGTAAGTATACTGTATTGGTGTTTTTCTTTCTGGCTTACTTCACTCGTATAATCGGCTCCAGCTTCATCCACCTCATTAGAACTGATTCAAATGTATTCTTTTTAATGGCTGAGTAATACTCCATTGTGTATATGTACCTCAGCTTTCTTATCCATTCATCTGCTGATGGACATCTAGGTTGCTTCCATGTCCTGGCTATTATAAATAGTGCTGCGATGAACATTGGGGTACACATGTCTCTTTCAATTCTAGTTTCCTCGGTGTGTATGCCCAGCAGTGGGATTGCTGGGTCATAAGGCTATTTGCAATTTTTTAAGGAATCTCCACACTGTTCTCCATAGTGGCTGTACTAATTTGCCATGTGGATTTTTCTGTTTTGGTTTCCTCAGGGTATATGCCTAGTAGTGGGATTGCTGGGTCATATGGTGGTTTTATTCTAGCTTTTTAAGGAATTGCCATACCATCTTCTATAGTGCCTATATCAAGAATGTTGCATTCTCAGCAAAGTGCAAGAGGGTTCCCTTTTCTCCATACCCTCTCCAGCATTTATTGTTTGTAGGCTTTTTGATGATGACCATTATGACTGGTGTGAGGTGAAATCTCAAGTTTTGATTTGCATTTCTCTAATAATGAGCAATGTTGAGCATCTTTTCATGTGTTTGTTAGCTATCTATATGTCTTTTTTGGAGAAAGGTCTGTTTAGGTCTTTTCCCCATTTTTTGATTGGGTTGTATGTTTTTCTGATATCAAGTTTTATGAGCTGATTGTATATTTTTGGATTTAAACCTTTGTCTGTTTCTATTTTGTGCCAGTACCATACTGTCTTGATGACTGTAGCTTTGTGGTACTGTCAGGAAGGTTGACTCCTCCATCGCCATTCTTCTTTCTCAAGACTGCTTTGGCTATTCAGAGTCATTTGTGTTTCCATATGAATTGTGAAATTTTTTTGTTCTAGTTCTATGAAAAATGACATTGGTAATTTGATAAGGATCACAATAAATCTATAGATTGCATTTGGTAGTGTAGTAATTTTCAAAATATTGATTCTTCCAACCCAGGAATGTGGATATCTCTCTATCTGTTTATGTCTCTTTGATTTCTTTCATCAGTGTCTTATAACTTTCTGTATACAGTTCTTTTGTCTCCTTAGGTAGGCTTATTCCTAGATATTTTATTTTTTTGTTGCAATGGTGAATGGGATTGATTCCTTAATTTCTCTTTCTGATATTTTATTTTTAGTATATGGAAATGCAAGTGATTTATGTGTATTGCTTTTGTATCCTGTGACTTTTAAGCTGTGCATTTTTAAGCACAGTTTTTATGGGACTCCATAGTTCTTAAAATTTTGCAATATTATAAAGAGAATGCAACTTTCTATTTAAGAACTATAAAAGCTTCTATGTGCCTCTGCTGCCTCACTTGATTTGCAGACTTTTTCCTGCTGGAGGGAATGTCTAACAAGCAAGGTTTGTAGTGTATCCACAGTTAGGAGACATGTTCTTCTGGAGCTAGGCAACCCTTGTTTACTGTGAGGCCAAGATTTGATTTTATTGGATAAATTAGAAAAAAAATGAGTTAGAAGTTAAAATATTTTTACATTTTTAATCCTTGAAACTACTTTTCCACTCTTGAATGAAGGTAGAGAACAGCAAATTGGTGTTAATACTTAAATTTGATTATGAAAAAACAAAAAAATAATATTAAAAACTAGTAGCTTAATGAGAACACTTTACTTGTATTAATTAATTTTAAGACAAATTAATTAGCTGCTAGCTAATTGAGAGACACCTACCTACTTCATAATAATCTCTAAGGTTTTAACCTCCAACTAGAAACTTAATAAAAAACTATAATGAAAGTATGTTTAGATATTGATGAAACATTAAAAGTGCCTGGACTATTGCTTATTTCATTTGTATCCTGTTGGTTTTTTAACTTTTGGTGGTGGATTTTTAGCCATTTTATATCAATATTTATGAGGCAAAAGATTTTACACAATAATAAGTAACTAGTCATAGTGGATTTGGAAAGACCTGGGTTAGAATTCAGGCCTTGACACAATCAACTGTGTTACCCTAGGCAACTAGTTTACTTCCCTAGGACTCAATTTCTGCAACTGTTGGCAGAGAAATGGTAACAACCATATGAGCTATTATGAGGAATATATAAAATGGGACTTCTTAAATGTAAATAATTTCATTTGCTACTTGAAAAGAGTAAGCATTCAATATGTAGAACCTACTAATATTAGTATTAGTTTTAATATCAGTACCAGTTTTTATTTTAATATGGTTCTAGTCCTTTTTACAACAGATCCTTTAAATTCTTGTCACACAGATAGAATGCCATCTTACCCAAACTGCAAGCATGATCATCAAAGGAGCATTCTATTGTATGGATCATATGGTAATAAACAAGACCAGGGTAAAGACAGTAATTAATGTGTGAACAATAGCACAAAACCAGTTTTGACTCTTAAACTACCATCCACATCAGTATTAACAACTGATACCATGCCATATTATCTTATTATCACTTAAGTTTTAATATAAGCGTGTGATAATATTCTAATTTTGAAAATACAAAATTGATACCTTAAATTATAAATTTATAGTTTATGAACTATAAAATGTTGACATTAACATACAGATTTTTTTCTTCCAAATTAGACTTAATTGTACAGTAGTATGGACATAAACATAGAAAACAGTTTCATTTGTATTGTACTTTCCAAGCACCTGTTAGATATATTGATGACAATACAGGTTATATTTGGATTTGATACAAGATTCTCTTCTGTTTAAGACAAATATTTTATATATGAGAATAATTCATGAAGTATGGTTCTATTTATTTTGGCAGATTTTATTATTTCATTACTTGCTAGGTAGGGTAAATTACTCTAATGGATCCACCTTTTCATGTCTCCCCTCAAGGTTTCATTTCTTCCATGTCTTTCTTCATGCTCTTTAAAGGCCAGAGTAGATTATACAGAGGACACACAGCAGTCAAACATTCTCTCTCATTTACCATCTTTGCAATAGCAACCTTTTCTCTGTAATTATTAATCATTCATATGAAAATAGAGATATTAATATATCAGCATATTGGAATGTTATGGTAAATAGTTAAAGATTTCATTTACAAAGAGATTCCCAAACTGAGGGCATGAAAGCCCTCTTAGAATTATAGAATTTAAAAATATGAATGATCATTGAGTGCATGCTAAGTTGCTTCAGTTGTATCTGACTCTTTATGACCCTATGGACTGTAATCTGTCTGAGATTCTCTAGGCAAGAATACTGGAGTGGGTTGACATACCCTTCTCCAGGGGATCTTCCCTACCCAAGGATCAAACCTGCATTTCATGCAGCTCCTGCACTGCAGGTGGATTCTTTACCATGGAGCCACCAAGGTACCACCATTTAGAAGCTACTTCCCTTATAGGAAAAGACACTGAACATTAACCTCATCTACAGATCAAATTTATTAGTTTTCTGTTGCTGCATAACAAATTAGCTCAAACTTAGCAGTTTAAAGCAGTGAATGATCACACAAATTGAGAATCAGCAATCCAAGTGTGACTTAGCTGGTGGTCCTGGCTCAGGGTCTCCCATGGGATTGCAGACAAGCTGTTGTGGGCTACAGTCAGCTGAAAGCTAAGGCTGGACAACCTTTTTTCAAGCTCACTCATGTGACTAGGGCAGAAAACTTCAGCTACTGATCACATCTGAAAGAGAGTACACATTTAACACCAAAGAGGCAGTGTATTTTATAATCTAATCTTAGCAATTACTCTTACTTTTGTCATATTCTTTTGGACATGCAGATCAACTCACTTTTAGAGAAGGGAATTGCATAATAGTGTAAACACTAGGAGGGAGGATCATAGGGTCAATTTTGAAAGCTGGCCACCATATTGCACTTGGAAGAATCTATGGTGTTTCAACTTGCTTTCAATATAAATATTATTTCAGAAAATGCATTGTACCTCTTCTTAAGTGCTTGTGGTCCTTAAAACATATTCTAGACAGCTCCTTCACAGTTGTGAATGTGACTGGTGATGGAAGAAAGGTTCAATGCTGTAAAGAGTAATATTGCATAGGAGCCTGGAATGTTAGGTCCATGAATCAGGCAAATTGGAAGTAGTCAAACAGGAGATGGCAAGAGTGAATGTCAACATTTTAGGAATCAGCAAACTAAAGTGGACAGGAATGAGTGAATTTAACTCACATGACTATTAAATCTACTAATGTGGGCAAGAATCCCTTAGAAAAAATGGAGTAGCCATCATAGTCAACAAAAGAGTCCAAAATACAGTACTTGGATGCAATCTCAAAAATGACAGAATGATCTCTGTTCATTTCCAAGGCAGACCATTCAATATCACAGTAATCCAAGTCTATGCCCCGAGCAGTAATGTTGAAGAAGCTGAAGTTGAATGGTTCTATGAATACCTACAAGACCTAGAATTAACCCCCAAAAAGATGTCCTTTTCATTATAACGGAATGGAATGTAAAAATAGGAAGTCAAGATACACCTGGATTAACAGGCAAATATGGCCTTGGAATACAGAATGAAGTAGGCAAAGGCTAATAGAGTTCTGCCAAGAGAACACACTGGTCAAAGCAAATACCCTCTTCTAACAACACAAGTGAAGACTCTACACATGGACATCACCAGATGGCCAAAACCAAATCAGATTGATTATATTCTGTTCAGCCAAAGATGGAGAAGCCTTATACAGTCAGCAAAAACAAGACTGAGAGCTGATTGTGGCTCAGATCATGAACTCCTTATTACCAAATTCAGACTTAAATTGAAGAAAGTAGGGGAAACCAAAAGACCATCCAGGTATTACCTAAATCAAATCCCTTATGATTATAGAGAGTAAGTGACAAATAGATTTAACAGATTAGATCTGATAAACAGAGTGCCTGAAAAACTATGGATGGAGGTTCCTGACATTGTACAGGAGGCAGAGATCAAGAACATCCCCAAGAAAAAGAAAGGCAAAATGGTTGTCTGAGGAGGCCTTGCAAATAGCTGTGAAAAGAAAAGAGGTGAAAGGCAAAAGAAAAAAGGAAAGATATACCCATTTGAATTAGAGGTCCAAAGAACAGCAAGGAGAGATAAGAAAGCCTTCCTCAGCCACAGTGCAAAGAAATAGAGGAAAGCAATACAATGGAAAAGACTAGAGATTTCTTCAAGAAAATCAGAGATACCAAGGGAATATTTCATGCAAAGATGGGTTCAATAAAGGGGAAACCTTTATTGACAGACAGAAATGGTAGGGACCTAACAGAAGCAGAAGATATTAAGAAGAGGTGGCAAGAATACACAGAAGAACTGTACAAAAAATTTTTTCACTACCCAGATAATCACAATGGTGTGACCACTCACCTAGACACAGACATTCTGGAATGTGAAGTCAAGTGGGCCTTAGGAAGCATCACTTCAAACAAAGCTAGTGGAGGTGAAGGAATTCCAGTTGACATATTTCAAATCCTAAAATATGAAGCTGTGAAAGTGCTGAACTCAGCAGTGGCCACAGGAGTGGAAAAGATCAGTTTTCATTCCAGTCCCTAAGAAAGGCAATACCAAAGAGTGCTCAAACTACTGCACAGTTTCACTTATCTCACACACTAGTAAAGTAATGCTCAAAATTCTCCAAGCCAGGCTTCAACAATATGTGAACTGTGAACTTCCAGATGTTCAAGCTGGTTTCAGAAAAGGCAGAGGACCAGAGATCAAATTGCCAACATCTGCTGGGTCATCAAAAAAGCAAGAGAGTTCCAGAAAAACATCTATTTCTGCTTTATTGACTATGCCAAAGCCTTTGACTGTATGGATCACAATAAACAGTGGGAAATTCTGAAAGAGAATGCAATACCAGACCATGGGAACTGCCTCTTGAGAAATCAGTATGCAGATCAGGATGCAACAGTTAGAACTGGACATGGAATAACAGACTGGTTCCAAATGGGAAAAGGATTACGACAAGGCTGTATATTGTCACCAAGCATATTTAACTTATATGCAGAGTACATCATGAGAAACGCTGGGCTGGATGAAGGACAAGCTCGATTCAAGAATTCTGGGAGAAATAGCAATAACTTCAGATATGCAGATTACACTAACTTTTTATGGAAGAAAGTGAAGAAGAACTAAAGAGCTCTTGATGAAAGTGAAAGAGGAGAATGAAAAAGTTGGCTTAAAGCTCAATATTTAGAAAACAAAGATCATGGCATCCTGTCCCATCATTTCATGGCAAATAGATGGAGAAACAGTGGCTGAGTTTATTTTGGGGGGCTCCAAAATCACTGCAGATGGTGACTGTAGCCATGAAATAAAAAGACGCTTATTCCATGGAAGGAAAGTTATGACCAACCTAGACAGCATATTAAAAAGCAGAGACATTGCTTTGCCACCAAAGGTCCATCTAGTCTAGGCTGCGGTTTTTCCAGTAGTCATGTATGGATGTGAGAGTTGGACTATAAAGGGAGCTGAGCACCAAAGAATTGATGCTTTTGAACTGTGGTGTTGGAGAAGACTCTTGAGAGTCCCTTGGACTGCAAGGAGATCAAACCAGTCTATCCTAAATGAAATCAGTCCTGAATGTTCTTTGAAAAGACTGATATTTAAGCTGAAACTCCAATACTTTGGCCACCTGATGTGAAGAGCTGATTCATTTGAAAAGACCCTGATGCTGGGAAAGATTGAAGGCATTAGGAGAAGGGGATGACAGAGGATGAGATGGTTGGTTGGCAACACCAACTCAATGGACATGTGTTTGGGTAAGCTATGGTAGTTGGTGATGGATAGGGAGGCCTTGCATGCTGCAGTCCATGGTTTTGCAAAAAGTTGGACATGACTGAACGACTGAACTGAAGACAGTTTAGTGATATGACCATTTCAGTTTTTAGAATTTTGTTAGACTATGATGTCCAAAATTCAACATACAAAGCTTAATTTCATACACTTAGCAGATCCCTTTTTTCCCACATAACTCAGTCTTATCATATAAAAGGTTCCTGTAGTTGTTTTTCTTTCTCTAAAATAAAAGTAACATAAACAATCTAAGTACACTGCCAAGTAAGCAATCCCATGCATGCTCCTTATGGTGAAGATTAAACAGAAAAACTTACACGAAGTTTTGGCCTTATATTCAGCTATAACTAGCAATACATGTTGTTTTACTCTTGCATGATCTTAATAATTTTAGATAGCTAAAGTAGACCATTTTTAAAGTAGCAATTTTTGATAGCTACTTTGGTTCAGACGATAAAGAATCTGCCTGCAATGCAGGAGACCCAGGTTCAGTCCCTGGGTTGGGAAGATCCCCTGGGGAAGGAAATGGCAACACATTCTAGTGTTCTTGGCCTGGAGAATTCCATGAACAGGCTATAGTCCATGGATCTGCAAAGATCTAGACACAATTGAGCAACAAACACTTCCGCCTTCAAAGTGGACCAGATCCCACCAAAGCCCAATTCTGTGGTTTTGCAAAAGGATATAGCCACACTTAGAAACAACAGAAGTCTCCTCTCTATATATAATCACTCTGATATAGTAAATATTTATAGGAAAGTAGTTAATATTGTATAAACTTGATTATATGAACCAACATAGTGCTTCTCAGGTAATTAAAAAATAAAGTATAATATTTGAACTTTTTCCCAAATCAGTATTAGTTGAAGTAACAAAAACAAGTTAAATGCAGTTATATCTAGAGCTATGGAAACATTTAATAACTTAACTCATGGTATAGAAAAAGCCAAAAGAGTTGCATAAAACTATGTTTTGCATGTGTATGTGTGCTATGTGTTTGAGTGTAAATAGTAAATAATAAAATCAAGAAAGATGATTTCCAAAGAAGTTTGTATCTCGATTTGTATTATCTAATATAATCAAATAAATATCTTAATGAAAACATGGCTAAAAATTGAGACATTTTGCTGCTTAACCAATCCTCTAAACTCTGCTCCTCTTTTCTAATTGTTACTCCATACATCACTTTAGAACAAAATTTGTTGACAAAATGCCATACTTTCTTAATTTAGAAAGATACTTAACATCTTTAAGAAATACATCATCAGACCTTTAAAATTTAGGAAAAAATAACTACTACCAAAGTGCTCTGGGAGTTAAACTATTACAGCACAAATCTTTTGGCATATCCCGCATAGTAAGTGATGTGTAGTAAGCTGCTTCATTTCCGACTCTGCTATTATTATCCTGATTCCTTGGGGGAAGACTTAAATGTCTTAGATTCTTAAGTGAGGGGGAAGAAAAAACCTAAGTCTGTATGCTCTTCAAATAAGTAGAAATAATTATGAGGCTTTTCTGACCAGATATAATTTTTACCTTGGAGACTAAAGCAAGACCTCTTACAACAGCCATCATTAATAACACTGATAATTACTATTTGGGGGAAAAAAGGAAATCTGCCCAGAAAAATCAATTATAAACCACCAAATGTTCCTTGGGCTTTTCAGAGTGGTTCTGTACTTATTGTCTCTCATGACCTCTCCATTAAGAGACTGACTGGCTATACTTCTAATGGTTTCCTTCAATTATTTAGAGGGGATTTCTAAGCTTTTGTATTTCATATTAAAATGGACTGGAGAGAAAGTCCTGGATTGTATTTCTTGCAGAGCATAAGGGTTATTGGGGAAAGACAGAGTAGTTCATGTGGTTTTGCTCTAAAAAGATAACTCAGAATCATCTCCAGTTAGCACTGTTTGTCTTGGAAACACTGACTCTCATAAAATTAAACAAACAGTAATGGCCCTCATCTCACATGCTAGCAAAGTAATGCTCAAAATTCTCTAAGTTAGGCTTCAACAGTACATGAACCAAGAACTTCCAGATGTTCAAGCTAGACTTAGAAAAGGCAGAGGAACCAGAGATCAAATTGCCAACATCCGTTGGATCACAGAAAAAGCAAGAGCATTTCAGAAAAACATCTACTTCTGCTTCATTGACTACACTAAAGCCTTTGTGTGGATCACAACAAACTGTGGAAAAGTCTTCAAGAAATGGGAATAACAAACTACCTTACCTGCCTCCTGAGAAATCTGCAGGTCAAGAAGCAACAGTTAGAACTGGACATGGAACAATGGACTGGTTCCAAATTGGGAAAGGAGTACAACAAAGTTCTATATTGTCACCCTGCTTATTTAACTTATATGCAGAGTATATCATGCAAAATGCCAGGCTGGATGAAGCACAAGCTGAAACAAGACGGCAGGGAGAAATACAATAACCTGAGATACGCAGATGAAACCACCTTTATGGCAGAAAACAAAGAGGAACTAAAGAGCTTCTTGATGAAAGTGGAAGAGGAGAGTGAAAAAGCTGACTTAAAATTCAGCATTCAAAAAACTAAGATCATGGCGTCTGGTCCCATCACCTAAAGGCAAATAGATGGGGAGATAATGGAAACAGAGAGACTTTATTTTCTAGGGATCCAAAATCACTGCAGATGGTGACTGCAGCCATGAAATTAAAAGATGCTTACTCCTTGGAAAGAAAGTTATGACCAACCTAGACAGCGTATTGAAAAGCAGAGACATTGCTTTCCCAACTAAGGTACGTCTAGTCAAGGCTATGGTTTTTCCAGTGGTCATGTATGGATGTGACAAGTGGACTGTGAAGAAAGCTGAGCGCTGAAGAATTGATGCTTTTGAACTGTGGTGTTGGTGAAGACTCTTGAGAATCCCTTGGACTGCAAGCAGATCCAACCAGCCCATTCTAAAGGAGACCAGTCCTGGGTGTTCAATGGAAGGACTGATATTGAAGCTGAACTCCAGTACTTTGGCCACCTCATGCGAAGAGTTGACTCATTGGAAAAGACTCTGATGCTGAGAGGGATTGGAGGCAGAAGGAGAAGGGGACAACAGAGGATGAGATGGCTGAATGGCATCACTGACTCAGTGGACATAAGTTTGGGTGAACCCCGGGGGTTGGTGATGGACAGGGACTCCTGGCATGCTGCGGTTCATGGGGTTGCAAAGAGTCGGACAAGACTGAGCGACTGAAATGAACTGAACTGAACTGAACTGTAGACAGGAAATGTTTTTCTTGTTTTTATTAGAGGTACTTATTAAGGAAAGAGTTTTTGAACTAAATGAAATTAGAGTTTGACGAAAGTTCATTTGAGGATGTATTTGGAGCAAACCACAAAATGAATATAACAAACACATTCATATGCAGTTTCTGATTTCTGTCCCTTTGTTAAATTTGATGATCAGAAAAATGTTCTGCAGTACATTATCTAAGCCCCTTGAAGAAAAAATTACTCCAGTCAGTTGAAATTCAATCAGTTCAGTTTAGTCACTCTGTCATGTCCGACTCTGCAACCCCATGAATCGCAGCACACCAGGCCTCCCTGTCCATCATCAGCTCCCGGAGTTCACTCAGACTCACGTCCATCAAGTCAGTGATGCCATCCAGCCATCTCATCCTCTGTCGTCCTGTTTTCCTCCTGCCCCCAGTCCCTCCCGGCATCAGAGTCTTTTTCAATGAGTCAGCACTTCACAGGAGGTGGCCAAAGTACTGGAGTTTCAGCTTTAGCATCATTCGTTCCAAAGAAAGGGCTGATCTCCTTCAGACCGACCAGTTGGAACTCCTTGCAGTCCAAGGGACTCTCAAGAGTCTTCTCCAATACCACAGTTCAAAAGCATCAATTCTTCAGTGCTCAGCTTTCTTCACAGTCCAACTCTCACATCCATACATGACCACTGGAAAAACCATAGCCTTGACTAGACGGACCTTTGTTGGCAAAGTAATGTCTCTGCTTTTCAGTATGCTATCTAGGTTGGTCATAACTTTTCTTCCAAGGAATAAGCATCTTTTAATTTCGTGGCTGCAATCACCATCTACAGTGATCTTGGAGCCCAAAAAAATAAAGTCTGACACTGTTTCCACTGTTTCTTCATCTATTTCCCATGAAGTGATGGGATCAGATGACATGATCTTCGTTTTCTGAATGCTGAACCATAAGCCAACTTTTTCACTCTCCTCTTTCACTTTCATAAGAGGCTTTTTAGTTCCTCTTCGCTTTCTGCCATAAGGGTGGTGTCATCTGCATATCTGAGGTTGTTGGTATTTCTCCCGGCAATCTTTATTCCAGCTTGTGCTTCTTTCAGCCCAGCGTTTCTCATGTTGTACTCTGCATAGAAGTTAAATAAGCAGGGTGACAATATACAGACTTGACGTACTCCTTTTCCTATTTGGAACCAGTCTGTTGTTCCATGTCCAGTTCTAACTGTTGCTTCCTGACCTGCATATAGGTTTCTCAAGAGGCAGGTCTTCTGCCTTCAAAAGCATTAGTTGAAGTTGTCCCCTACTGATCTCTGACATAAATCACAGCAGGATCCTCTATGATCCACCTCCCAGAATACTGGAAATAAAAGCAAAAATAAACAAATGGGATCTAATTAAAATTAAAAGCTTTTGCACAACAAAGGAAACTATAAGCAAGGTGAAAAGACAGCCTTTGGAATGGGAGAAAATAATAGCAAATGAAGCAACTGACAAACAACTAATCTCAAAAATATACAAGCAGCTCAATTCCAGAAAAATAAATGACCCAATCAAAAAATGGGCCAAAGAACTAAATAGACATTTCTCCAAAGAAGACATACAGATGGCTAACAAACACATGAAAAGATGCTCAACATCACTCATTATCAGAGAAATGCAAATCAAGACCATAATGAGGTACCATTTCACACCAGTCAGAATGGCTGCGATCCAAAAGTCAACAAGCAATAAATGCTGGAGAGGGTGTGGAGAAAAGGGAACCCTCTTACACTGTTGGTGGGNTTTCTCCAAAGAAGACATACAGATGACTAACAAACACATGAAAAGATGCTCAACATCACTCATTATCAGAGAAATGCAAATCAAGACCATAATGAGGTACCATTTCACACCAGTCAGAATGGCTGCGATCCAAAAGTCTACAAGCAATAAATGCTGGAGGGGGTGTGGAGAAAAGGGAACCCTCTTACACTGTTGATAGGAATGCAAACTAGTACTTTTACACTTTAAAGTATTATGCACAGTGACATCTTTCCTTTACAGCAACTGCAGGTACCTAACAGTAAGATGTGATAATTAGGCATGTTATCCCTTCACATGGTAAACGTATGTGGGGAGCGCATCAGAGCATGCCTGATCAGAATTCCATGTGGGTCACTGTGAATTAAGTGTACATTCAGACAGTTCGAGGGAGTTCTAACAGCCTGGTAAATACAAGCAAGAAAAGAGAAGAA
Organism: Aepyceros melampus; assembly: GCA_006408695.1. NCBI lineage: Eukaryota > Metazoa > Chordata > Mammalia > Artiodactyla > Bovidae > Aepyceros > Aepyceros melampus. Next base: position 215,725 of record SJXQ01001465.1, read on the forward strand.
ATAAAATATAAGAAGGAAAAGGAAAAAAGAAAAATGGGCTGATTTAACTGTGGAAGATGCTTCAGAAAGCTGATAACCAAAAAATGTTTTATATCCCAAGAATGCACTTCTCCTTTTTGCGCTCCCCAGAAATGTTTACCTTGAATGTGAGCATCACCTGGCTCAGAATCTGGCTACTCAACACCTTAACTCAAGAGAAACACAGCGTCCAGTTGTGGCTCAGGCTCTGGAGAGTCAGGTAGTAAAAGACACATGGGACACAGATGACAAAGCCAGAGCCAGGACCTACGCCTCCTGCACAAATCTGTGCTCTTGAAATCACAACAACACAAATAACACAGAAAGCCTGAAGAAGTTCCTAGTGGAAAAACTGTTGCAGCAGAAAACAGGGGAAAGAGTGACCCTCAAGGGGCTGCGAGCAGAAGGCTCTTTTTTGATCAGGAGGCAGGAAATCAAAGGTTCCTATATTCCAAATCAGACAGGGCTTCTACGCCCAATTTCCAGGTGACTTACTGTAACTCACGAGACTTAGCTGATGCCTTGGCTCCAGTAGGCAGTGGCAGGCCTCGTGGGTATTGTCCCAGCTGCCTCTGGGAGTCATTACTGCTTTAACTCATTCTAGTATTAAATTCAACTCATTCTAGTATTAAACTCAACTTAGTCAAAGAGATCATATTCATAATCTCATTCCTGGGATATAACTGATCTGCTAAGTTGAAAGTAGGAATCCTAGAACAAGCTTTCATTTAACTCATATCAGTCCAAAAAAAAAAAAAATCACTTGAAAATTTTTCTAAGTCACTTTTCTTAGAAACCTCCTCACAAATTAAATTACAACGTGAGATCAACAGCATAGGTTTATTCTCACCCCAAATCTAACAGCACTACTTCAAGATAACAAAATCCCCATTTTTCCAATATGTGTATAGGGAAGTTACACCAGCTGAAACCAATGGAGTAGGAAACAGTTTAAAGGAAGGAATCAAGGTCCAAGTCTATTCAGACAGGAACATCTATTGAGTATTCTACAGCAGACACTTAATCTTCAACATTCCGTCTCCCACAACTGTAGGGGGAGGACCCAAACCAAACAAACTCTGATTATCTTAGTTCTGCAAGAGCCTAGTCGCTCCCCTGCTTACTCCTGATGGGCAGGCCTAATTAATTAATTACACTCCAGAAGGTATCAGAGGCTGAGTCAGAGACGGAAACGCAGAGTCCAGCTCCACCACTGATTCATCGGCTAATCCCAGGAAAGTCACACCTCCCCACTATTCTGATGACATGCAGGGAGTAAAAAGTCCCACTACAGAATTAACATCGGTATGAAACAAGAGCCTTCTAACGTGCGACCAGTGGGTGCGCGTGTTCTTTCTTAGACGATCAGACGGCCATCAGGAGAGGAGAGAAAGAACGAGAAGGCTGGGTATCGAGGGGAGGGGTGTGGAGAGAGCAAAGCACTGACTTGCAATCTTCTGCCAGCAACGTGGGGCGTCTCCCCAAAGACAACACAAGGGTCTAGTCATCGCCCCAACTGCGGCCACAGCGCTGCCTTCCCACGCCACCCACACGTCAGCTTTGGTCTCTGCAACAGATTGCAGACAGCCGGGAGAAGTCCCAAAGACAAAGAAAGAGAAGGAGAGAGAGAAAAGCTTCCTGGAGGCACTGGCGGGCCATCTTCCCTCTGTCACGTCCTACAAGCAGGGCCTGGTGAACCTAAGGACACTTGGCAGATACAGAGGCTTGGCACCTGTTGTCCCAAATAAACAGAATGATTGTTTGAAATGGAAGATCTGGATGCAGGTGCGAAGCAAGCCAAACACAGACCACATGCCAGCATCTCTAGTACAGAGTATAGGACCGGGAGCAGATGGTCACAAGGGCAGGCTTGGCCAAAAAGCTGATTTCCAGTCAAAATTTCGAATTAGACGCTGGAACTGTTTTTAAAAAAGCTAAAGAAAAAAGTGCTTAACTGGGTAATTAATATAGAGTCCACTTATTTTTACTATTAGATTTGGAGTATCACACGAAGAAGACCTGCCTTGTAAAAAAAAAAAAGAAAGAAAACCTTAACTCTCAAGTCCTACACTATCCCCAGATCTCTATTCCAGGTAAATTCAGTTATGACTAATAACGTCCGGGCAGAGTCAACCCTCTCTGGCTGAAATGACAGACTCAGAAAACCACTCGTGATGGAATTTCCAGGAAGGACCCAGGAGCAGGCGGGTTAAGGTGACAAAGCGTCAGAGAAGAAAGCTTGAGAGACGAGCTCACTGCTTTGTGACTGCGGCAGGGCAGAGGGAGGGGGAAACTCTGACCCGCCCCACTCCAGAAAGACTGAAAAACAAGTTCAAGTGACAGCACTTTTTCATAGTGGCTGACACAGTGCCTCAAACCCGTTTCACAAGACGCAGGTTTCACTACCATACCGAGGCTTTGTTCAGCTGCCAAGTGCCTCCCTCGTCCAACCAAAACCATCATGGCCTGGCCCTCACCCGCAGGCGTGTGCGGCGATGAACGTGCGCTTTTGGTACCTGCAGGTTCGGGAGGCCCACCGGGAATCGGCGCGTTTGGTCTCACCACGGGGCCGACCTCCTGCCCAGACACTAGGGTAACACGTGAAACGCTTCCAGCCCAAGCCCGACAACCCTCGCTCTAAAAAGAGAAACCTCCCTCGTAGTCAGACCCAGGGTGGTCTCTTCAGAGTCAGCTTTCCAACTGCAAAGTCAAGAATTCATCCCATATCAGCTAATGAAAGGCATTCCCCACACATTTCCATTCCAGAAAAATTTCTCATCACTTTCAGTTCGATCAAACCACAGCTCAAAGACTATTCATTCCCTGTAGAGGAGAGTGACTTTCTGGCACCAACATTTTTTTATCTTTCACTTTAATAAACACGTACTTTCCAACTGCACGGAGTAGAAAGAGGGTCAGCTCAGAAGCCCCCGGGCTCCCTTGAGTTCCTCTAGGGTCTAAGGACAGGACGCTTGGAGAGTCCAGCCCGCATTTGGCTGGACTCCGAAAGTCTCCTACCTCCATTTTAAAAGTAACAATGCCTCCTGGCTTCCTCCAGTATTTAGGCCAGGGAAGATACACTTTTGTTTGAAATTTCCTGCCTACACTTAATTGCAATCGCAAGTAAGACGTCTGACTCACCTCTCCCGCCTCCCTCCCATTCACACTGGAAATTTAAAGTTGAGAAACAAACCAAACCTGCCCCATGCTTAATGCAACCAGGGTGGCAACACCTTCTTTTACTGGAGCGCTGGCTGGGTGCTTCACCAGGATGGAATCCCTCTAAACGCAAGCAGTAGGCTCACTCCAAACAAACTAAAGACTACTCTCATGATGAATTTCAAATATTATGCTTAGACGAAACAACAAACTGTTATTACACTCATAAACCTGCATCCCAAAAGCAGACACAGAAAGCCTTAAGTTCGAGTCACCAGCACAGGTCCACCCCTGTCATCCTGTGGCAGGAATGCCGTAGCCCTCTGCTGAGACAGGGAACAAAGGGAAAGACTGCCGCACTCCAGCCCAACCCAGGCTCTCCTGGTGGGCTCTGTGTTCTACTCCAATCCTCTTTACTTTGTAACACGAGCCTCTCGGTGACACAGAACACATTAGGCTCAGAAGGACAACCCGGCAGAACGCCTTGGCGTTTCTCCTGAGAGCTGGCACGTTAGAATTCAAAGCACACAGCACTCTCTCCCCCACGAGGGAAAGGATGCTCTGATCTGGTCCTGTCTCTTCTCTGCGGGCCCCGGCCCTGCCCCGAAGGTGAACCAGGCAAGGGAACTGAACCAGGAAGAGACAAATGGCATGTGAAACGGGCTCTGACCACCCCCCTCCCAGGAGGAGATCTTGCCAGGAGGAGAAGAAGGCACAGCTCCATCCACAAGAGCCCTCCTCCCACCCGACCTCGAGCGCCTCCTCTTGCGGGTCTGATGAAGACATCAGGAAGCATGGCCCACAGGATGGACTCTTCTGAGTCTTCGGGTAGTTTTAAGCCACGAAGGCAAAATCCAGGAAAGAAACCAAGACTCCACACCTACTCCTCCTCTGACGGTGCTTACTTCAGCAGGAGCTGAGCGCGTGTCTGATGGCAAACTCTTCACTGTTTGTTAGTGTTTAGAAGACGAAATTGTGTGATTGGCAGCTGCACCCAACCCACCTGGCAGTAAGAATTTAGAAGTCACCTCTGGAAAAAAACATGTGAGATATTCCACCTCCCTGGCATTTCATCACATCTTTAAAAGGTATGCTCCATACCCAGGAGCTCAGAGCACGTACAGACGATCAAAGCAACCCTGGGCTATGTTTGCAGCGGCCCCTGCTTTCCTTCCCACCTCCTACACTGTCCAGTTAACTATAACCAAGTATGTCCTGTCCCACTAGCACAACCCCTTCCTGCAAGCGGGACTCTGCTGGACGCCAGGCTCCCTCAGAACTGGCTGTCCTGTGTCGCTTGATTTCATATGGGGGATTTTTGGTTTATAATTTCCACTCCTCTGGAGGCAGACACCACTCATCCAACAATCAGTATAAACTGTTCCCTTGCAGCAAAAGTGCTCTACTTACCAAGGCAATTTGTATTAGTGAATCCATAATGCCTCTTTATTAATAATTAGGGCTGACTTTTAGATGTCTCCCCCTGGCAGGATCACTTCCTGTCCATTTCAAGGTGGAGATGCCTGCCTCCTTGGGTAATCTCACCTGGATGACAAGCAGCAAACATCTTCCCACCTGGAGGACTGAGCGTCTTTTCCTGGGTACTGGGCAGGTGGCACTGCCCACTAAGTGCCAACACAGGCCCCTCAGCATGGTGCCGGGCCTAAAACTGATGTCAGACAAGTTAATTCTCTCCCCCTAACTTTTTTCTTCTTCTATTTATTTTAGATCTTCAGGCTTTGAGAGGTCCTTACTCCATATCACTATCCAAATCTCAATGCTCTTGTAAACTCTTAGATCTACAGTCCAAGCAAAAAATTAAACCTTGTTCCAGGACGTGAAGGCTATCCAGAACGACTCACTTGACTGGAAACACGGAAACTGGTGCAGAACAGATAACCCCAGCCAATAAGTTATCTGTGTCTCCAAAGTTCATTGGTGAAATTTCATTTCCTTAGAAACATGATGCTATATTTAGGATCTCAGGCCACAAAAGCCCATTTAACCCGCAATACACCTGAACTACAACACCAGGGTTTTCAGCCAGGACAGAGCACTGGGCCATGGGCACAGCAGGTGGCTGGATATTTGGAGGATAAAGTTACGAATTCTTGCAACTGGGGGCAAGGGGCACAGCTGGCTTTGGAGGAAATCTTTACAGAGCCCAAGTCTGTGTTTATCTTCCTCCCACCCTCCTTTACGTCTTCCCCGACCCCCGCAGCAATCTCCTAATCCTCCAGGGACCAGTGCCCTCCTACCTGACAAATTCTAAACTCCACCTGAGCACCTCGTTTTAATGTTTTGCAGGGAACCGCTTCTCCCTACCAGAATCACCTCAAGCGTATGATCTCAGTCATAAATCAGGAAGGAAGAAGTCTGATGAAGTCATTTCTCAATGAAGTGTGAATGCCAGACGAACTCTGTCTGGGTGCTCCTGACTCTCGAGAAGATGCATGGCTACCCAAACAGACCTAACTTTGTGTGGAGTGCAGGAAAACGGATGAACTGGGTCTAGACACGGGAGAGGCCAGGGCTGCCACGGGGGCTTGTTTCCAAGACATTTCTGCTCTTCCGAGCAACTTCCTTTTCCCCTGATGCTTTGAAGTCTAATCAACTTTTTTTTAATGTAAGTTTCATAATTTCTTTGCATTTCCATGGTAACAGCAAGTACATGCTTACGCTGGTCAGCAGAGTGTAACAAGGACAGGAGAAGATGAGTCTAACTTAGATAGGGCTTCTCCCAAACTAGAACCTAAGCCAAGATGCTCAAGATTAAACCGGATGAGTCCTAAAAACAATCACCCCTGAAGAGCAGTGGAATCTACAGAGAAGACACTTGTGTTGACCCTGGGCTAGAACTCTGGTCTTACTTCTCCTGGTGTGGCAAAAAGGGTATATGTTAGGTATCTTTTTTTTTTTTTTAAGTGGGGGGAGAAAGAAATGCCACATGTCTCTAAGAAACCCTATGTTTGTGGGGGAGAATGAACTGGAATTAAGAATCAACAAATGCATCCTAAATCAGACAAGAAAGTAGGATGGTTTCAGAAACTGAAGTTTAAAAAAAAGCCACCTGTACAGGATTCTGCGTGTCTATCTGTTCACACTAGTTACCCTGGGGCATCCATTACTTTAAGTGTAAAGACAGAAAACATCAACTTGGCCAGGGGAAGCAAAACATCTACAGACTTCATTCCAACAAACGCTTGAAACTGATGCCTGATGCTGCTTCAAAAGGCAGCAGCCTCATTAACTAACAACACCAGCACCATCCAGGAGCTGGCAGAAGCTGAGAAAATCAAGGCTGCACGCGGGTCTGGAAGGGGAAATGAAACCGAATTTACCTACATCAATTAACAACGCTATTAAGACTGCTTAGGGACACGCCTCCGACAATATTTCTCTTTAATACAAACATGCTGAAGGCCTCCAGAATGAAACCACCCATTATCCCCACCCGTCAGCCAGGCTTTCATTACTCCCACCCCGAAGAGTGACACAGCGAACAAACAAGCCGCCCTGCCCACAGGCAGGGCCTTTCCATCACGACCTCCACGCACCCCGACAAGCACCTGCTGAGTTCTGACGACACCCCAACAGAGCTGGCCACTGTGAGGTTTTCGTTCTCCAAGGGGAACAGGAGGGAAACTGAGCCGGTGAATCAAGGGACCAACCCAAGATCACAGATAAGTCAGAAAAGTGAGTTCAGGACTCGGGGGTGCTGATCAGCTCCTCCACAATCAGGACAGACTTGCCTGGTTCTAGGACAGAAGCACCCAGGGGTGGGTGGGCAGGGACACAGGGCCCACTCTTCTTATAGGCTGCTTGCACACCAAGCCCTATTTAAGGCATCTCATTTCAGAATAACTGCAACAACAACTATATAAAGTGGAAAGTTCACTTTTCCTTCTACTAGCTTCTCTGCAATGTTTGTCCCAAATTCTGGGACAAGCAGCCTAAAGACGTTTGCATAGGCTGGAGGTGGTCAGCAGGAAAACCTTGGGGCAACTACAAGAACTTAAGCTTCCTAACAGACTGGGGGACCGCCCTGACTATATACCCTGCACTCTTAAGACGCACTTTTGCTTTAGACAATAAGAAAGGAAAGCAATTATAGTACAAACTTAAAACAGTTCTCAAGAATCCAGTCAGAGAATTTTTTACAAGCAATCAGGCGGGAAAAATTAAACTCTACAATATTTAGCACTTAATGTAGTGTCTTACTTCGCAACTGCTAAAATTCTTGTTGAATAAATAAGAGAAGTTGAGAAAGGACAGGAAGGTGAGGATAACTTCGAATGTGGACCTTGATAGAGAAAAGTATTCCTACTACTGCCACAAATATTAAGATCAATCTTACATTAACAACTGCCCCAAATTCATATGTTTCTACTGTGTTACCTGAGCTCCCAAACTTTAATGCAACAAAAAGATATAGTGGAACACTGTTCAGTTCAGTGGCTCAGTCGTGTCCAACGCTTTGCAACCCCATGGACTGCAGCACATCAGGCTTCCTTGTCCATCATCATCTCCCAAGGCTCAAACTCATGTCCATCGAGTTTGTGATGCCATCCAACCATCTCATCCTCTGTCGTCCCCTTCTCCTCTTGCCTTCAATCTTTCCCAACGTCAGGGTCTTTTCCAATGAGTACTAATATTTTATACTAAAAGAAAAGAAGGCTGTGGGAAGGGCAGGAATGACTTTAAAATATACTTAGTTTTTCTTAAAAGGTACTAAAACTTCCAATGACCATCTGAATTGGAGGCAGTTCTTCACTTGTCAAAGCCCAAGAGAGAAGAACCATAGTAACTGAGTTGCCTTCTCAAGGCATCAACATGAGACGGAACCTGCTGATGACAAGCTGTAGAAACTCCCCCAGATTCACGGTCCTGTTCCGACAACCCTTACAACGTGCCTGGAGGGGGGCAGAAATGGATTAACTCCACTTCACAAAGGAGGAAGCAATGCCCACACTGAGGAGTCCAAACTGAGGCTGGATAGGGGCTGCTGGCCCCGCCAGAGCCCTGCTATCCGGGACACAGAGTGTCCACCAGACTGTATTTTGAGGAGGAAGAAAGAACAGAAAAGGGGAGAGGGACGGTTTTAGAACATCTGGGAAGATGCTGTGCTTCCAGAAAATGTACACTAATGAAAAGGCAGAAAGTGAGACCCAGCTGGCTAAGGAACAGGACGCGGGGACAGGCCAAGGAGGGGCGCTATTATTCTCCTGGAGGCCTGTCCTGCTCCGAGCCCCTTGGGACCACGGCTGTGACCTGTCTTCCTAGCCCCGCCTGTTCTCCCTCCTCCGTAGCAAAGGAGTGAAAACAAGAAAAACTGTGCCAAAAAAAAAAAAACAGCTATCAAATCACTAAGCCCCTCCCACTCCTCCAAGAGCTGATCACCTACCTTTGCTTCATCGTTAATGTCCCAAGTGAAAGAAATGGCATTATAAGCGATCTCCTCAATGTTGCTGATGGTGTTGAAGCTTTCTTTGTAGTCAGCTGGGTGAGGGATGAGAGAGGGAACTCATGATTTCCAGTTTCCAACGTGAGAATACAGCAGTTCACTTTAAGGCTCAGCTTTTCATATAATCATTGCTGGACAACTTAAATTAACATTTTGTTGGGTTGACAGAAGTTCAAAGAAGGTAGAAAAAGAATCACAGAATCTTTTTCACAGAGCCAAGCTTAGATGTATTTAATTTTATCCTGTTATGTCAAAATTAGGACATTTAGGTCTAAAAAGTTTCAATAACTGTCCCAAGGCACAGAACTAGTCCAGAGAATCAAGATTGGAACTCAATTCTTTTTATACTTCTGAAAGAGAACATGAATACTACCAAAGGCAAAGAAAAGAAGTAACTCAAAGATTAAGAGCTGTTCTGTGACCTAGAGAGTGGTTTCACACTCACGTCAAGAACAGGGTTTTCACTAAGCTACTTGACAAAACACGACGGGCATGGGTCTGCTGCTGTTCTGTGACTGATGATGAATCTTTGGGTGTATTTACAGACAGAAGAGGCTTGCAATGCAGTTCAGCATGAAACTAGGAAAGACTGGCTGTGTTACTGCACAACAGTAGTATTTTCTTTTACTTGTTGATTCTTTTCCTCCACCTGACAATTATCTCCAAAAAATTCAAAATGACTTAAAGAAGACATCATCCCTCAAAACAAATCTGTAGGCTGGAAAGCAACACGCTCTTCTGTGAGCCAGGCTCCGCAGCTCCTGGCCGCAGCGTCACGTGGGAAGCCTCTGCAGGGGGCACCTGTCCTCATGAAGGAAGTAACGTTAAGAGCACCGATTCCAGGAGGCCAAGGACAGGGTTTGGAACGGAGCAGTGGCTGGCAGAAAAATTCAAATGCGTTCGGCAGGAAGCTGATTACTGCCAAAAATAACTGGATTTAGAAAAATCTGGATGCGAGCGCCTCTGGGAATGGAAGCGAGCTCTGGGGCTCCTTACCTGTGTCAATACACCTCTGGGAATGGAAGCCGGCTCCAGGGCTCCTTACCTATGTCAATACACCTCGGAATGGAAGCCGGCTCCGGGGCCCTTACCTGTGTCACTGCACCTCTGGGAATGGAAGCCAGCTCGGGGCTCCTTACCTACGTCAGTGCACCTCTGGGAGTGGGAGCCAGCGCTGGGCTGCCCGGGCCCCTTACCTATGTCCAGGCACCTCTGCTTCGCCGTGTGCTGCCGCGAGTGCCAATATTTCCAGTGCCTCAGCTGGTCTTCTCTGCTCTTGTCCTCAGCAAAAACCACCATGATCACACTCTGGGAAAGAGAAACATTATCAGGTAAAGATGCTACGGGCTGACTCTCTTTCAGAAAACCTAGTTTTTTGATTTTGCAATGAATTGAGATGGCAATTTAAATTAATACAAATTAATTTACAAAACAGAAAGAGACTCGTAGACAGAAAATGAACTTCTGGGTGCCGGGGTGAAAGTGGGGACAGATAGTTTCGGAGTTTGAGAAGGTCATGTATACATTGCTATATTTAAAATAGAAAACCAATGAAGACCTACTGGAATTCTGCTCAGTGTTACTGGTCAGCTTGGATGGGAGGGGCTTTTCGGAAGCATGGATACATGCATATACATAAGGCTGAGTCCCTTCACTGTTCACCAGAAGCTACTACAACACTGTTTTGTTTAGTTTTCACCACAACATTTTTATTTGGCTATACCCTAAGACAAAATAAAAAGTTTAAAATAAAAAAAATTTTTTTAATTAAAAAAATTTCATTATTTTAAAATTGTAATATTTTGTAAAGAAATTTCATTATTTTGAAATGAAAATGCAGTTTCATTATTTTTTAAATGTATTTAATTTTTTGGCCACCCTGTGCGGCATGCAGGATCCCTGTTCCCCAAGCAGGGATGGATCCCAATCTCCCTGTAGTGGGAGCATGGAGTCTCCACCACTTTATTTAGATCTGCCTCAAACCTGGCAATAATGAGCTCCAACCGGCCCAGAGCAGGACTCACGCGGACTTTGCTGATAGGGTGGTGGACGCCCTCATTGCCGCTCACTTCCTTTAGCGTGACAGGGTAGAACTGGCCTTTGTTCAGGTACGTCATGGTGCTGTCTCCTGGCTTCTGTCGGAGCGATTTGGAGGCTTCCAGGGTGTATTCAAAGTTGTTCCTAGAATACAATAAAAGTCACAGACCTCTAATCCACCCCCTTGGAAGCTTCCCCTATGCCTGAGCTCAGATGTGAGATGCTGCAGTGTGGATGTCTGCACAAAGCAAGTGAAACACCCCAACTGACAGTGTCATCTCACCACCAGCATCCACTGTTCTTCCCCAATCACCGCAAGCAGCCCAGAGATCCTCCCCAGATGTGGGACTACAGACCACCTCTAGAAAACCTATGAAGCCATGTTAACAAACTAGAGGTTTGGAGGCTAAGGATACTAAAGCTACGAATGAGTGACCAGCACTCTGGAAGGAGATCTCACAGGACATGCTGCCAGCCCAGTGCTTACCCAGCAAGGGTTGCAAACAGGAGGCTGGCAGGCCTCTGAGGAAATCTGACTTGGCCCACGTAGCACTGTTTTGTTGTTTTTACCTATAATTTAAATGTCCTCGGATGATACTCCATGGTCCTCTACATTTCTATTATCTTCTAGCCCCACCTATAAATCCCCCTGAAGTTGTTTAATAACCTTGTCAGGCCGGGGGTTGGCACATTACCCCTATCTTTATAAATGAAGTTTTACTGAAATGTGGCCATGCCCTTTGATTCTGCATTATGACTGCTTCTGTGCTATAGCCCAGAGCTGGGCAGAGCTGAGCAGTTTCGACAGAGGCCATATGGCCAACGTTGCCTGAAATATTTGTTATCTGATCCTTCAAAGAAAAAGCCTGCTGACCCCTGCATCTCAGGTCCTGAAGGGACCAGAGTTTGTGACTTCTGGACCTTGATGTAGGTATGCCTCACATATTCCCGTAAAATCCTAGACTTTTAAATAAAACTTTTATTTTAAAACACAGCGCACATAAAAATGCATAAAATGAAATTACAAAATGAAATCCTAAACTCCTAAAAAACCTGAAGATGTTTATATATAATGTTGAAAATATTCATATTTGCAGAGTGAGATGTAATTCTGTGATGCATAGAGGTTGTCAGCCCAGTAAACAGTTGGCTTATAATTAGTGAGACTAATAAAAATACAAAAGCCTTAATCCACTTGATGCTATTCCTAAATTATCACAGGATTATATACTTTTGGAAACAGAACGGACCTCAGATCTGATTTAACCCTTTCATGTCTTCTCTGAGATTCCACTCTACTACATCACATAAAGAAACCAAAGGGAAGGAAAGCACCAACACCAAGAATCAGGGAAACGAGAAACATAGTTCAGAGATCAAAACTGAATGCACTAAAACAAAGCAAAAGTCCTCCAGCAAAGATGTCACCACACTAACTGCAGGAAGGTAGAGTTGAAAGCCACCAAAAGCCACCTCTGATTTTTCAAGATCAAATTAACAAAAAGAGTTAAGTTGCACAAGTTGAAAGTTAAAAATCAAATTGAAAGACAACTATTACCCAGAAACACTGTCAAAAACATAGTCCTCTGAATTCATGCCAGGCATCCGGAGACTGAGATCCGAGGGGAAGAAAACCTGAAATACCAATGTAATAAGCCACAAGGATGTAACTGGTGATCAGGCTCACTGAAGACCGACGTTGGGTACAGCATCAGAGTCTGTGGCTTAAGGCAACCCACTGCTCTCTTAAAACTTGTCTAAGACAAAAATTTTAACTACAAAAAATTTAAAGAGAAAATTAGAAAGAAAAAAATGTCCATTTTATACGTCACTTGATCAAACTAAGACAATCTATGTAGGTGCTCTCACAAAGTGCTTCCTTCTCTCTTCTCCCATCTTTCCCACACACCCCACTTCTGCCCAAACTCTGGGGTCTGCACCCCCGATCTCATGACCCTTAGGAGTCAGCTCTGCCACTGAACCAAGTTCAGACAACAGTATCAGGCTGGCACTGTGGCTGGCTGGAGTGAGGTGCTTTCTCAGGAAAGGCTACTGTTCTATTCACTCTGTAAGCGGGGAGGGACTCTCCGTCCCCCCATAAGTCATTAAACACAGTTCCAAACGTCCTCAGTCCCTCACTTAGACCTGAGTGACATGTTCATCACCCCGAAACCCTTGAAGTAAGTATTGGAAGTGATGGATAAATGTCACACAGTGCATTTGTCATTGAGATCTACCTGCTCCCCGACAATACTGCCAACCAAGAAATACCAGGCAAATACATGATAACTCCTTTTATACTAAGACCGGTTGCGGGGAGCTTGTTTTGGTTGAGGACCAAAGCTGAAAACGACTGTGAGGCTGTGTCTGTTGTCTGTGGAAGATTATGTATGCGGCTTTCCTTCTTACTCTCCAGCAAAGCGCTTGGTTGAAATCATAATTGTTAACTCAGCTGCTGGTAAGATTAGCCATGTGCCCTTGATAATAATTTCTGGTTTTATAGGTTTAGTTTACAAATTATACCCGTGGACCTTTTCTCTTAAAAAAAAAGAGAAACCTCTTTTGTTCCCAATCCACTCACAGGCTGAGTTTCAAGCTTATATAACAAGGAAGAGGTGGAACCCAATACTTAAACAAACACGCAGCGTCTTAGGAAGATGCTTGCATTTCCTGTACCTCCTGAACGCCTTCCTTGAAGGTCTCCGAGAAGGTAGAGTCTGGAGTGCGCCTTTGCGCATTTGGGGGTTGAGCGCCAGAGCCGAACTGGTCAGCGTTCAGGTTCCGGTCGAAAACCACCACACGCTCCGTGGGCTCAGGGTGATACACTGCTGGGGGGATGCCCACGGCAAAGCCGTGGGGCTGGCTTTCCGTCTTGATGGAGTGGGTGGGCATCGCCGCAATGGAGACGGTGACCGTGGTGTCGGGGGCCGTCAGGTGTCCTCTCTTGTCGACGCCCAGCTGGTTGCTGTGCGGAAGGACGATGTTGAACGGCACGTTCTTAAGCACTTGCACCCTATTTTCGCCAGCAGAGATGAGGGACTGCTCCGTCACGTTTGGTACGTTTCTTTAAGGAGAGAGAAGCGTGTTTTCAAACTCAGAGCTGATACAATTCCTGGGACAATTTTAACTTTCTGAATGGCACTGAGCTGTTGGGTCCTGGGCAATAATAATAATAACACACTTGGCAGAAACCAGATGAATAGGCAATGGCATGATAACTCAACACAAGAGAAAGGAAAAAGCCCTCTACAGTTACAGGTCCAAGCACTGAGTAAAACTTCATTTGGAATGCTGAGAACTCAGAGCTTTCCTCTACTATATTTCCAATAATCCCCATAAAATTGGCATTTTTTACTCGCAGTCTGAAGCTACAACGTGATTAACTGGAGCAGTATAGGCCGGTGGTTAAAGTATGGATGTCAGAGTCAGGTAAGGTAGATTCAAGATCTCTTAGTAACTACATGCTCATCTATAAATGAGGATAATGATGGCATCTATCCTTACAAGGCTGTGATGAGGAGGAAAAGAGAGTACACTGAAAAGTGTGCAGTGATGCCTGGCATGGGGCCCACAGCCGTCACTTTTCCTGGGGGCTTCCGGGATGGCTCAGAGCTTGTAAAGAATCCGCCTGCAATGCGGGAGACCTGGGTTTGATCCCTGGGTGGGGAAGGTCCTCTGGAGAAAGGAATGGCTACCTACTCCAGTATTCTGGCCTGGAGAATTCCATGGACAGAGGAGTCTGGTGGGCTACAGTCCATGGGGTCACAAAGAGTCGGACATGGACTGGCAGACTAACACTTTCACTTTCACCAACACCACCCCTCACCCCATGATTGTATTGAACCATCATATACATCAACATAGAGTTACTTTTGGCTCAACAAATATCCTGTGCAATATAAGATGATATTTAGCTTAGGGTAAAATTTTCAAAGTTCTCTCAAATCATACAGGCTGATACAAGGGAAAAAACAATTTGGTAATTTGGCAGATTTCAAGATCAATAAAATAGTCAAACTTAAAACCATAAATTCACTCCCATGACTATTTTTAAAGAAATTTCTTTAGAGAAAAAGGAGAAAAAAGAAAAAGCTATCTAGAAAGTTGCTCATTAAGGCTTTGTAACAGCAAAAATCAGATACAGCCCTGATACTGAGGATAGCTAGGGTTTGATTTAAAGTACTCCAGCAAAAATAAACAAAATTTAAATATTAACTAATTAGAAAGTTGGAGAAAGGGAAGAGTAGATCAAACAGATACCAGTCAATCCTAAACAAAATCAACTCTTAAATATTCATTGGAAGAACTGATGCTGAAGCTGAAGCTCCAATACTTTGACCACCTGATGGAAAGTGCCAACTCACTGGAAAAGATGCTGATGCTGGGAAAGATTGAGGCAGGAGGAGAAGAGGGTGAAAGAGGATGAAATGATTAAATAGTATCACTGGCTCAATGGACATGAATTTGAGCAAATTCCGGGAGACAGTGAAGGACAGGAGAATCTGGCGCATTGCAGTCCATGGGGTCACAAGAGTCGGAGGTGACTTAGGGGCTGAACAACAGCAGCAGCAACAAGGATCAAACAGCAGGAATTCAGCTGCTAACAGCTGAAGCTGAGTACCTACTGGCCTATGCTACTTCTCTACTTTTGTTATGCTTGAAAGTGCCTGTAACAAAAAGTAAAAAACAAAAGGGCTTATAAGCCCTTTTCCAAATTATGCAGACTAAAACAGTAAGGTAGAAAAAAACGTATGTAACATATTAAGTAGAAGAAAATCCTACCTGTGAATACAACCACAACCACATGAAATGCACCTGCCTGCCCAAACAGTAAGCAGATAAACTGTCAGCAGAGTGGGATTCCAAGTGATCATTCTTTCTTCAAAAATGTCTCATTCTCGTATTACTAATAGAACTCAGAACAATTTAAAAGATATATTTAGCTTTTTTCCCAGGTCTATAAAGTCAAGCCTTAATTTTCTGAAAGTTTTAACTTAAAATATTTCAAAAATAACCTCAATAGGCATTTGGAATACAGCTGAACATACTCTATTAAGTTTCACATGGGTAGTTATTTAAGGTCATTGGTGATGACTTTTTTAAATGGACCCCTGCCATTGCCTTAAGCCACACTGTTCTTAAGAAAACCTAAAAGACAAATAAGCAAACAGTACAGTCATGTTGTTAGTTAAAAAAAAAAAAAAAAACCCTTTGGATGAGAAGAAAGTTATTGTTTTTGTTTTCAAGAAAAGGGAACTTCTACAGAAACTAGTGACTTCTCAGTAACAGAATCAGAGTAAGGGGCAGATCAGTAATGAAATCTGTGTTCAGACATAAAGAGTCCAACTTACCTGTGTCTTCCTCTAGTTCCTGTTCACTTAAACAAGCTCTTGCTTTAACTTTCACAGAAACCGGGATTTGTAGCGTACTGTTTCACGCTCTGTCTTAAACCTTACCTTTTGCTATGGTCCGGCTCGGGGTGCTCAACATCTGCCTTTGCTGCTGATGACCTTCTCTCTCGCGGAACCTGAGATATCAACACAGAGGACCATAGTTTCGTTCTCACTCCCGAAGTAGAGACACAGTCCCTATTTTTCAGTAAGTGCAACCCTTCAGATGATCATGGACTGCCTACCGAACCTCAGCTCCAAGGATACACAATGAATAAAACAGTGTCTGCTCTCAAGGAGTCCACAATCTGGCCACTGGGTTGATATGCAAAATCCAGCTTCTATTCAGTTGGCAAAGAAACTCAGAACATCATAAATTTACTTTGTCATGGAGTGTGGGTTTCATCTCTTAAGAGAAATACCTCTGGTTGGGTTTTACCCATTTATCTACGTAACATGACAGAGAAGAAGCTACTGAAAAGACAACCAGGCTCTCTCAGCATTCTCCCTGCTCTTCTCTGCTACTCTTCCCTTTGGATTAAACGCAAAATCAAAGGCGTCAGCCACATTAACAGCTCACTCCAAGATCCAAACAGTGGCTCCAAATGATACATTTCGTCAGAGACGCTGGGATTCACAATGTCTGTCACTCAAAGGACAAAGGGACTCTGTTGGGTTTATTCCTTTTTCGAGTCTGCTTCTCTGCACAGGTGAGAGCAGGCCAACATTAGTGGGTGTCCTGTAGGCATCAACCCAACTGAAACTTATCTGCAGTACACACTCCAAAAACAATAAGACATTTGAAACTAGTTTTCAATGTAAAAGTAGAAACTCTATTCCTACATTCTTATTTTACCCTTAAAGACAGAATGAACTATTGTTTCTGGTAGTAACAACGTGTTTTTTAAGCTTTACCAAGGTTATTATGGAAAAATGACTGAGGGGTACATTCAAAGAATTGAAACAAGAAAGTCAGTTGATTTAAAAAAGGAAAATAAATAACCCCACATCTGTTGCAAGAAGGCTGACATATAGTACTACTAAGACTGCACCCCTGATGGGCAGACATGAGGATTTATCTCCTCCTAAGATGTATAATACTTTCAGGACCTTTTATTTAAAACACACACACATACAATCACTGCAACTAGTGTTATTACACAGGTTTTTCTGGCACTAAACTTGTTGGTTTCCTCCCATTCTAGAAAGTTTCAGTTTAAAATATCTAACTTCAAACTTCATAATTAATACTTAGGAACTTACAGCTTCTATACTGAGTCAATAAAACAAGCCACAAGAAGGACAGATATATAAGTTCTACTTCAAAGGAACACTTTGTGGCTACGCTTCCCAGGCAAAGTTTCTTCTAGCATCCTTGGTTACTATGCAAGTTTCCATTCATATCTAAGGGGAAAAAAAAAATATCTTACCTCATTCCCTTAAATACAACAAGCTGGACACATGGTCTTTTTTTTTTTTTTCTTTAATTAATTTTTATTTTTTAGTTTGTTTTGCTTTACAATACTATATTCGTTTTGCTACCCAAGGACACATGGTCTTACATCAGAAAACAGAGCTCTGGTTTAGGTTCCCCCTCCCCACCCAATTTTGATAATCAAGCTATCTTCCTTGCTTTTTACCCTCTGCATTTCTTGTATTCCAAAAATAATACAGTGTCAGAATGTAACAAAGAGCTGGAAACTGGTGAATCTGAGAGTAAGATATCTTGTTATTTTAAGTTTTCTACAGATGTGGAAATTTTAAAGACAGAAAGATGGTGAAAATAAACTATAATATATAGCCATCCCTGCATGTGGGTTATTGGTTAAAAAGAATGCCAGAGTGAACACAGCAAGCAAAGCCCCGCCCCCAGGAGGCAGCATGGCATACGGAAGAGGGGGCCTGGCACAACCCGAAGTCCTGGCTATCCTTGCTTTTTACCCTCTGCATTTCTTGTATTCCAAAAATAATACAGTGTCAGAATGTAACAAAGAGCTGGAAACTGGTGAATCTGAGAGTAAGATATCTTGTTATTTTAAGTTTTCTACAGATGTGGAAATTTTAAAGACAGAAAGATGGTGAAAATAAACTATAATATATAGCCATCCCTGCATGTGGGTTATTGGTTAAAAAGAATGCCAGAGTGAACACAGCAAGCAAAGCCCCGCCCCCAGGAGGCAGCATGGCATACGGAAGAGGGGGCCTGGCACAACCCGAAGTCCTGGCTGCACATACTAGTCATGTGACCCGAGAACCTTATTTTTTATCACCCACAAAAATGGGGATAATGGCACAGAACGTGCAGGGTTCCTGGAGGGATCAGAAACAACATGCATTCTGGTAACATGTCTAGCACAGCACAGGCTATCAGTAGGTGGTACCTGGTATCACTGGGACAATGATGATGACACAGACCAGGGGTGTCAATCCAGACACAAACACTAGGTAAAGCTTCAGGCAGAGGACAGACTGCACCGAATTAAAACGAATCCAAACCTCAAGGAACAGACAATAAAACACATCCTGACCTTAAACAAGAAAATCTAGAAAATATGAGGTTTTTTTCCCCATGAAATCTCACAATCAAATCAAATCAGATGCCCTCCAATACCATTTAGGGGCAAGGAAACCATGCTGACTACCTAAGAAGAAAGGGTTAGCACACAGGCAAAGGGAACCCTTGTCCACTCTTGATGGCGCTAAGAGCTACCTCTGAAGAAATGATCACCCTCATTAAGACACACTGAATTTCTTCTTTCGCAGTAGCTCCTCTGCCTTTCAGATAGAGCCAGAACAGTTGGTTACTGCATACGTTTTAGAAACAACCTTTTGATTCCGTGATTGTAGATTTTCAGCTTTGAACCACAGTAGTCAAAGCACTCATTAAACTATTTATAGTCACTACAGAAGCAACTTGCATTACAGTCTACCAGCAAATTACTGTTTTTTACCCTGTTGGATCAAGTGCACCTTGCACAGTAGTTACAGGGTTCTGAAGAGCAAGCAAACTCACCTTGTAGTAGTCATAGAGCAAGCCCAGCGCGGCGGCACTGTCCTCATCGCCATTGATACTCATCATCGCTTTGGTTGCTGCAGTGAGCGGGTTTTCCAGGAAAGACTTCCAGGCTTCATCCTCACTAGTATAGGAACGCCGCTGTGAATAAAGTGCTTCATTCTGAAGAACCAAGACTGGCCGTTTGCTTGGGAGAGATTTTTTAAAAAAGAAAAGAAAAAAACAACATATATATATGTGTGTGTGTGTGTCTATATATATATATCACATCTTCTTCTATTGCAAATCGTCATAAGCTAATTTTTGAAAAAGCAAACAGCCAATTCTTGATTTTGCAATAAAAGAGTCCACTGTTTCATCATTTCATCATTTAGTAAAGTAAGTTCAGACACGATCAGAAGACAACCCACTTAAATGTAGCCCAATGGGTCACCCAGGAAGATGTACAGTATTTAGACAGCCAGGGAACCTGCAGTTAACCTTCACGTGGAACCCAGGACACACTAAGTGACACACAAAAACCCCACTAAAACCCAAAGTCAAAAACTCACTCCAAGAAAACGTGAAGCTATTCAAATGCTTAACATAAACAAACACAAGGACAAAGCAAGGCCAAGGAGAACTCGAACTCTCCTCAAACACAGGCACTCAGGACTGTCCCCTCTTCCACAGTACATCCGGTTCCATCCTCAAGCTGCTGCACTGCTATTTCCCTCTTTCTCCCAGTGATGCCATGCCTCAAACTACCAACAAGGGAGACGGAAGGGGGGGATGGAAGGAAGAAGGGATAACTTGGTTTAATCCTCGGGGGTATATGAGAAAGTTAGAATATTCTACTGATTACCAGCAGATTGAGCATGGAATGTGGCCAAAGGGGACGTAAACCAATAAGGAGACACAATTTTCTGGCATGGGAGTTCACTGTTTATCTTAGAGATAAACACTTAAGAATTTACAAGAATAAATGAAGCCGCTGGACAAAAAGTTTTTTTTTTTAAGGAAATAGGTTGGGGAATCTGTCCTCAAAAATCTTTCCTGGTTTTTCACACAGGGCAAGAACTGTTTCACATTAATGCTGTAGTGTGGTGGTGAAAATCCAGAACATCAACGGAGAACTTTAGTAAGGTCTTATAGAAGATTTAACTTAAAAGAATAAAGCAAACATGACTGATTCCAAAAACCTGAAATGTAAACAGCCTCAACAACTGTTCAGTTGGCTCTGTTTAGAAAGTCAATAAAAAGAAAAAGTGGAAAACTACCTCCAGCAAAATCAAGCACTTTTTTTCTTTAAAAAAAAAAAAGTTTAAATATTCAGAACTACTCCGAATCATCACCGTTCTAACAAGCAAAATTAAAGGAGCTATTCTCATTGCAACACAAATGAAATATGTAAATTGCCTAAAGGTGACCTACCTACTCTAAAAGTGAATGTAGAAAGACTGATTATCTTCTCAAGTAATCAACAAGCTTAGGGTTTGGCAGTCACCTAGGCCCTTTAAAAACAGAGATTCTGAAAAAGGAGGGGAGGAGGGAATCCAACAACTTAATTCATCCTCAGTCAGAATTAAATCTTATTTCAAGGAGTGCACATTTGGTAGGAAAAGAAATCTTGAAGGTGGTATACTATTTTAACCCAAAACAAACACAACGGGTTGTTCAAAGTGCATGGTTGGTTTAAAAATGATTTCCTACAAATCTCAAATTAAAAAAAATAATAATAAGAATATACAAAGGAGCATTCCTTGTGCCACCAGGAGGAGAGAACAAGAGCTGCTGAGCCAGTGGTACCCCAGGATGACTCTGTGGGATCTTGCTAAGCTGTAATATTAATAGTATAATAGCTACTTCCAGAAGACTATGACAGCACTTGGCTCATTCAGCTCCCCTAATGCTAGTTCTTCGCTTCCCTTCTTCTCCTACCCCCATCCCAAATCTGCACAAGCAACAGAAAATAAATATTTCTTTGCAAATGATTTTGTGTGTGATCACCCTGAAGGTGTCTTAAACTATTTCCAAACTGTGCCTCAGGCCAAAATTTTAGCTCTGGAAATATGCCTTATCTAAACTATAAGTCAAGAAATAAACACGAAACCAGCTGCCTTTTTCAGTTTACTTCCTCATGACAGTCCCTAAAGGCTCATCACTGCCCTCTCCTTGAATTACACATTTTCAAGCAATAATTTATCTGCATACTGTACAACACAAGGTTAATTTGTTATTCCACTTAAGCTGTTCCATATATAATACTATCTAAATCTCTCCTCCAGAAAAAGAGCACCCTTACACAAAATGATTCTCAGCAATTAATTACAAAACTGTGAGAAGTACTGCTGTGCCCTGGATTCACTGATCTCAAATGTAACTGATTGGTTGGGTGCGACTTACTTGCATTTTTTTCTGGACAATTTTATATTTACAGAAAAGCTGCAAAGGAGATACAGAAGCGTCCTTCGCCAGGTGTCTCCTAATGTTAACGGCTTACATTACTGCCTTATAGTTTATGAAAACATTTCTTCAATCACGAACTCCAGAAAGCATTATTAGCAAGTACAAAGCTTCCTAGTTTACCACCCTGATTTCAAAGTCTCATCCTTCTTGATATTTCTGAGCATTTTTAATTACAGCAATCTGTAATTACCACCAATGATGCAAGCGGCAAAAGAACTCCTACAGCAATTTTCTCACTCACACAGTCAGCCAGGGGGAAAAAAAAAGAAAATGCCAGGACACCCGAGCACTTCAACTTTTCCCTAGATCTCTCGGTTCCGAGGTTCTAGCAGGCGGCCGAACGACACGGTTGAGCGACGAGAGACTTGATTACCTGAGAAGGCTCCCCTTTTGCAGCCGCGGAGTGCGTCCCAAAGGGCAAAGCCGCACGCAAGGCAGGGGTCTCCCCCTGGGCAGGGGGGCTTTGGAGAAACAAAGGCAGGGAGGGGGTGCGGAGAAGCCGAGGCAGTGGACAGCTAGCCCCGCGCCCCCTCCCGCCGCCCGGCCCCGCGTCCCCCGCCCGGCCTCGCGGCAGGTGCGGCCGACCGGCCGGGCGGGCAGGCAGCAGCGGCCCCGGCGGCACGGCCGGCCTCGCGTACGCCGGCGCCCTCACTCACTTGTCGTACTCCTGTGTCATCGCGCTCGCTCGCCGCTGCCGGGCCGCAGAACTGGACTTTCGGGTTGGGACAGTACACCCGATCCGGGGGGGAGGAGGCGGCGGCGGCGGCGGCGGCGGCGGGTCCGGAGCGGCGGCCCCGACGGGTTGGGTCGGCTTTTCTCGCTCGGAGCCGGCCGGGCACGGGCAGCGCGCACAGGGCGCCCCGCCTCAGCCTCCCATTGGCTGGCGGCGCCTTCACGGGGCGGGGCCTCGGGGGTCTGGGGGGGCGGGCACCGCGGTCTGATTGGCCGGGGGGCCGGGCCGCGGGGCGGGGCCGATGGGCCCCCAGGGGCCCGGCCGCTCCGCTTGGCCGCGTCCTTGCGGCGCGCCCGGCTCTCCGGGGCCCAGCTCCGGCTCAGACTCCGGCCAAGCCGCGAGGCCCTCGGGCGCGCACTTGCTGCCGCTCGGCGGTCTCTGGCGCGCCCGCGGCTGGGGAGGCCAGGCCCTGCGTCCCCGCTGTGCCCCGCGGCCACCGTGCTCGGCCGCCGCACCCGCCGGACTGGCCGGGCCCCGGCGCCGCCTTCCCGGGGCCCTGGGCGCTCTTCCAAGACGACTGCCGCTCCAGTGATGGAGCCTCCCCTCCCCACTCGGCGGATGCATCCTCACGGCGCCCCGCGGTCCGCTGCTCGGCCGCCTCGGGCATCTCCCGGCCTCGGGCTGGTGAAGCCGGGGCCCTGCACCCTCTCGCCCCTCTCACCTCTCCGAGCGAGTCCCCCTTCCTTACGAGGCTCCTCTACCTTTTACCCGAGGAAGCGCAGACGTGTCCCTCCTAGCCTTATCCCCGGGCCCCCCACCCCGCCGCCGCTCGAAGCTGTCTGGCTTTAGAACCCGCCCACTCCA
>SJXQ01001465.1:250613-265608 GCA_006408695.1 Aepyceros melampus
GGGAGGTGGGAGGTGGGCGGGGGGTGGGGGGTAATCCCTACCCTCTGTGCCTGGGGATGGGCAGTGGGGTGCCAGGTGATGAAATGCAGACTCTGAGGCCAACCCTCTCCAATTCTGATCGGCAGGCAATGGTGAGGAGGGGGCAGGCAGGGGAGCCCCCGGTCTGGTCTGCACGAGCCCTGGCCTGAGCAGATTCGGATCCCTGGCCTGTGCTTTGAGAAAGAAAGTGTGTCTAGACGGGCGTGGAGAGGGCTTGGCAGGAACACACTGTGTTTGGAGTGGCTGGGTCGGGGGTGAGAGAGGAGGTCCCTGCCTTCAGGCCCCAGTAGGGTAACTGCTTAGGGCACCTGGGACCCCAAGCAGAGACCTTTCCAGGGAGACTGTTAATTCTGGTGTGAATTTCTAAGGAGGGAAAGGTGAAAATAAGTAAACACATTTTATAATATTTTTCTGATCCTTTCACATGGTAAAGAACACATTTTTCCTACTTTAACCTTGGAAGTTTTAAAATTCAGAGACCGCCATCTTCATTTTAAGTAATGTCTAACTTAATCACTTCATCTGAATTAACATGCACAACAATGGTGACACAAAGATAATTACATTTAAGTGGTATTCTAACTTAAAAATTTCTTTGGGAATATCTGTGAGTCACCCTGTTCAACTCAAACATCCATAAAACGTGTACTAATTGTTCCAGAAGGAAATCATTGTTGCAGAGGGCAAAAGGCCAAGTGAGCTGAAATAGCAGGTTCTTAATTTATAGTCAATAAAAGGCCTCTTTTGTAAGTTCTTCTCAAGTCATAGCGTATTATCAGGCAAGTCTGGCACTAAAGTCACTTCATGCTTAAATACTTCACAAAGGCCCCAAACAAGGGAGCTCCGTGAAACATTCTGTGAGAACTGATACTGTGAATTCACTCAGCTTTCAAGATTGCAGAGGCATTTTAAATTTTACAAACTTACCAGCAAAAAAAAAGTTACCAGCTACCTACTCAAGATAAAAACATACATTTAAAAACCTTTTAACTAGCTGCAGTATATAATAGGGGCTTCCCTGGAGGCTCAGATGGTACAGAATCTGCCTGCAATGCAGGAGACCTGGGTTCAGTCCCTGGGTTGGGAAGAACCCTCAGGGCTACCTGCTCCAGTATTCTTGCCTGGAGAATCCCATGGACAGAGAAGCCTGGCAGGCTACAGTCCATGGGGTCAAAGAGTCAGACACGACTGAGTGACTAACACAATAATACATAATAACTTGCAGAACTTTTTATAGCTGCCATCAGTTCAGTTCAGTTGCTCCATCACCAACTCCTGGAGTTCACTCAGACTCACGTCCATTGAGGCCGTGATGCCATCCAGCCATCTCATCCTCGGTTGTCCCCTTCTCCTCCTGCCCCCAATCCCTCCCAGCATCAGGGTCTTTTCCAATGAGTCAACTCTTCACATGAGGTGGCCAAAGTACTGGAGCTTCAGCTTTAGCATCATTCCTTCCAAAGAAATCCCAGGGCCGATCTCCTTCAGAATGGACTGGTTGGATCTCCTTGCAGTCCAAGGGACTCTCAAGAGTCTTCTCCAACACCACAGTTCAAAAGCATCAATTCTTCAGCGCTCAGCCTTCTTCACAGTCCAACTCTCACATCCATACATGACCACAGGAAAAACCATAGCCTTGACTAGACGGACCTTAGTCGGCTAAGTAATGTCTCTGCTTTTGAATATGCTATCTAGGTTGGTCATCACTTTTCTTCCAAGGAGTAAGTGTCTTTTAATTTCATGGCTGCAGTCACCATCTGCAGTGATTTTGGAGCCCNCCACAGGAAAAACTATAGCCTTGACTAGACGGAACTTAGTCGGCAAAGTAATGTCTCTGCTTTTGAATATGCTATCTAGGTTGGTCATAACTTTTCTCCCAAGGAGTAAGCGTCTTTTAATTTCATGGCTACAATCACCATCTGCAGTGATTTTGGAGCCCAGAAAAATAAAGTCTGACACTGTTTCCCCATCTATTTCCCATGAAGTGATGGGACCAGATGCCATGATCTTTGTTTTCTGAATGTTGAGCTTTAAGCCAACTTTTTCACTCTCCACTTTCACTTTTATCAAGAGGCTTTTTAGTTCCTCTTCACTTTCTTCCATAAGGGTGGGAATACAAGGGACAGTTTGAGAGAGAACGGAACATTTGAACTCAGCCTTAATATTTAATTTGGTTGCATCCGGTCTTGGTTGCAGTGCATGGTCTTAGCCGGCCCAGGGCATGTGGGATCTTTGTTTCCTGACCAGGGATCAAACCCACATCCCCTCCATTGAAAGGCAGGTTCTTAACCACTAGACCACCAGGGAAGTCCCTGAGCTTAGCCTTGAAAAAGAATGTAACAAATAAAAGCAAAGGGGGCAGATGAGGAAGCCTGTGTAAAGACCCATACCAGTCAAAAAGGAGCAAGACCAGAGAGTGTCCATAGTATCAAATGGCTGGGAAGGCATGCAGGACAAAGATGAAGGACATGCTCAGATGAAGGACAAAGGCTTCGTCTGAGCATGGGGCCAGCCTGGGAGGGCTCCTGGGTCTTCAATGCCATGCTCAAGGGTGTAGTAGAGATAGTGAAAGTAAAGAAACTACCAGAAAGGAAATGCAGGTTATTAGAAAGTATCTCAATGTGTTTAAAAGAACAAAAGCTACAAGAAGATGACAGATGTAGTTCTAGACTCCAGAGGGGTCCTTCAAATAGCAGAGATATTTGGGATCAGATGCTGTTTTTATCCCACTTTTCAAGGAATATTCTAGGGTGTACAAGGTGGCCAAATTACTTATCCAGGTCCACACTCTGTTACTGGAAGAGAGGAAAATATGACACAGCTCTGGGTGGGGCACAGCACTTTCCTGAACACCCACTGAGAGCAGAAATCACAGGATAAATGTCTCAGGAACATTAAAGAAATAGAAAATTTGGCTCTTTTAATCAAAAAGCTAAAAATTGAGGTAGAAAGATGACAGAAATATGACAAAAGACAGTAAACTGATTAGGAAAGATGGTATTGATGTGTACATATTTCTTTACACAACGGAACTGACAGCTTTCTGAAAAGGCACATTTCTGTAAAACAAATTTTTAAAAATACATTACTGGGGACTTCCCTGGTGGTCCAGTGGTTAAGCCCCGAGCTCCCAAAGCAGGGGGCCTGGGTTCAACCCCTGTCAGAGAACTAGATCCCACATTCCACAACTAAGAGTTGGCATGCGCCAACTAAAGATCCCACCTGCCACAACTAAGACTCAGCGCAGCCAAATAAATACATTTTTTAAAAAGTCTTCTTAAAAAATGAAATGCATTCTGTTAGAGAATTTATTAATTTTTATTAATTGATAGTATGGATAATTTATCCACTTTATAATAACCCTCTGATCAGTTTCTGGTTTGCATAATAACTGAATTAACTCTAAAAGAGACATAGCTATCCTGTAAATGGAGCAGAAAACAAAGCTAATATCGAAAAATGTTGCCCAAATCAATGTGAACTTATCATAACCACTCTGGGTATTAAAAATAGAAAATAATGTGGGCTTCTGCTAAGCCACGATGGTCTTACTTCCTGATCCCTTAAGCCTGTCTTCTGTTCTACCTCACTGGAAGATGGGAAGTAAAGTTCCTTGGTTCAACCCAGAGCAAGCTCTGTCCTCTATGTAACTTGGTTACATGGGTCACTGGGCTTGTTCAAGTGAACACAAACATGTTTAACAAGATAAATCCTCTTAAGACAGGAAATACGACTCTCATCTGCTACTAATGAGTCTACCAAAGTTTTAATGGACAGAGCTTCTAAGCAGAGTGATTCTGGGCTTACACTGTAAGATGGTCAAGCAATAAATAGGATGATGGAGAGATATCCCAGCGGGAGTCTTTCCAGAATTCAGTAGGTACGTTCTATATGTAAAGGAGGAAAACCCTGCTATCTGACTCCAACTGCCTCCTATAGAGGATGAACCTTACTAGACTACAGAGTTTCTCAAAGATGCTGAAGACTCCTCAGTTCAGTTCAGTTCAGTCATGTCCAACTCTTTGCGACCCCATTGACTACAGCACGCCAGGCCTCCCTGTCCATTGCCAACTCCTGGAGTTTACTCAAACTTGTGTTCATTGAGTTGGTGATTCCATCCAACCATCTCATCCTCTGTCTTCCCTTCTCCTCCTGCCTTCAATCTTTCCCAGCATCAGGGTGTTTTCTAATGAGTCAGTTCTTTGCATGAGGTGGCCAAAGTATTGGAGTTTCAGCTTCAGCATCAGTCCTTCCAATGAATATCCAGGACTGATTTTCTTTAGCATGGACTGGTTGGATCTCCTTGCAGTCCAAGGGACTCTCAAGAGTCTTCTCCAACACCACAGTTCAGAAGCATCAATTCTTTGGCACTCAGCCTTCTTTATAGTCCTACTCTCACATCCATACGTGACTAACAAAAAAACCCATAGATTTGAGAAGATTCCTCAATCAGAATAAAATTATGACTCTTAAAAGTACTCCAAGTGCCCAGTTGCTGAGTCGTGTCCAGCTCTTTGAGACCCCATGGGCTGTAGCCCACCAGGCTCCTCTGTCCATGGAGTCCTCCAGGCAAGAATACTGGAGTAGGTTGCCATGCTTGCCTACAGGTTATCTTCCAGACCCAGGGATTGAACCTGTATCTCTTTCATCTCCTGCATCGGCAGGCGGGTTCCTTACTACCGAGCTACCTGGGAAGCTAAGTATTCCCCAGCCAACTCCAAACTGGATGAGCCAGCAACTGAATTTAATTTTAACAAAAGTTGAGATGGTTCTTATGTACCCTTAAGATAACCATGGGCTTAAAGGAAGTAACCTCAGATGGCCTTTTGATTTCAATGAGCACCTCAAATTGTTTCTGGATGTGCTGTTAGGCCTGAAGAAGAGCTGGGGGTAAGAGCTGGAAAGATCTGAACTGTTCTATATGACAGAGGGAGAAGAACATGAAATTCTGGAGACAGGTGGTAGAAAGGAATTTGAAAGAACAGATGGGAGAAGAAAAGAAGAAGACAACAAGATGCCCAGAGGTTGAAGAATACTGGTAGAGTAGACACTATAAGAGGGTTTCCCAGGTGGCACAAGTGGTACAGAACCTGCCTGCCAACGCAGGAGATCATTCCATTCAGCAATCAGTAGCATACAGCCATGTGAGATGTTCAGATGACAACGTAGAGTAAGCAAGGGCTTGTAAACACTCTGGCCCAGAGCAGAGACAGAACTCCGGTCAGCTGATCAATCTGTATTTTGTGAGCAACAACTACATTTTTATTTTGGCCACACTGCATGGCACGTGGGATCTTAGTTCTCCAACCAGGGATTGAGCCCCATTGGAAGCACAGAGTCTTAACCGCTGGACCACTAGAGAAGTCTCAACAATTACATATTAATCAATTTTAATGTGTTCACCTCAAATGTCCACACTTCAAAGAAGCAGAACCCTCTACTATAGCCCCTGTAAGAGTGTGGTGGATTTTTGAGTAAATTTTTCAACTGCTACACATTGTGTTTTCCAACTTAAAGAAAGCAATGTGCAATGCTAGACTTCTGTCTGAACACCAGCATCTCATATATCAGTAATTTCTACCTCTGCTGCCCAAATACAACTGAGTTAGGTCTTAACATTGTTTTAAAGCAATAATGTACAAGGTGAGCTGGGGAGCCTTTCAAGGAGTGACAATGAGGAGAAGCCAATGGACTCTTCCGGGCTTCCTCTGTCACCCTCCCCATTGCTCCAATTTCCTATAAATCAATTCCCCGAGGTAGTGGTTGGGTAGAGACACACAATCCATTGTTGTCTGGGGGAACACTACTTCCTGTCTTCCACTCTTCCTGTCTCACTTTATTTATCTTGTGTTAGCTCATCATTATTTTTAATGTTTGGAGACAGGGGTTTGATCCCTGGGTCAGGAATGGCTGGAGAAGGGAATGGCTACCCACTCTAGTATTTTTGCCTGGAGAATCCATAGGGACACAGGGGCTTGGTGGGCTACAGTCCATGGGGTTGCAGAGTCAGACACAACTGAGAGCCTAACACATTCAGTCATTCTACTCCCCAGAGGCAAGCACCAAACCCAGTTTCATTTCTGCAAGTCATTTTGTCCTTTCTGCAAGTCATACTGCTACTGTCCGTAGCAGTAAAAATTTTAAACTAAAAACCACCCCACAAATTCCCTGCTGTGATGGGAGGGGGATTGTGGATGTAAGTATAACATTATTTTCTTTCTGCTTGCTTTTTTTTTCTTTTTTCAAGATCCCTCTGCTGAGTATGTTACATAAATTCCTTCTGGACTTCCTTTGTACTTCCTTATCCCCAACCATGACCCCATTGATGGAGATTTTGCATTTTCAGTTCAGGTTGTTCATGAAGGATATAATTCCAGACCATTTCCTTCTTGCTGCCCTCCATGTTTATGCTTGTGGGAGTATTTGGCATAGAAATCAGAAGCTTATTTACTGCCAATAAAATGGCTTCTATCATTATAAATATTCGTTAAGCATGGTTAAGCATATAGATTTTAGTCACCTACTTTTTACTCAAGGACTGAATAGTATGGGTATATTTGAAACAGCAGAGCTCTTTCTAATTTAGCAGAAATTAAGACACAGTACAAGGCCACAACACTGGGATGTTTATAGAGTCTTCCAAAACAGCCTTTTATTTAAATAGTTATATAGCAATTTGTGGCATCTTTATTAAAAGTAATTACATTTTGGCAATATTTGAGAAGTTGCTCAACTGTTATTTATGGATGTGATTCAATAACAAAAGGGAGTAAGTCATTCTAGTTTATTTCTGAATAATGCAGTTTCTGTGCAGCACTAAGTATCATGGATGATATTCATCAACTTTTACTCATTAAACATTTCTATATTTTATTATATTACTTGTACTGTTTGACAGTGTTTCTTAAGGTCTCAAATGTTTATTACTCACCCAATTGTTTTGTTAATTAAGGCTGCTATAACAAATTATTATAGACCAGGTGGCTTTGACAGCAAACATTTATATCTCATGGTTCTGGAGGCTGGGAAGTCCCAGATCAAGGTGCTGGCTGGTTTGGTGTCTAGTGAGACCCTCTTCCTGGCTTCTTGCTGTGTCCTCACACAGCAGAGAAAAAAAAGTGAGCGTTAGTCGCTCCGTCATTCCAACTCTTTGTGACCCTATGGACTGTAGCCCTCCAGGCTCCTCTGTCCATGGAATTCTCCAGGCAGAATACTGGAGTGGGTAGCCATTCCCTTCTCCAGGGGATCTTCCCGCCACAGGGATGGAAAGAGAAACAAATCAAGAAAGATCATCTCTCCTCTGTATCTTTTCACATGGGCACTAATTCCATTAATGAGGGCTCCATCCTCATGACCTAACTGCCACCAAAAGTCCCATCTCCAAATGCCATTGCATTGGGGATTACTCAACATATGGATTCTGGGGGGGACATAAACATTCAGCCCATAGCACATTGTTACAATTTTTTAGATGGACCAAGGGGTGGGAGGAAAAGTCCTAGTGTTTCACCCTCTGATGTGAGCAGGGGCTAGAAGACCTAGATGAACAGTTTGTAAGATTATGAGTGGGAACCAGGAGGAAGTCTCTATATAATGGAACTCAAACCCAGGCGCTGTTAGGACAGAAAATGCAGGTTCTCTTTTTGCCCAAGAACATACTGATAGTTGAGGTGGTTGGTGGCTGGGTGTGAGAGGGAGGGGACCAGATGACAAGAGGCTGGGATGTGGCGGGGGTCTTCTGCTTCCTACGTGTGAAACAGGAGAGAGTTTAAGAATGACTTTGATCTTTAGGATCTTTTCTACTTCTCTTAAGTCAAGAGTTCTCTACTAGAGGACGGGGACCAACAAAAATTCCCAAGTATGTGGGGAAATTTTTCATATTGCAGTTAGAAGCCCAGCCCTTACCCCCCAGAGTTCCTCAATTCAAGCTCCAGGGCTGTGGATTCTGAAAAACCCCCTTCAGTAATTTGCATTTGCAACACTGATTGAAAATAAATGCCCTATGTTGCTAAATTAATATTCCTTTAGTTGTACAAGCATCTGAAAATCTCGAAAGACAGGAAACCCTTCCTGAGCTGGACTCTGAGAAGGAACAGTGGAGTTATGACCCTTTCCCACTTAGCTATGTTCCAGAGAGTGCAGAAGAGGCCCAAATTACAATAGGTAAACAACCCCTCAGCAAAACCCCCTGATGCGGAGGACAATGACAGTCCCCTGGCATTTTCTTGTAGAGACACTCCACTGCCAATTAGGGCTTCTGTGCTAGATGACACGGTGTGAGTATTGCTATTAGCTGGTGCAACACAGAGGCTTAAATGCTGGTGACAGAGAAGCACGAACACCCAAATTAGTGCACCCAACCAGTCCATTCTAAAGGAGATCAGTCCTGGGTGTTCTTTGGAAGGAATGATGCTGAAGCTGAAACTCCAGTACTTTGACCACCTTATGCGAAGAGTTGACTCACTGGAAAAGACTCTGATTCTGGGAGGGATTGGGGGCAGGAGGAGAAGGGGACGACCGAGGATGAGATGGCTGGATGGCATCACTGACTCGATGGACGTGAGTTTGAGTGAAATCTGGGAGTTGGTGATGGACAGGGACGCCTGGCGTGCTGCAATTCATGGGGTCGCAAAGAGTCAGACACGACTGAGCGACCGAACTGAACTGTCCCGGTAAAAAATTAGATAGGGAACAAATTGCTGTGTATCAGTGTCTTAACCATCAACTAGGCTTTCACAGTGCTTTCCATCTAGTAGACATTCAAGAAGATAGCTTAGATTTTTGTTGAATAGACGTTGTGTTTCTCACGGCATAGCTTCCTTTATCCTTGGGCACTGTTTTTAAAAAATAACTATTTATTTACGTTTGGCTGTGCTGGGTCTTCATTGCTGTGCAGACGTATCTCTAGCTACAGTGAGCAGGGCCTACTCTCTAGCTACGGTGCACGGGCTTCTCGTTGCAATGGCTTCTCTTATTGTAGAGCACAGGCTCTTGTGGTGCATGGGCTCAGTGGTTGTATAGTTCCCAGGCTCTAGAGAACAGGCTCAGTGGTTGAGGTGCACAGACTTAGTTGCTCCATGGCATGTGGGGTCTTCTCAGACCACAGATCAAACCCATGTCTCCTGCGCTGGCCAGGTGGATTCTTTACCACTGAGCTACCAGGAAAGTCCTTATCCTTGAGCTATTTTTTGATACTTAAAAGAATGTTTCATTAAATCGAAACTTTCTGGTCCATAATTGCTCCAAGATGCCTCCAGTGTTGATTATCCATCAAGAGGATTCAGTCTTTCTTAAGTATCAGGGTGGGACAGAAGAGCATGATTTGATAGCTGAGGGAGCACCACAGAGAAACCTGATCTACTGACACACCGTCTTCCTGGTTCCTCCACCTCGGGGCTCTGAACTCCCAGGATATTCAAAGATAGCTCTGTTAATAAGTTGTTTGGCACACAAAAAACTTAACTCATGTCCCACTCAAGATGGGAGGTTTTAAACTTGTGACTGAAAAACAACCTGACCAGTTTGTAATGAGAGTTTTTACATGCATGTCACCCAAACACGACTGCCTGTTTAAGCTCATTTTGTAAACCCCTATTCCTAAGTCTACATTTTCCTAGACTTTAAAGAAAAGTGGGAGGTATTCTAGTTAAAATTTGAAGGTAAACATTCTTTACAGACTCCCAAAGTATTTGAAGTAAAGGAATGTTGGGGTCTGGTCATTCATTTATTTAACTGGGTAACTGGATGACCATTCCCCCTGCTAAATATTTGGTAAGAGTACATTACTCATGAAAACAATAAAAAATATTTAAAATTATCACTGAAGTAGCTTGAGTAAATATAAAGTTGCTCAGTCATCTCCAACTCTTAGTGACCCTGGGCACTGTAGCCTGCCAGGCTTCTCTGTCCATGGGATTCTCCAGACAAGAAGGCTGGAGTGGGCTGCCATGCTCTCCCCCAGAGGATCTTCCTGACCCAGGGACTGAACCCAGGACTCCCTCATTGCAGGCAGATTCTTCACTGAGCCACCAGGGATCTTAATATAAAGTTATGTGGATGTAAGAATATGTCATCTTTTAACAGTCTAGATATGACTACTAGAACTTAGAATGTTAAGAATGGAAATAAGTTTGTGGGAGCGCTCAAATCTGTACAGCTACACATTTGCTATAGATCAGCAAATGGAAATGAACTGCTTTTAGAACAAGAGTGTTTAAGCCACCTCTTAATATACTTATATTGTAAGTCTTGTCTTCAGAACCGTATTATTTGTATTATTTATCTTTTTATGACAATGAGAAAAAGTCTGAAGTCAAGCTGTAAATCTAACACCTTCTGTTTCTTCTGGATCCCTGCATAAAGGTAAAACTTATTTCCCTTTGTTTATCATGCATGTTTATAGTATTAGCATTTTTGTTTTCCTTAAAAGTAACTGGATTATCACATTAACAGCCTCATTAAAGGTTTTTGGTTTTGTCTCTTTTTAGAAAATAGAACAAAGCAAAACGAGAACAGAAATTTTGCCTTCCTGAAGAAACATGTCCAAAAAATACATTTGATTAAGAAAAGAGGATTCCTTGGTTTTTGCTTCATTAATATTTTTGAGAGAAATGCTGTAAATATTTTATTTTTCTAGCTTTTGATTTTGTATTGGGATATAGCCAATTAACAACAATGTTGTGATAGTTTCAGGTGAACAGTGAAGGGACTCAGCCATACATACACGTGTAGCCATTCTCCCGCGAACTCCCTTCCCATCCAAGCTGCCGTATAACATTGAGCAGAGTCCCCTGTGCTATGCAATAGGTTCTTGTTGATTATTCACTTTAAATATAGGAGTGTGTATCTGTCCATCCCTAACTATCCCTTCCCCACATCCATCCCCCGACAACCGTAACTGAATGAAGTCAGACAAAGAAGGGGAAATATTGTAATAACATCCCTAATATGTGGAATTTAAAAATAAATGATATAAATGAACTTACTTACAAAACAGAAACAGACTCACAGACTTGGGAAAATGCTATATATTTTAAATTAAAATGTCAATTTTTTTTTGGCTGTGCCAAGTAGCTTGCAGGATCTAAGTTCCCCAAACAGGAAGTGAACTCCAGCAGTGAAAGCACCAAGTCCTAACACTTGACCTCCGTTTCCCCTAAATGTCAAATTTTTGACATTCAAAAATTTTGAAGTCTAAATACTCCTAATATTTAAAAAGATGAATTTCAAGTGGTTAATTCATTTATAATCATATAGATAAGCTATATATTATATATAATTACAACCAATTACCATCTATTCCAACTTTTGGTTCAAAGGAAAAGCCAGGGCTGAATTTCCAAAAGCAGGGCCTTAGACAAAACTAAGAAAAATTATTAAACATAACAAGGCCACAACTAAGTTTTGAAATCACCAACAGTGTTGTTACTTATACAGAACAGTTTTTTTAGAGGCCTGTCATGACAACACTCTCAAGTTTGATAATTCATGTTGAGAAAATATATGGATATTTATATCATGACAAGAGTTTCTGTGTTATTTTCTTTTTCTTGGAAAATGAAATTAACAGGTCTTTTAGTAGCATCATCTCCTAACACAGAATTTACATTCACAGAGGGTCTGGTTAGCAACTTAGGATAATTCTCCAACCATGAGGATTTGCAAAAGTGTTTCAATCACACCTACCCATAAAAAGCACAAATTTTGAGAAACAAGACCTTTGATACCACCAAAGTATAATCGAACACTGTCAATCCCAGCTGCGTATCATTTCATCATTATGCACTATTTCATGTGAGTTTCATGTGACTTGGTGACACTGGATTTTCATCCCCATGTTACAGATGAAGAAATAAAAAAGTTTCCGAGAGGAAGAATAGAAAGAAGGCTCCAGTGTTTAATAGCCTGGAAGTTTACACTTAATTTCAGTTTCACAACTGTTTCATTTATTTATTTATCTATTTTTTCCAACAAAGTATTTGTTCAGCAACTAGGGAAAAATAAATAAATAAAAAGGTTCTACGAGATCAAGTGACTCACTTGAGGTTACACATTTCGTAAGATGGGGGGTTAGAACTTGAACCCGGTTGTGAGGTAGATACTTTGCGAAATCCTTCAGCTGAAACCCTTTCACGAGAGAAGCAGTTCAAACTCGTGCCTTTGGGGCTCCCTGACCTTAGTCTGGAGCACGGCCACCTCTGGAAGCTGCTACAGAAGGAAGTGACATGACCTGATGGGCAGGACAGATGGACGGGGATGGGGCCCTTGATGGGTGATGACACATTCGTTCGCACCCGCCTCCACCCTGTCTGCCCATCTACCACCTTCAGGGCACCTCCCACATCAAAGCCCTAGGGTGGGTGTTGTGGGGACACCCAGGTATGGGAAACATGGGTCCTGATGTCACCGAGAGGAGCCACTGAACCCAGCTGCACAGGATCCCAGGAAGCCCAGTTTACAGCACATCTTTAAGGAGGCGCTATGGCGGCCTCTTGGTCCCTGGAAGGCCCTGCTGGACCGTCATCCAATCACTACTCAGCAGAGGCCTGAGTGACAGAATTCTGACAGCCAAGACAGTGCTGGGGGAGGCAGCTGAATTACAGTCCTTCCCTGTGCCCAGGATAAGAGGCTCCCAGGAGGGCGCCCAGCCCAACTCTTCAGCCTCACTGTCTCCTTCTGGCCACCTCGGGGAGCCCAGAACCACCTAGCTGCTACTGTTCTTACTGCTTCCCTGTTGTTTCCAATAAAATCCTACGTGCAGCAAGGGGAAATTTTACTTTGTTGTTATTGTTTAGCTGATAAGTAGTGTCCTGACACTTTGCGACCCCATGGACTCTTGTCCACCAGGTCCTCTGTCCATGGAATTTTCCAGGCAAGAATACTGGAGTGGGTTGCCATTTCCTCTTCCAGGAGATCTTCCCAACCCAGGAATCAAACCAGAGTCTCCTGCATTGGCAGGCAGATTCTTTACCACTGAGACACTCGGGAAGCCAGAAATGTTCAAATTCTGTTTTATTATTAAAATGATTTCAATGACATTTTTTTTAGATTGTGGATTTTCTTTTTAAAAGAAAGCCTCTGGAGTAGAACTGCTTTAAAAACGAGAATGGAGGTTCGCTTATATCGCTGGGATATCTGCTATGTGAATCCTGCCTGGAAAAGCCCTGCTCCTTGTGGCCCTAGCAGACTCCCACACCTGTCCTCTAAGCAACAAAGAAGTTCGCAGAACGGCCTGTTTCCTCCAGGCAGATGGCTCCTCACTTCTCAAACAGATGACTGCAAAATCTGTAGGATATTTTAAGACTGAGCAGATGAGATGCATCAACTTGTCTGCTTAGGAGGCTGAGTGAACAGCCTCTGACACCTGGGACCTGGGCCCCACTCTGTTCCATGTGCAGGAAGAGATGCTCACTTCAATCTGACATGCCCATGGGCGTGGTATGTGTTAGGACCACTTCTCTCTCCTCCTTTGCTTTCTTAGATCACTGAGCTGAGCCCTCTGCTCTGAAGCTGCTGGAATTCTTTCAGGAGGATGAGGAAGTCCTGCTAGGGACCTACCTACACTTTTTTTTTTGGGGGGGGGCGCTGCACCAGGTCTTAGTTGAGGTATGTGGTATCTAGTTCCCTGACCAGGGATCAAATCCAGGCCCCCTGCATTGGGAACCCGGAGTCTTAGCCCATTGGAACACCAGGGAAGTCCTGAGACCTACGTACATTCTTAATGCCTGGCCTGGTGGAGCCGAGATGGTGGAACTTCAAATGAGCAACTCAAACTAGTTCTACTGTTGAGGCTTCTTCAAGAGAAAGATAAATGGTTAATTTTTGATGATTTTGTAAAAATCATATGAATAGGATGTTTATATGTATTGGTTTTGTTTACAATTCATTGCTGTGAGTATGGTGTCCCCCCATTCCTTGACTCAAGAGGTATTTGCCAGATTATATGGTATGCAAGGCATCCTGCTAGGAAAATTCTTTCCCATCAGTCACATAAGAAACTGTCTTCTTTTCTGCTGTCTTCCCAAGGGCTAGAATAGATCGTGGGATACAGAGGATCCTAACACATTTTAATGAATGAATTACACACTGAGACTGGGGTACCTGCACTCCCCCTCACTGGGAGTTCCTACAGTGATGAACATCATTGATGAAGACCTTGCCCTTTGACAGTCTCTACTGCCAACTCGTTCTCTTCTAGAGCTAGAATGAGATGGGCTCCACAGGATGGACCCTGCCTCACAGTAAATTAGTTAAGTCACCACTAACTGAAGTTAATTAGTTAACTTCACTGAACACTGACCACCTATGATGCCCAACTCCTTCTCCAATACAACTGGGCCATCCGAAGACATATACGTCCCTGTTTCAAAGAGTTCCTGTACAAAACAGTTGCCACCAAGCAACAAAGTACTGAAGCCTTTCACAACCTAAGACAATTGAACACAACCCCAGGAAGAAAGGGAAGGACTCTTTATGCAGTAATGAAGCCAAGGTGGTGGTCGGCACAGAGAACTCAAGAGAGGCCAGAAGACTGGGTGATTACAGAAGACAGAAGTCGCGAATCAGGCCTTGAAGCCCAGGTGGAGAAGGGAAGAAAGGGTAGAACAGGAACACAGGCATGTGCGTGGGTGTGTGTGTGTGTGTGTGTGAGCAGTGTGTGTGTGTGTGTGTGTGTGTGGTGTGTGTGGTATCTGTGGTGTATATGTGTGTGGTGTGTGTGGTGTATGTGTGTGGTGTGTGTGTGTGTGGCATATGTGGTGTATGCATGTGTGGTGTGTGTGTATGTGTGTCTGTGTGTGTGTGTGTGTGGTATCTGTGGTGTGTGTGTGTGGTGTGTGGTGTGTGTGGTGTATGTGTGTGCGGTGTGTGTGTGGTGTGTGTATGTGTGTGCAGTGTGTGTGTATGTGGTGTGGTGTGTGTGTGCAGTGTGTGTGCGTGTGGTGTGTGTGTAGTGTGGCAT
>SJXQ01001466.1:0-124488 GCA_006408695.1 Aepyceros melampus
GCTGTTAAGAAGTAAACCCTAAGAGTTCTCAACACAAGAAAAAAGGTCTTTTTTTCCTGTTTATTCAGTGCTATATCTGCATGACATGATTGATGTTACTAAACTTACTAAACTTATTTTGATAATCATGATGCATGTAAGTTATTAAGCTGTACACCTTAAATTTATATAATGCTGAATGTCAAGTATATCTTAGTAAAACTGAAAGAAAAATTTTAGTTAGCTTATTTGAAAATAAGATCCTGTTTTAGAAACAATAGGATGATAAAAAGCATCTAGCAATACTACCCCATATTTGGCAGGATGAATACATTAATAAATTGTACTTGTAAAGGTCAAAGTAACATAAACAACACCTATGGATAGATGTTTAAGATGGATAGAACATCTTAAAACATAAAAAATTTAATAAAGAGATAAAGATTTCATTTTAAAAAAAGACTTCATAAGAGAGGGAATCAAAAATTAAGAAGGATAAGTGTTATTTTCTTAAAAATAATCCATGAATCTGAATTTACAAATAAGATGGCTAGAATTAAGCTATAATTCATAAGGATTAACATATCAGGAATACCAATCCTCTTTAAATCAAATTATTACCATGGTAGGGGTAAATGAAAACATATCAATATTGGAAAAAGAAATTTTTCTTAAGATACTGATGACTATTATTGTCTTGAACCTTCCCGAAAACACTGCATTAATTTTTTTCTTCAAATAAGGCAATAAAAATTTCTTCAAAATTGCTTTTAAAATTAAAATGCACTGCCAAGGCATAATATAAGACCTGGCTGGCTTTGGAGTCCAAGAGTCATCACCATCATTGACTCTCTTCTTTGAGGTAAGGGCACAGTGCCAGAAATGGTTCATAAAGGAGAAATTTTTGAAGACAAGGCAAAGATGTCATGGCGCATAAAGCAATGTGGAAATGTGATGGTTAATTTTATGTGTCAACTTGACTTGGCCACAGGGTGGCAGACAGCTGTTTAAATATGATTTCGGAGTATATCCATGAGGGTATTAGCATTTGAATCTGTAAACTGTAAAGCAGTTTGCCCCTCCAATGTTTGTGAGCATCCTCCAGCCTGTCAGGCACATGAACAGAACTGGGAAGGAAGGGAATTCTTCCTCTCTGCCTGACACTGGAGCGAGGAACACTGTCTTCTCCTGCCCTTGGACAAGAATGTATACCAATGGCTCTCCCGTTTCTCAGGTCTCAGACTCAGAATGGAAATACTTACGACTGGATTCCTGGGCCTCTGCATTTTAGACAGAAGATTGTGAGACTTGTCAGTTTCCATAATGGTGCATGCCAGTTCATTATGATAAATTAACCCCTCTGTCACCCTTTCCACACACACACACACACATAAACACACGTATATATCTGTGCGTGTTGATTGGTTGGAGGTTCTCTGGAGCACCCTAAAAAAAATATGGTTTATAAAAAATTAATAATGTCTATATTTAATGGTAAGCATTGCAGATGGTGATTGCAGCCATGAAATTAAAAAACATTTACTCCTTGGAAGAAAAGTTAGGACCAACCTAGATAGTATATTCAAAAGCAGAGACATTACTTTGCCGACTAAGGTCCATCTAGTCAAGGCTATAGTTTTTCCAGTAGTCATGTATGGATGTGAGAGTTGGACTGTGAAGAAGGCTGAGCGCCAAAGAATTGATGCATTTGAACTGTGGTGTTGGAGAAGACTCTTGAGAGTCCCTTGGACTGCATGGAGATCCAACCAGTCCATTCTGAAGAAGATCAACCCTGGGATTTCTTTGGAAGGAATGATGCTAAAGCTGAAACTCCAGTACTTTGGCCACCTCATGTGAGGAGTTGACTTATTGGAAAAGACTTTGATGCTGGGAGGGATTGGGGGCAGGAGGAGAAGGGGACGACCGAGGATGAGATGGCTGGATGGCATCACTGACTTGATGGACGTGAGTTTGAGTGAACTCCGGGAGTTGGTGATGGACAGGGAGGCCTGACGTGCTGCGATTCATGGGGTCGCAAAGAGTCAGATATGACTGAGCGACTGAATTGAACTGAACTGATTAACTTTTAGCTTCAAGGTCATTTCACAAGATCATTATATCTAAAGGATAATTTGATTCACAAAGCAAAATCTTCTTTCTGTGAAATAGTTTTTAATATAGCCTCAGATGTCAATATATCTACTGAGAATGATTTTTCAGGCAAATTGTACCTTTGGTAATTCAAATGTTTGTCTCTCTGGTTGTGGTTTACAATTGTGTAGGAGTTGACTTATTGGAAAAGACTTTGATGCTGGGAGGGATTGGGGGCAGGAGGAGAAGGGGACGACCGAGGATGAGATGGCTGGATGGCATCACTGACTTGATGGACGTGAGTTTGAGTGAACTCCGGGAGTTGGTGATGGACAGGGAGGCCTGACGTGCTGCGATTCATGGGGTCGCAAAGAGTCAGATATGACTGAGCGACTGAATTGAACTGAACTGATTAACTTTTAGCTTCAAGGTCATTTCACAAGATCATTATATCTAAAGGATAATTTGATTCACAAAGCAAAATCTTCTTTCTGTGAAATAGTTTTTAATATAGCCTCAGATGTCAATATATCTACTGAGAATGATTTTTCAGGCAAATTGTACCTTTGGTAATTCAAATGTTTGTCTCTCTGGTTGTGGTTTACAATTGTGTCTGCCTAGCTGTCCCTAATGGTATCTCCCCACTCCAAGTTACTAGCAAAGAGTTAGAGAAAGATAAAAATCTTCATGAATAACGAGATTAACAGGACTTTCAGATTAAGATGTTCAAGTAAAGGCATTTATGCCCCTTTTCTGAAAAAAAAAAAAAATTCACTTCAAAGCAATGTAAGTTGATCACCAGGCTTTTTGCTCAGAACTGAGAAGTCTCCTGAAACAATGGACTTTCAGTTGCTGAGTTTAGGGCAGTCAGGGCAAACCAGAATGACTGGTTACCCCAGAAGAGGAAAAGGAAAATGCTATGTTCACTGAAAGTAGGAAGCATCTGTTGCCCCTACTCCTTCTGTGTGATGGGAGAAGTAGGGGGATGGGAATGGATTCACAATGAGGAGACTGCTCAGCCCAGAGGACAAGCAAGAGTCCCAGCAGAACCACAGGAAGTTGCAGGAATCAGGAACACCTGAGTCCCCAGAAAGCAGGGGCAAGAAAGGGACTGAAATAGCTAAACAGCTGCTGCATGGAATCCTATCTCCCGCCTGGGTCCTTATCTGATGCTTCTCCTGACACTTGAGCTCCTTTGAGCCTCACCCGTCTCCTTGCTCCAGCTTCTGAAGAATCATCTGACCCGGTTCAAGTTAGTGCAGTCTTCCAGCACTTTACCTTATGGCAAAACTCACACCCCTCAGCCTATTGCTTTGGAGCCTCTCTGCTTGGTGCAGGGTTGCAGGATGCTACTTGGTACACAAACACACACACAGAGACACACAGAGACACACACACACTCAACTCAAAAGTCAGGAAGGTTAACACAGGAGAGGGGAGATTGGGGCACTTCTCTAATCAACAGGAGACAGGAGTGGGGAGAGATCATCCCACCTGTCTCTACCTTGCCTGGATAGATGACCCTGAATCACAGTTTATACAGACCCTGAACCACAGGCTGGTCCCGGATGATGGGGCATCAGCATTCTGTGCCAGGTCACGGCAGTCCCGAAGGCTTTGTATTCGGCTCTGCTTTGTGGGCACACAAACTCTCAGGTCACCCCACAGGAGACTATGCTTCATTTTCTGAAGATGGTGAATCAAGAGGCTCTGGAAACTGGAACCTTGAAGAATTGGGGAAGAATTTGCTTTCTAACTCACTGAAAGGAATATCAATGGGAATATCTCCAGTGTAAGTACGGGAGTGTTTCTACTGGAGATGCCAGTACAGAGGCCACTCAGTGATACCGTGGCCTCTTCCCTATGAATGAGGAGGAGGGGGACATTCATGAACTCTTTTTAACTCAAATGACAAGGTCATCACCATAATTTCTGGAAAGAGTTCTCTCAGGCCATGTTGAGATCATTTCTGCAGAAGTCTGGAGGGAAATCTGACAATGCCTTCATTTGAAAGAAGTGATTAAAGCTTGTCCATCTCACCAGTGGTCAGAGAAACTTGACCCTTGTTGCAGACACAGACAGAAACTGACCCTTAAAAGCCAAAATATGCTTCTCCTCTTTCTCCCTTTTTTCTGTTTCTCTCCCTCACACACACACACACACACACACACACACATCATAGAGCTTGCCTGTCTCTGGGGAGACATGTTCCCTCTCCCTGAAGTGAGAAGGGAAAACCTTCCATACCCAAGAGACAATGTTTAAGTAGTCCCTAGTCCCAAGAGACTTCCTAGCTCAAGGCTGAGCCAGAGGACACTGGCTGCAGCAATGAAAAACCAAACCCATGTTCAATCTTCAGCAAGTTGAAGACTTTTATCTTTGCCTAAACTGCCTGCCACAGGAATTTTCCCCCAGTGAATTTAACCAAAGGCTATATTTTGAGGCAAAACTCTGAATGTGAACAATCTGTCCTGCCAGTAGGCTTTTACCTTCTGCAGAATCAGTCAACAAAAGCATTTTGTGACTGCATGTGTGCGGGACGCTGAAGGAGGTG
This sequence comes from Aepyceros melampus, assembly GCA_006408695.1. NCBI lineage: Eukaryota > Metazoa > Chordata > Mammalia > Artiodactyla > Bovidae > Aepyceros > Aepyceros melampus. The sequence continues at coordinate 4,625 of SJXQ01001466.1, forward strand.
CTGTGCGATGAGAAGGAGGTGACGATGACTAACAGCAGCTAGAAAATATTTATGAAGAGGAATTCTGAGTCCTCACATGCTTTTCCCTACACTTTCTTTAGACTCTTGAAAAAGTTATAAAGGCAATTATTAAGCGGAAGCTATTAGCAGCCAGGTTATTGAGAGGAGAAGATGATGGAATATGGCTTCTCAGAGGAACTGGTTGCTAATAGTCTTTAAGTTCAGTACATTTCAGACGAGATTCCTAACACCAAAGTTTCTCCTCCACTTTATGGATAAGAAATCTTATGACCACTCACTCACCTCAGCAACCACACTACGCAACAAACAGATAAGCTTTGAACTCAGAATATATCCCCCATCTTGGAAGGGCATCTTAAAAAGCTTAAGTGCTTTTTAGCTCCTGGAATGATTTCCTATTATTTCATTTCTGTCTCACTAAGTATTTCTCACTTTTTCAGTTCTCTAAGTTCTTGAGAAGCATTTTTATTTTTCCTTCCTCCTTTGGTTTTTCTTCCCTCAGAAAGAAATCTCACTCCCACACTGTTCCCTTCTTTTCTGCAGTAGTAGAGAATTCTAAAATTATTGTGTTGTGCCCTGTGGTGAGGTCTTTTCAACATCAAATGAAATGCTGTTCATAGAACTTAAGCCATTGTCACAAGAGGTATAGTTTATAGACTCTTTCCTCATTTGCAAAGTCAACGTTTTACCTTTCAGAGCTCTGTTCCAAGTGGAGTGTGGCTACAAAGAGTCAAATAATGTGTGGAAAGTGAAGGAGAGCTCTGAGGTCTGGCCTGGAAACATTCAGGAGCACTTCAAATGCTACGACATCTATATGTATTTTGAGAGATATAATTGTGCATTGCAAATGTCAAAGAAAGTTTATTTACACATAAAGATTGTGGTTTCTCACTAGATCAAAATTAGGAGAATGATCACAGGAACAAATTACATGAAAGGGACTCTTTCTCCTCAAACATAGTTTAGCAATTACCTTTTTGCAGACTCTCCACTTGAAAAATCTCCCAGAAATTCAGGATGGGAGGGCATAAATGGCCCCCAGATATAACCACATCCCTGAAAATTGATCTTTCAGACTATTTCAAACCACCTTTAACAATGGAAAACACCATTGCCAAAGACTGCCTTTTTCCTTGGATTTTTGGTTTTCCTGGAGTAACTCAGTGCCTTTAAGGATAAACACATCAAATAACCACTTCCCCCACCCAAGAAGCTGCCTCCTCATCATCTATGACATTCCTAGTAGTGAGCCAATATTTTTATCCCTAAAACTTGGACTCATGGGTTCCCATTTTACTCCTTACATCACTCAAAAGAGATGGAGTCCATTTTCTGTGGGCAAATAGTGTACTCAAGGGCCCCCCATGATATGCCTCCCATCAAAGCCTTCAACCCATTCTCCAATGACATGGGTGGGCTCTGATTCCTAGACCACTAAGCTATTCCAAACACCTCCTTCTGGAGCCCCAACAGGAAGCTCTTTAACTCTCCTTGAACAGATGATTCCTGTTGAGGTCTAATCAACACAAAATTCCAGCAAGACCACTTAGGCACTTTCTATAAACCCAGCCTAAACCTCAGGAGCTTTCTTATTGAACACATCTGCTCTTATTCATTGAGCTCACAGTCGGCTAAGCCAAATGTCCCCTGTCCTAGAAATGTGCAACTTGACTTCTGAACCCAAACACATAACTTTGCCTTGAGACCTCTTACATGTCTTTATGTTCTACTTACCCAGACATTCCAGGCTTTTAAAGTTATTTTTGAAACCTGCTTCTTTAGTCAATATATTAATTATTCTTTCTGATTTTTTAAGTTATGAATCTGATTAATATGCCATTGATGTGTTTTTGTAAGTAGATTTATTTAAATTTTTGAACCAGGATGAGACAGAGTCTTTCATCATGTTTCTACAGAAATAAACCTGGATTGAGATCAGTCCAATAAACTTTCCATTCTCTTGTGGGCATAGGCACTCTGGCCCCACTACTCAAGCCTAAGATGCTGAAATAGTCACCCCTCTCCACCATTTCCTTAAAACCTGGGAAGAAATAGGAACTTTTACCAACACTACTGAGTTTTTATAGACACACCATCACTTTCTCAGGTCCTCAAAAGCCATACTGACCTACACAGTGATGGACACAGTTGGGGCAATTATTCATTATGAGTAGCTGGATGAATACATATGGAGATTCTTTTTATTCTAGCGTTCTTTGAATATCCTTTAAACATGTCTTCGCAGCTTCTCTCTACTCTACAAAAACAAAGCCAAATTCTTCATGTTTTTGACTCTAAACCAAGTTCTGTGTGGTCTAGGAGACAAAGCTAGAATCAATGAGTCCAAGTTTTAGGGAGAAAGACACTAGATCACTATGGGGAATATAGATCAGTTTCCTGGGTGAGGGCAGTGACTATTTGACATGTTTATATTTAAAAGCACTGAGTTACTCCAGGGAAAGGAGACAAGATTAGGCCTCACTGCACTCCCTCTCTGCATTGTATCACTTCCAGCATCTACACCTTGTCTATGAAAATGAGACAGTATGTTCATCCCAACTACCATCCTTCTACTGAATGTCCAACCTGAATCCTTCAACACCAGGAAACCCTTCACACTGCAGACCTTTCTTTACTCCACACACATCCAAACCGACAGGATATAGCCCATGTAAAATGTCCTCCTAAAAGTAGAGTCTATTACTAAATAAACATTATATGTGCATTTGAGTTAAGGTACGAATGTCAACAACAGTTAAAACATCAGTTCAGTCGCTCAGTCGTGTCCGACTCTTTGCGACCCCATGAATCGCAGCACGCCAGGCCTCCCTGTCCATCACCAACTCCCGGAGTTCACTCAGACTCACGTCCATCGAGTCAGTGATGCCATCCAGCCATCTCATCCTCGGTCGTCCCCTTCTCCTCCTGCCCCCAATCCCTCCCAGCATCAGAGTCTTTTCCAATGAGTCAACTCTTCACATGAGGTGGCCAGAGTACTGGAGTTTCAGCTTTAGCATCATTTCTTCCAAAGAAAATCCCAGGCCCGATCTCCTTCAGAGTCAGTACATCAATTAATATTTGCATTTTAACAAAGGTTGTCAACACCCTAAATCAAAAAAACACATCTGTAAAAATTGTGGGCTGTTCACATCCATGTCAAGGAAAGCAACTGTATGCCTGCACTGATTTGCAAACCAGCCCCTAAATTATTACCATTCCCATGAAGCTGGAAAAGCTGACCTGTGTATGTACTCCTTCCAGGTACAATCAATTATCTTTATTTCTGTATTACATTTCCCTGGTGGTTCAGCAGTAAAGAACCTGCCTACATGGAGAAGATTAGGTTCAACCTTTGGGTTGTGAAGAACCCCTGGAGAAGGAAATGGCAACCCACTTCAGTATTCATACCTGGGAGTTGATGAGTTCATGGAGTCACAAGTGTCAGATACAAAGAAGTGACTAAACCACCACAACCAAAATGACAAGCCCATTAAGGTTTCCTACTGCTACTGCTAAGTCACTTCAGTCATGTCTGACTCTGTGCGACCCCATAGACGGCAGCCCACCAGGGCTGCTGCCCCTGAGATTCTCCAGGCAAGAACACTGGAGTGGGTTGCCATTTCCTTCTCCAATGCACAAAAGTGAAAAGTGAAAGTGAAGTCGCTCAGTCACATCTGACTCTTCGCGACCCCATGGACTGCAGCCTACCAGGCTCCTCTGCCCATGGGATTTTCCAGGCAAGAGTACTGGAGTGGGTTGCCGTTGCCTTCTCCATAACCTTCCCTAGTTAGAATTAAATATTAATAAATGATTTTATTTTGAAAGAAGGGGATAAATTGGGAGATTGTGGTTTGATATATACACATTACTATAGATGAAACAGATAGCTGATAAGAACTCACATAGCACAGGGGACTTCCCAGTTGCCTCAGAGGTAATGAATCTGCCTGCCTAGCAGGAGATGTGGGTTCCATCTCGGGGTAAGGAAGATCCCCTGAAGAGGGAAATGGCAACCCACTCCAATATTCTTGCCTAGGAAATCCCATGGACAGAGGAGCCTAGTGGGCTACAGTCCATGGGGTCGCAAAGAGTCAGGTACCACTCAGCGATCAAATAGCAGCAGCAATATAGCACAGGGAGCTCTACTCAATACTCTGTAATGACATTTACAGGAAAGGAGTCTAAACAAGAGTGGATATATGTTAACTGACTCGTTTGCTGTTCAACAGAAACTAACACAATGTTGTAAATCAGCTGTGCTGTGCTTAGTCACTGTGTGTCCAGCTCTCTGTGACCCTATGGACTGTAGCCCGCCAGCTCCTCTGTCCATGGGATTCTCCAGGCAAGAATACTGGAGTGGGTGCCATCCCCTCCTCTAGGATGGCATCCAAAGCTGCATCTTGTCCTGACATTTAAATGTAATCACGTTTTTAAAACTGCCACAACAACATCTGTTACCAAAATACAATTTACCAGATCTTGAGTGTTTTAGGATACTTTTCACCCAGTTCAATTGGAATTAAGCTAGTTCCTATGTACATAAATATGAATGTACATTTTTGGATTGCTTACAGGAAATTTCAGTCAAAACTGCTATTCCCCAACCTAGGAATCGAACCCAGATCTCCCTCATTGCAAGCAGATTCTTTACCAACTGAGCCACCAGAGAAGCCCAAGAATACTGGAGTAGGCAGTCTATCCCTTCTCCAGGGAAATTTCTTGACCCAGGAATCAAACTGGGGTCTCTTGCATTGCAGGCAGATTCTTTATTAGCTGACGTATGAAGGTAGCCCCAATTATACTCCAATATCAATTAGTTTAAAAAAATAAGTTAGAAAATTTTGAGTAAAAAAAAAATCTGACTAGTTAGTAAAGAGCTTTTACTCCAAAGTTTTTTTTCTACATATTGAAAATATCTTCATTGAGAATAAAATCTCAGATTTCAAAAGCAACACCCAAAACTAATTATTCATAAAAACAATAGTAACAATACCAGTATCATCAATACATTGCAATAACAGGACTAGAGTGACAGCTTTTGTTATAAAAGATCTCAAACTCCGCCACCAAAGCTGCATCTTGTCTTGACATTCAAATGTAATCACGTTTTTAAAACTGTCACAACAACATCTGTTACCAAAATACAATTTACCAGATCTTGAGTGTTTTAGGATACTTTTCACCCAGTTCAATTGGAATTAAGTTAGTTCCTATGTACATAAACACGAATGTACATTTTTGGATTGCTTACAGGAAATTTCAGTCAAAACTCCATTACTCTTTAAAATTTTTCTGGTGATCCCAGCAAGTTTAATAATAAAAGGGCTTGTTTTCAAAGGTTTGCTAAAGAAAAATTATCATTAAACATGGATAGGATCGCAGTGCATAAGGATTTAGAAGGAATTTTGAAAGTCAGCTTAAACTATTAACCCCATAGGTTTAAACCAAAGCTAAACTCAGAGAGATGAAGACTGGTTCCTTTCTGTGGACACTAAGAGGAAAGGTTTCATAGCCATGAGTTTTCATGGTGTGACATCATCTCTGTTATTTAATAAAAGTCCTTGTCACTGACCTGAATCATAACAGTCCTTCCTTTCTGTCAATGCTGGTGGTGACTATCCTGGTGTGGGGAACTGATCCATCCTAATTCAGGGTCCACTAGCAGCTCCTCTTGGGAAGAGCATGAATTCAGTAGGGATCTCGGGGAAAGACAGAGAAGGAATTTGCATAGCTTTCATCTCCCAAATGTTTGTTTGCAGGGACCCTAGAAGTCTTGGATGAACTCCTAGGTTAGTCTGGGGTGACATGGCTGACTTCTGCTCCCACAGCCCCTCTGTATCAACGATGATCCCCATTTCATGGGAGGGCTGCAGATCATAGCAAGGACTGTAGAATCAAACCATGTGCATTCAATTATTAACTGTTTCCAATACTGGTTAATTTGCCAAGCAATATAAACTTTTTAAGTGTTTCCTTGTTTCCTCATTCAGAAACTAAGAGTGATAAGGTTGATGTAAGGAGTGAATCACAAGATGGATAAGCTCTGGGTCACAGACTAAGGGTTTAAGAAACCTCTGGACTCTGTACCCCCACGCTTTCCCCCTTACCATGCAATTTCCATTACATGTAATCTTGAATGCATCAGGGAAGGACAGAAAATAAAATAAATCAAGCATCGCTGAGAAACCTGTTACTAGTAGGTAAAAGTGAAAGTGAAAGTCGCTCAGTCATGTCTGACTCTTCGTGACCCCCATGGACTATCCAGTCCAGGCCAGAATACTGGAGTGGGTAGCCTTTCCCTTCTCCAGGGGATCTTCCCAACCAGGGATTGAACCCAGGTCTCCCACATTGCAGGCAGATTCTCTACCAGCTAAGCAACAAGGGAAGCCCACTAATAGGTAAAATGACCACTTATCAAGAACCGGCTTGGTCTAGTTCAGGAATTCAATGGTAATGTGGCCAAAGCATCATCTCATGCACAACATAGGAGGGGACTCTAATCTCCAGTGATGTGACTTCTCATCTGTGTGTCAGATAGGGCTGGCAACACGATCCCTGGGACATTGGTCTGGAGAAGATCTCTCAACTACTAAATATGAAACTAGGGCCCAAACAGTCTTTTGTTTGCAAGCTTTGAGCTTTTAATTCAATACAACTGCCTATTATCCTCATTTCTTACCATAAATTATTTGCTCGAAGCCTTGCTTTACTTTGATTGTCTGGTGGGCTGACTTTGTCCAGGAAAATGTGTTCATCATGTTTCTCAGAGTATCACTCTGTAGAGCATCACTGGGGGAAAATCATTTATCCTTTTACAATGCAGGAAGGGCTGCTGATATTTATGCTGCCCATGAGTCTTCAGCAGGTCCTAACCTGACTATTACCATAGGCCTGTCGATCACAATGGGTTTGGCTGACAGTTTACCAGATACGCAGTCTCAGCATCATTTGAGTCCTCAGCCCATACCACTGTGGTCTTGCCCCAGCTGTGAATTTCTTAAACAGCAATTGTTTGGCTATAAGCCTTTCAATGTAGTTGGTTGAATCTAAACCACACTGATCAACCTCTTTGCTTCTCTGTCTTTAGCAATCTGTGCTTATGGTACTATGTCACCCACAGAAATTTGTTTTATTAAAAAGAGTTGCCTATATAAAGATTTTGTAAACCTAGTGAAGATGAATTTTGGTACAAAATCAGGTTATCTTAGAGACATATGTTAAGAACATTCACAAGTGCATTTATTAATATTTGATGCCTTTAAAAAACCAAAATGAGGGGGGAAGCATCTGTGGTGAGATGAACATATGTAGCAAATTTGTTCCTTGCTTGTTTGAGACTGTTGATCTGTCAATATATGTATGAGGAAATTACTCTGTTTATAAGTGATGAATCTGAGGAATCTGCTAAGAGAAGTATTGTAAAGCAGATAAGTTAGCTGGTACCCAAGAATAGAAACTATGAAATGTATGGAGAAAGGTATTCCCAACTCAGTGTACAGTTACCCTTGTTCAACCATAGAAGAAACCATGGATATAAATTGCTTTAGGCAGCACTTAAGAATTTACAACAAGGGTATAAAGGAGAGATGATGTTTTCATTCCTTATGAAAAATGATTCCTGATAAAATTTGATGCTAACCTCTAAATATTCCAGGCACTGTGATCAGTTCTGCAAAGAAACAGAAAATGCTGTAACAGTACATTAAAGGCAAATGAGCAAGATATGGAAGCTAATGTTAACAAAGCAACTTGAGGCTTTTGCAGGGAGGAAAAGTGATGTGTGTTTACTTAATAACACCTTTGCTTAACACAATAGTGATATTGCAATTGACCTGAAGAGTGCACCTCCATTGAAAGGCTGAGTTTGGACTATAAGCTACCCAAGAGTTTGGTTTTCAAATGCAAATATAAATACACAGCAACAATCCTATATCCACCAAACATTATTTATTCAAGTTTTACTTTATACCTAGGTATTTTTAGAAAAACTATATCTTTGCAAACACAGTATGTGCATCCTAAGTTGCTTCAGTCATGTCTGACTTTGTGAACCTGTGGACTATAGTCTGTCAGGCACCTCTGTCTGCGAGATTCATCAGGCAAGAATACTGGAGTGGGTTGTCATGAGCTTCTCCGGGTGATCTTCCCAACCCAGGGACTGACCTGTGTCTCTTATGTCTCCGGCATTGTCAAATGGGTTCTATGTCACTAGTGCCACCTGGGAAGCCCCTTTGCCAACACAGTATGGAGCGATTATTTAGTTACTTTTAAGCTTTATGTATTCACCCAAAATGTGTCTCTTGTGCAAATATATGTAATTTTCTAATGGAATGTATAGCTATTTTCCAACGTACTATCTATCAAACCAATCACTCTTGAAAACCCATGTTGCTCTTTTCTCTTCACAAGTGGGAGGCAGTTGGAAGCTTACCACCACGAGATGGAGTGGGAATACATGCCCAGGTTGGCTAATGCTACTCTGACATCAAGGGATAGGAAAGTCTCCAGAAAACTCTCTGAAAGTGGAGAAAGTGTTCCGTACACTTGTTTTGTTTGTGATGTGGGTCTTAGAGAAGATCGTGTGTATAAACCACATTTCTAAGATTACTTCCCCTGAGCAAGGGGTGGCAGCTGGGGCTTTTCAGCAGCACATGTCACCATCATGTCATCATCCCTCATCTAGAGGGTCCCACACGGCTCATGGGTACCCTACCTTGCTGCTGACCCTGCCGACCTCCTTGGCCACAATCACAAGAGAGGGAGGCTCCCCACCTCTGCTCCCAGCCATGGGCTTCTTCCCTCTGTGACAGGACTGTTCTGGCTCCACCAGTGGTCAGGAAGAGAGGTGCTGGGAAGCGGACCTGTGGTCCTGGCCTTCCCTATGCCCGTGTGTCCCACAGCCAAGCCCTGGCTACGTGCAGCCAGTCTGTCTTCCTTGGGCAGCTGATAGCTTGTGTCCCATGGTCTGGACCACTGCTCTGGGAACAGCGTGTGCTTTGTCCTGGGGCTGCCTCTCTGATCCTGCTGGATGTAAAGTCCCACCTCATTCCTCTCCCCACAGTGCAGAGCTTGCACCTCCTCTCTATAACCAGGAGCTCTGATGGGTCCTCCTTCAACGCCACTCTGAGTCTGAAGTTCTTGTCTTCTACCTGGAGAAGATTTTCCATTGCTTTATATTTCTTCCTGCAGTAAGCAGCATCATAATCTTAATTATTCTTTATGTTTTTCTAAAGAATTTCTTCTTTCACTGGAAGCTTACATTAAGGACATAAAAGTGAAGTCTCTTCAGCTCCCAGGTGTATAGTCTTATCGGGTAAGTGAGGAGAAGGAAGACCTTAGGAAGAGGTGGTATAGTGATCTTTATCTTTTTAAAACGTATTTTATTGAAGTATAGTTGATTTATACTGTTGTGTTAATTTCTACTGTGTGTCAAACTGATTCAGTTATAGACACACACATATATACAATATATTGTTCTTTCACTAATTCTTTTCAAGTGGCACACTGGTAAAGAATCTGTCTGCTAATGTAGGAGATGCAAGAGACACAGGTTCGCTCCCTGGGTTAGGAAGGTCCCTGGAGTAGGAAATGGCACCCACTCTGATATTCTTGCCTGGGAAATTCCACACACAGGAGAGCCTGGAGGACTGCAGGCCGTGGGTTGCAGAGTCAGACAGGGCTGAGCGCATGTGCACTGCCAACACCACTGATTGTTTTCTATTACGGTCTATCACAGGATACTGAGTATAGCTCCCTGTGCCGTAAGATAGGACTTCGTTGTTTATCCATTCTGTATATAATAGTTTGCATCTGCTAATCCAAACTCCCAGTCCTTCCCTACCCCTCCCCCCCGCTTCCCCCTGACAACCACAAGTCTATTTGCTATGCCCATGAGTCATTTCTGTTTTGTAGATTAGTTCATTAGCATTCTATCTGAGATTCCGCATATAAGTGATATCATGTGGTATTTGTTTTTCTCTGCCTGACTTACTTCAGTTAGTATGACAGTTTCTATGTCCTCCCATGTTGCTGCAAATGGCATTATTTTATTCTTTTTTATGGCTGAGTACTATTCCATTGTATATCTGTACCATTCTTTATCCATTCATCTGTCAATGGATATTTAGGTTATTGCCATGTCTTGGCTCCTATAAATAGTGCTACTATTGGGATGTATGTATCTTTTCAAATTAGAGTTTTTTCCAGATTTATGCCCAGGAATGGGATTGCTGGGTCATATGGTAGTTCTACTTTTAGTTTTTTTAAGGAACCTCCCTACTGTTTTCCATAGTGGCTGCACCACTTTACATCCCCATTAACAGCATAGGAGAGTTTCCTTTCCTCCACACCCTTACCAGCATTTATTATTTATAGATTTTTTGATGATGACCATTCTGACCAGTTTGAGATGGTACCACATTGTAGTTTTGATTTGCATTCACTGATGCTTTCTTTAGAGTTGACAATGAAGATTCAGGGCTAACTGTAGACAGCGGATTAGAGCTGCTTGGGCCCCAGAACTTCTGTCTTTCTACTATCCCCATGTTTGTCTGTGGGACTTAAAATTCCTCCAGAAGCTGCATCATAGACATCCTCTCTATATGTTAAGTGTGTAACAGCTACTTGTCTTGATCCTGCTGCAGCCTCCCGTTGGTAACCTGTCCGTGACTCAGTGTTGCTTAATAAGCTGAATTTTAACACTATAGACAGAGAAGCCTCTGTCAGGGTTAGTGAGTCTTCATCATCCCTACAATGCAGAGTTCCAAAGAATAGCAAGAAGAGATAAGAAAGCCTTCTTCAGCAATCAATGCAAAGAAATGAGGAAAAGAACAGAATGGGAAAGACTAGAGATCTCTTCAAGGAAATTAGAGATACCAAGGGAACATTTCATGCAAAAATGGGCTCAATAAAGGACAGAAATGGTCTGGATCTAACAGAAGCAGAAGATATTAAGAAGAGGTGGAAAGAATAAACAGAAGAACTGTACAAAAAAGATCTTCACGACCCAGATAATAATGATGATGTGATGACTAATCTAGAGCCAGACATCTTGGAATGTGAAGTCAAGTGGGCCTTAGAAAGCATCACTATGAACAAAGCTAGTAGAGGTGATGGAATTCCAGTTGAGCTGTTTCAAATCCTGAAAGATGATGCTGTGAAAGTGCTGCACTCAATATGCCAGCAAATCTGGAAAACTCAGCAGTGGCCACAGGACTGGAAAAGGTCAGTTTTCATTCCAATTCCAAAGAAAGGCAATGCCAAAGAATGCTCAAACTGCTGCACAATTGCATTCATCTCATATGCTAGTAAAGTAATGCTCAAAATTCTCCAAGCCAGACTTCAGCAATATGTGAACCGTGAACTCCCTGATGTTCAAGCTGGTTTTAGAAAAGGCAGAGGAACCAGAGATCAAATTGCCAACATCCGCTGGATCATGGAAAAAGCAAGAGAGTTCCAGAAAAACATCTATTTCTGCTTTATTGACTATGCCAAAGCCTTTGACTGTGTGGATCACAGTAAACTGTGGAAAATTCTGAAAGAGATGGGAATACCAGACCACTTGACCTGCCTCTTGAGAAATCTGTATGCAGGTCAGGAAGCAACAGTGTGAACCGTGAACTCCCTGATGTTCAAGCTGGTTTTAGAAAAGGCAGAGGAACCAGAGATCAAATTGCCAACATCCGCTGGATCATGGAAAAAGCAAGAGAGTTCCAGAAAAACATCTATTTCTGCTATATTGACTATGCCAAAGCCTTTGACTGTGTGGATCACAATAAACTGTCGAAAATTCTGAAAGAGATGGGAATACCAGACCACCTGACCTGCCTCTTGAGAAATCTGTATGCAGGTCAGGAAGCAACAGTTAGAACTGGACATGGAACAACAGACTGGTTCCAAATAGGAAAAGGAGTATGTCCAGGCTGTATATTGTCACCCTGCTTATTTAACTTCTATGCAGAGTACATCATGAGAAACGCTGGACTGGAAGAAACACAAGCTGGAATCAAGATTGGCAAGAGAAATATCAATAACCTCAGATATGCAGATGACACCACCGTGAAGAGGAACTAAAAAGCCTCTTGATGAACGTGAAAGAGGAGAGTGAAAAAGTTGGCTTAAAGCTCAACATTCAGAAAATGAAGATCATGGTATCTGGTCCCATCACTTCATAGAAATAGATGGGGAAACAGGGAAACAGCGTCAGACTTTATTTTGGGGGGCTCCAAAATCACTGCAGATGGTGACTGCAGCCATGAAATGAAAAGACGCTTACTCCTTGGAAGAAAAGTTATGACCAATCTAGATAGTATGTTCAAAAGCAGAGACATTACTTTGCCGACTAAGGTCCATCTAGTCAAGGCTATGGTTTTTCCTGTGGTCATGTATGGATGTGAGAGTTGGAGTGTGAAGAAGGCTGAGCCCCGAAGAATTGATGCTTTTGAACTGTGGTGTTGGAGAAGACTCTTGAGAGTCCCTCGGACTGCAAGGAGATCCAACCAGTCCATTCTGAAGGAGATCAACCCTGGGATTTCTTTGGAAGGAATGATGCTAAAGCTGAAGCTCCAGTACTTTGGGCACCTCATGCGAAGAGTTGACTCATTGGAAAAGACCCTGATGCTGGGAGGGATTGGGGGCAAGAGGAGAAGAGGACGACTGAGGATGAGATGGCTGGATGGTATCACGGACTCGATGGACGTGAGTCTGGGTGAACTCCAGGAGTTGGCAATGGACAGGGAGGCCTGGCGTGCTGGGATTCATGGGGTCACAGAGAGTCGGACACGACTGAGCTACTGAACTGAACTGAACTGAACTGACTGCAGTCAACTGAACTGGCTTCACTTACCTGCACAGACTGAGTTCAAGGCTTCTAGAGACTATTTCCCCAGAAAATCGCAATCCCCTTTTCACAGCAGAATCCCTGGAATGTTAGTGTAGCACCTGGCTTATAAGAGGCATTCAATGAGTACTAAATGAATAAATAAATGCATTCTAATATCTGGAAAATAACATGTATGTGTGGGTGGATAAAGATGTAAAATACAATAAAATATTAAATATGCTGCAATAATAAACTCTGCTGAGATCTGACTGCACAGTAATGTAAACACCAGACACCTCTGTTTATCATGCCTCCCCCAACACTAATCCATTTGGTCCTTCCCATCCTGACTCATGTAAGGTGTTCTTGAGGCTTAGTGTACATGGTATGTATCACTATGTATACCCATTAACTTAGCTAAATCCCTCACTAGTCTGTATCCTCCCAGAGGGCAGGGCATCCTACACATGTCCTATTCATAGCTGTATCTGTAGCCTCCAGAAAGGCCTTACTGCCTGACACCTCATGGGTTTTCAAAGGATATTTGTGGACAGATTAGATGAGGGCTTGACTGACTCAGGTCTTTAGGGTTTTAGCCCCCATTTAATTTTCTTAACCTTTATAACATACTGAGACAGATATGTCAAAATTATTTCCAAACAAAAATATGTGAGGAGATAGGTCTATCTTTCCAGGAGTTTTAAACTCTTTAAATCACCCTTAAACAATGGGTAGTGGAGCTGAGTGCACGTTTGCATATGGAAAGTGGTGAGGACTGGCTTGAGCACAGGAGCTGAGCTTGGCTCCCAGAAGGTAGGTCTCAGGGGCATCAGCTCAGCTTCTGTCCTGTGAGATATTAGGTCCTGTCACGTCAGAGGCCAGAGGACCCCCTCCTTTAAGGACAGCCTGAACTGTCTCTTGGGAAGTGTGTCCCAGGACCAGCCCTGGGTAGGACAGCTCTCCAGCTACTTTGCAGCAATCTAGCTGTGTATGTTCTGGCAGGAACAATTCTTACTGCCCAGTAAACTGACCGAAGAAGTACCTCAACAGGAATACTTTTTAAACTCTAACAGAGTTTTTTCCTACTACTTTGTCAAATTTTTATTTTGCCTATTTGGTTGGAATCCCAGATGTCCTTTTGAGTTTAAAGACCATCCTTGGGAAAAAAGCTGATATCTCCATATGCCTAACATTCCAAAAAACCCTGCTGCTTGCAACTCGGCCAAACCATAGTCTGAAGTTTCTCCCAAGAGAACCACTAGGGCAGATGCACAAGGAGCCCTGGGGAGCTGTTGAAATAGTGCAGTCATCTCATGTTGAGGTCCACTGAGGTGGTAAATGAAGAGAGTTGGACAGGAAATTGCTAAGATGCCTAGTTAGACTATACTAGAGAACAAGAATGAGGACGGATGGACGGAAGATGGAAGAAAGGGGATTTGCAATTCTCTAAGTGATGCAGGATATAAATAAACTGAGGCTGTGGAAGTGGAGAAACTGCTGGTTGAGAGACTCAGCTGTTTTCACTAAACTCTAACATAACTCAGGTCTTTGTTATCTATCTCCAGTACCAGCTTGTGAACCGGGAGAACCGCATGGCTCTGTCTTGGAGCAATGTTCTGATCAAAGAAAGATCAAAACAGCCAGTAAATATTTCTTTAATTTTTATCTTTACTCAAAGTCTTTACTCAGATTTTTCTAAGATGATGAAAAGGATCCAGATATATAGACTTAAAGTGGCATACAAATCTTCCTCAACTTGTGGCGGGGTTATATCCTAACAAACACAATGTAAGTTGAAAATATCATAAGTTGAAATGCATTTAATGCACCAAGCTTCCCAGGTAGTGCTAGTGGTAAAGAATCCCCCTGCCAATGCAGGAGATGAAAGAGACACAGGTTTGATGCCTAGTTTGGGAAGATCCCCTGAAGAAGGAAAAAGCAACCCATTCCAATATTCTTGCCTTGGAAATCCCATGGACAGAGGAGCCTGGATGGTTGCAGTCCATAGGGTCACAAAAAGTTAGATATGACTGAAGTGAATTAGCCGCAGCAGCATCAAGTTGAAAATATCTCAAGTCAAAATGCATTTAATGCACCAAACCTACTGGAGATCATAGTTTAGACTAGCCTACTGTACATGTGCTCAGAACACCTACATTAACCTACAGTTGTGCAAAATCAGCCAACATAAAGCCTGTTTTATAGTGAAGTGTTGAATATCTCATGTAATTTATCAAAGACTACACTGAAAATGAAAAATAGAATGGTTGTCTGAGCACAGAAGTGTTGTTGGTGTGCCCGTTATTCAGCCTCATGATCTTATGGCTGATGGGGAGCTGTGGACCACTGCCCAGCATCACTAGAGAGGACATACTACAATCACTGGCCCAGGAAAAAACTCGAAATTCAAAACTCAAAGCATGGTTTCTGCTGAATGGCATCATTTTTGCACCACTGCGAAGTCTAGAAATTATAAGTCAAATCATGGTTAAGTCAGGATTTGTCCATACAAATATATGTTCCCTGTCTTTCCCAAACACCCTCCTGTAGTGTCGCTCCAGTGTCTCTCTTTCAGTTCAGTTCAGTTCAGTCGCTCAGTCATGTCCAACTCTTTGCGACCCCATGAATGGCAGCACACCAGGCCTCCCTGTCCATCACCAACTCCCGGAGTTCACTCAGATTCATGTCCATCGAGTCAGTGATGCCATTCAGCCATATCATCCTCTGTCATCTCCTTCTCCTTCTGCCCCCAATCCCTCCCAACATTAGGGTCTTTTCCAATGAGTCAGCTCTTCACATGAGGTGGCCAAATTACTGGAGCTTCAGCTTTAGCATCATTCTTTCCAAAGAAATCCCAGGGTTGATCTCCTTCAGAATGGACTGGTTGGATCTCCTTGCAGTCCAGGGGACTCTCAAGAGTCTTCTCCAACACCACAGTTCAAAAGCATCAATTCTTTGGCGCTCAGCCTTTTTCATAGTCCAACTCTCACATCCATACATGACCACTGGAAAAACCATAGCCTTGACTAGACGGACCTTATTCGGCAAAGTAATGTCTCTGCTTTTGAATATGCCATCTAGGTTGGTCATAACTTTTCTTCCAAGGAATAAGCGTCTTTTAATTTCATGACTGTAGTCACCATCTGCAGTGATTTTGGAGCTCAAAAAAAATAAAGTCTGACAATGTTTCCACTGTTTCCCCATCTATTTCCCATGAAGTGATGGGACCAGATGCCATGATCTTCGTTTTCTGAATGTTGAGCTTTAAGCCAATTTTTTCACTCTCCTCTTTCACTTTTTAGTTCCTCTTCAGTTTCTGCCATAAGGGTAATGTCATCTGCATATCTGAGGTTATTGATATTTCTCTTGCCAATCTTGATTCCAGCTTGTGTTTCTTCCAGTCCAGCATTTCTCATGATGTACTCTGCATCAAAGTTAAATAAGCAGGGTGACAATATAAGCCTTGATGTACTCCTTTTCCTATTTGGAACCAGTCTGTTTTTCCATGTCCAATTCTAACTGTTGCTTCCTGACCTGCATACAGATTTCTCAAGAGGCAGGTCAGGTGGTCTGGTGTTCCCATCTCTTTCAGAATTTTCCACAGTTTATTGTTGTTATGCATACATGTTCATAAATTTAACTTTAGTATAGATTGCCTGTGTTTTACTGTAGTAAATAATAAACTAATATCTACAAACATTTTATAAAAATATGATATACTTTTACCTTAAATTTTTTGATATTTGTATACAACACAGTTTGTCTACAAGTTTTTACATTGTTGAAAATGTCCAAAAATGTTTCCAATCTATTTATTGAAAAGTATCTGCCTATAAGTGGACCCATGTCATTTTCAGTTACTAAGTTGAGTCTAACTCTTTGTGACCCCATGGACTGTAGCCCACCAAGCTCCTCTGTCCATGGGATTTTCTAGGCAAGAATAATGGAACAGGTTGCCATTTCCTTCTCCAGGGGAAGTTTCTGACCGAGGGATCAAACATGAGTCTCCTGCATCTTTGCATTGGCAGGTGTATTCTTTACCATTGAGCCACCTGGGAAGTCCATAAGTGGACCAGTACAGTTCAAACCCGTAACATTCAAGGATTGCTTTAAATTCAATACACTTGCTAAATGTTACATAAACATTCATAGGTGTACACACAGTGGTTAGCATACAAACATATTCCCTTGTGCTGCCAGCTAGATGAGCCTAGAGACAGCACCACTCTGATAACACTCATTCCTAGCATCCATATCCTGGTTTCCAGTACATTTTCAACTAAAAGGATCCAGGATTCTATGGAGAAATTGCTGATTCTAGGACTAAGGCAGGGAATACATAACATGATCCTGAAGTATCTTATAATGTCAGAATGTTAGGAAATTCTAAAAAAAAAGAAAATATTCTTCCATGATGATGGTGTCATGAGTTAAATAGTGTTACTCAAAAATTCATGTTCACATAGGACCTAAGAATGTAACTAATTTTTAATCCAAAAATACTTGAGAAGGTCATCCATGAATAGTTTGGACCCTAAGTTCAATGACTGGTGTCCTTCTAAGAACACAAGGCATAAAGAGAAACAGAGAAGAAAATGTTATATAAAGACAGAAACAAAATTAGGAATGATGCGTCTACAATCCAAGGAATGGGAAGGATTGCCAGCAACCATCAGCAGCTGGAAGAGACCAGAAAGTTCTTCAAACTTCAGAGGAAGCATGTCATACCAACACCTTAATTTCAAAACTGTTGCTTCCAGACCATGAAAGAATACAGTCTGTTGCTTTGAGCTCCCAAGTTTTTAGCACTTTCTACAGTATTTCTAGGAAACTAACACAGAAGGGATGTCAAAGCAAGAATATTTAAGCAACAAAACAAATGAAATAGACTTGTATTAGAACACAAAATGTAAAATGCATTAAGTTCATGCTAATATAAATAAATCAATTAATAAATGACTATATGGGAAAAGAAACAAAAGTTTCCTGCAGAAAAACATAAAATATTTTACTTTACCTAGACCTGGAGCATGATTCTCAATCCAATTCTTAGATGTGGTATGTGCATAATGATTTTATTTCAGAGTATGGTATAAAAGGAAGAGTATAACTTTATGATGGAAAATCTGATAAACAGTGCTTCAGCCAAGTAATCAAGCTCAACATCAACAATCATAAGTCATGTTTATAGCATGCACCCTTGATATAATGTGAAGAAAATGATGCTTTACTTCTGTGGTCTTCCTCTCAAGAACACATAAATCCATTCTAATCATGAGGAAAACATCAGAAAAGTCTCAGTTGAGGGACATTCTACAAAATACCTGATTAGTACTGCTTGAAACTTTGAAGGTCATCAAAAACAAGGAAAGTCTGAGAAACAGTCATGGTCAAAAGCAGCCTAAGGAGACATAATTTTTCTGCTTTATTCCCTCTCTTTTTGGTGACTCTACTTGTGTGTACATTAAGGCTACATGATCTTATGCATGGGTCATTTTTCCTCGCAGTTCACTCTCTGTTTCTCACATAATAATTTTTTAATATTTATTTATTATTTTGGCTGTGCTGGGTCTTTGTTGCTTTGCATGGGCTTTCTCTAGTTGAGGCAAGCAGGGGCTACTCTTTGTTGTGGCACATGGGCTTCTCACTGCAGTAGCTTCTTGTTACAGGGCACAGGCTCAAGGCTCAATTCATTGCTTTTATTTTTTTTATCAATTTATTTATTTTAATTGGATGTTAATTACTTTACAATATTGTGGTGAGTTTTGCCATACATTTGCATAAATCAGCCACGGACATACACGTGTCCTGCATCCTGAACCCTGCTCCAACCTCCCTCTGCACCCCATCCTTCTGGGTTGTCAAAGTGCACCAGCTTTGAGGGACCTGTTGCATGCATTGCACTTGGACTGGTCATCTATTTCACATGTGGTAATATATATGTTTCAATGCTGTTTTCTCAAATCATCCCACCCTCCCCTTCTCCCACAGAGTCCAAAAATCTGTTCTCTATATCTCTGTCTCTTTTGTTGCCTCACATATAGGGTCATCGTTACCATCTCTCTAAATTCTATATATATGTGTTAATATACTGTATTGGTGTTTTTCTTTCTGGCTTACTTCACTCTGTATAATAGGCTCCAGTTTCATGCACTTCATTAGAACTGATTCAAATGCATTTTATTTAATAGCTGATTAATATTCCATTGTGTATATGTACCACAACTTTCTTATACATTCAACTGCTGATGGACATCTAAGTTGCTTCCATGTCTTAGCTATTGTAAAAAGTGCTGCAATGAACATTGGGGTTCATGTGTCTCTTTCAATTCTGGTTTCCAGGATTGCTGCATCATCTGGCTGTTCTATTTCCAGTTTTTTAAGGAATCTCCACATTGTTCTCCATAGTGGCTGTACTAGTTTGCATTCCCACCAACAGTGTAGGAGGGTTCCCTTTTCTCCACACCCTCTTCAGCATTTATTGTTTGTAGACCTTTGGATAGCAGCCATTGTGACCAGCATGAGTGGTACCTCATTGTGGTTTTGATTTACATTTTTCTGATAATGAGCGATGTTGAACATCTTTTCATGTGTTTGTTAGCCATCTGTACGTCTTCTTTGGAGAAATATCTGTTTAGTTATTTGGCCCATTTTTTGAATTGGGTGGTTTATTTTTGTGGTATTGTGCCGCATGAGCTGCTTATATATTTTGAGATTCTTTGTCAGTTGCTTAATTTCCTATTATTTTCTCCATTCTGAAGGCTCTCTTTTCACCTTGCTTATAGTTTCCTTCGTTGTGCAAAAGCTTTTAAGTTTAATTAGGTCCCATTTGTTTAGTTTTGCTTTTATTTATTTTGCTTTTATTTACTCTGGGAGGTGGGTCATAGAGGGTCTTGCTGTGATATATCTCAGACAGTGTTTTGCCCATGTTTTCCTCTAGGAGTTTTCTAGTTTCTGGTCTTACATGTAGATCTTTAATCCATTTTGAGTTTATTTTTGTGAATGGTGTTAGAAAATGTTCTAGTTTCATTCTTCTGCAGGTGCTTGACCAGTTTTCCCAGCACCACTTGTTAAAGAGGTTGACTTTTCTCCACTGTATATCTTTGCCTTTTTTTCAAAGATAATGTGTCCATAGGTGCATGGATTTATCTCTGGGCTTTCTACTAGGTTCCATTGGTCTATATTTCTGTCTTTATGCTAGTACCATACTGTCTTGATGCCTGTAGCTTTGTCATATAGTCTGAAGTCAGACAGGTTGATTCCTCCAGTTTCATTTTTCTTCTAAAGATTGCTTTGGCTATTCAAGGTCTTTTTGCATTTCCACACAAATTGTGAAATTATTTATTCTAGTTCTGTGAAAAATATCGTTGGTAGCTTGATAGGGATTGCATTGAATCTATAGATTGCTGTGGGTAGTATACTCATTTTCACTATACTGATTCTTCTGATCTAAGAACATGATATAATTGTCTATCTATTGGCATCATCTTTGATTTATTTTATCAGTGTTTTATAGTTTTCTATATATTGATCTTCTGTTTCTTTAGTAGATTTATTCTTAAGTATTTTATTATTTTTGTTGCAATGGTAAATGTGACTATTTCCTTAATTTCTTTTTCTGTTTTCTCATTGTTAGTGTATAGGAATGCAAGGGATTTTGTGTCTTATTTTTATATCCTGAAACTTTATTAAATTCATTGATTAGCTCTAGTAATTTTCTGGTGGTGCCTTTATGGTTTTCTATGTAGAACATCATGTCATCTGCAAACAGTGAGAGTTTTACTTTTTTCTTTTCCAATCTGGATTCCTTTTATTTCTTTTTCTTCTGTGATTGCTATAGTTAAAACTTCCAAAACTATGTTGAATAGTAGTGGTGAGAGTGGGCATCCTTGTCTTGTTCCTGACTTTAGGGGAAATGCTTTTAATTTTTTGCCATTGAGGATAATGTTTTTTGTGGGTTTATCATACATGGCTTTTATTGTGTTGAGGTGGGAGAAGGCGATGGCAGCCCACTCCAGTATTCTTGCCTGGAAAATCCCACAGATGGAGGAGGCTGGTAGGCTGCAGTCTATGGGGTCACTTAGAGTTGGACACAACTGAGAGACTTCACTTTCACTTTTCACTTTCATGCATTGGCGAAGGAAATGGCAACCCACTCCAGTGTTCTTGCCTGGAAAATCGCAGGAATGGGGGAGCCTGATGTCGGGTTGCCCAGAGTCAGACATGACTGAAGCAATTTAGCAGCAGCAGCAGCATGTTGAGGTATGTTCCTTCTATGCCTGCTTTCTGGAGAGTTTTTATCATAAATGGGTGTTGAATTTTGTCAAAGGCTTTCTCTGCTTTTATTAAGATAATCATATGATTTTTTCTTTTAATTTGTTTATGTGGTGTATTACATTGTTTGATTTGCAGATATTGAAGTATCCTTGCATCCCTGGTATAAAGCCCACTTGGTCATGATGTGTGATGTTTTTAATATGTCACTGTATTCTGTTTGGTAGAATTTTGTTGAGAATTTTTGCATCAGTGATATTGGCCTGTAGTTTTCTTTTTTGTGTGTAGTTTTCTTGTTTGGTCTTGGTATTAGGGTGAAGGTGGCGTAATAGAATGAGTTTGGCAGTTTACCTTCCTCTGCAATTCTCTGGAAGAGTGTGAGCAGGATAGATGCTAGCTCTTCTCTAAATTTTTGGTAGAATTCACCTGTAAAGCCATTTGGTCCTGGGCTTTTGTTTGTTGAAAGATTTTTGATTACAGTTTAGATTTTCGTGTTTGGAATGCATCTGTTAAGATTTTCTATTTCTTCCTGGTTCTGTTTCGGAAGGTTATGCTTTTCTAAAAATTCATCCATTTTTTCCAAGTTGTCCATTTTATTGGCGTATAGTTGCTGACAGTAGTCTCTTATGATCCTTTGTATTTCTGTGTTGTCTGTTGTGATTTCTCCATTTTCATTTCTAATTTTGTTGATTTGCTTCTTCTCCCTTTTTTTCCTGATGAGTCTGGCTAATGGTTTGTCTATTTTATTTATCTTCTCAATGAACCAGCTTTTATTTTTGTTTATTTTTGCTATAGTCTCCTTTGTTTCTTTTTCATTTATTTCTGCCCTAATTTTTATGATTTTTTACCTTCTACTAACCCTGGGGTTCTTCATTGCTTCTTTTTCTAGTTACTTTAGGTGTAAATTTAAGTTATTTATTTGATTTTTCTCCTGTTTCTGGAGGTAAGCTTGTATGGCTATGAACCTTTCCCTTAGCACTGCTTTTACTGAATCCCACAGGTTTTGTCATGCTTTCATTTTTATTTGTTTCTATGCATATTTTGATTTCCTTTTTGATTTCTTCTGTGACTTGTTGGTTATTCAGAAGCATGTTGTTTAGCCTCCGTATATTTCTATTTTTGCTAGTTTTTCCCTCTAGTTGACATCTAATCTTACTGTGTTGTGATCAGAAAAGATGCTTGAAATGATTTCAATTTTTTTGAATTTACCAAGTCTAGATTTATGGTCCAGGATGTGATCTATCCTGGAGAATATTCTGTGTGCACTTGAGAAAAAGGTGAAATTCATTGTTTTGGGGAAAAATGTCTTATAGATATAATTAGGGCTAACTGGTCCATTGTATCATTTAAAATTTGTGTTTCCTCGCTAATTTTCTGTTTGGCTGATCTATCCATAGATGTGAGTGGGGGTATTAAAGTCTCTCACTATTATTGTGTTACTTTTAATTTCCCCTTTCATACTTGTTAGCATTTGTCTTACATATTGAGGTGCTCCTATGTGGGTGTACATATATTTATAATTGCTATATCTTCTTGGAATGATCCTTTGATCATTATGTAGTGTCCTTCTTTGTCTCTTTTCAAGGCCTTTATTTCAAAGTCTGTTTTATCTGATATGAGTATTGCTATTCCTGCTTTCTTTTGGTCTCCATTTGCATGAAATGTCTTTTTCCAGCCATTCAATTTCAGTCTGTATGTGTCTCTTGGTTTGAGATGGGTCTCTTATAGACAACAATAATTGCTTTTTAATGTAGCATTTGTAAAAAGCTTGTAAATGTGTTCTGCAGTACTGTCAGCCCAAATCAAGATAATCCACCACTGCCAGAAACAGTATCTCTGTCTGTTCGTTTCTGATGATTTTTAAAGGACCCTTCCTCTCATTTTAAAAAAAGTTTTTATTGAAGTATAGTTGATTTGCAATGTTATGTTAATTTCTGCTATGCAGCAAAGTGAACCAGCTAAACCTATATATATACTCTTTTTTATTTTGTTTGTTCACTTATTTATTTAGCTGTGCCAAGTCTTAGTTGTGGTATTCTGGATCTTGATTGCATCGTGTGGGATCTTTTGTTGCAGGGCAGCTCTAGTTGTTGTACTTGGGCACAGGTTGGGCACAGGCTCAATAGTTGTGGCACACAGCTTTAGTTGCTCCACAGCATATGGAATCAGTCACCTGACCAGGAACTGAACTCACCTTCTGTGATTGGAAGGCTGATTCTGTACCACTGGAACACCAGGGAAGTCTCTATCCATTCAGATTCCTTTTCCATAAAGGTTATTACAGAGCACTGAATAGAATTCTTTGTACTGTTTTATTTCCTTAAACATATTAAACAAACCATTTTATATTTTACATCTAATCATTCTGATTCTTGATTTTTACAAGGCAATTTTTCTTCCTTCTCCTAAGCTGGCTTTTGGTTTTTATCTGTTTTTAATTTTTTTTTCTTAACATGGATTCAGTATTGGTTGGTACCTTTTTTATATGCTGAGATCTGAATTTAATATTTTTATTTCCTGGAAAGTTTTGATTTACTTTAACTTTCAAGTTCTTGGTTTTTGTTAACTATGGAAAAGGATCCTCCAGTTCAGGATCACTTCAAACTAAATTCTTCGTTTGTTTTTGAAAGAACTAAACAGTGAGCATTTTGTCTTCAACCACACTTGAGGCGTTTTCCCCCTTTCTATCAACAGCCAAATCTGTGGGAGGAAAGCTCATTTATGTAATTCACCCTTTAAGCCTGGGTGTTGCCCTTTAGGGCCTCTCTGGCTTTATAATAGGATGTCTAATCCAAATGTCCCTTTTGTAGAGTTCAGCCACCTTTCACCACTAGTACCATGTGTGGGGCTCATTTCTAGGTCACTAAAGATTGAAAGGGGCTTCCCTCATAGCTCAGTCAGTAAAGAATCTGCCTAAAATACAGGAGACCCGGGTCCGATTCCTGGGTCAGGCAGATCCCCTGAAGAAGGAAAGGTAACCCACTCCAGTATTCTTGCCTGGAGAATCCCATGCACAGAGGAGCCTGGCAGGCTACATTCCATGGGATCTCAAAAGTTGGACACGAATTAGCAACTAAACCAACCAACCAAAATTGAAAGATGCTCAGAGCAGACACGGCTTCAGTGATTGCTTACTTCATTGGATTTCTGATTTGCCTTTTCCTTCCTACTTTTCAGTTCAGTTCAATTGCTCAGTAGTGTCTGACTCCTTGCGACCCCATGAATCACAGCACGCCAGGCCCCCCTGTCCATCACCATCTCCCGGAGTTCACTCAGACTCATGCCCATTGAGTCCATGATGCCATCCAGACATCTCATCCTTGGTCGTCCCCTTCTCCTCCTGCCCCCAATCCCTCCCAGCATCAGAGTCTTTTCCAATGAGTCAACTCTTTGCATGAGGTGGCCAAAGTACTGAAGCTTCAGCTTTAGCATCATTCCTTCCAAAGAAATCCCAGGGTTGANGTTATTAAAGTACCTTGCTTCTTATTTTTCCTGCATTTATTAATCTTGATTTTTGTTTTTTATTCCTTCACCAACTTTTCTATACCTCTATCACTAATTCATTTCAAAATTTCTGCTAGAGTATCAGTTCAGTTCAGTTCAGTTCAGCCACTCAGTCGTGTCCGACTCTTTGCGACCCCATGAAACACAGCACACCAGGCCTCCCTGTCCATCACCAACTCCTGGAGTTCACTCAGACTCACGCCCATCGAGACAGTGATGCCATCCAGCCATCTCATCCTCGGTCGTCCCCTTCTCCTCCTGCCCCCAATCCCTCCTAGCATCAGAGTCTTTTCCAATGAGTCAACCCTTCGCATGATAAATCTCCTAAAAGCAAAAACTACCTTCAGTCATACACATCTGTCATCATGGGATGTCTATTTATGACCTTACTGGAGATCCTCTTTGCTTTTGTCCACCATGAGATCCCTGATTGCCAGAATATGTGTCTTTGCACTTTTTGCAGAACACAGTGATGAAAATTCCTATATATTAATGATTGCACACTTATGATAGTACTATAAGTGAGACTCTAGGAAGTACATTCTGGAGATCATGGGGTATGGACATTTTAAATTTAGATAGATCCTATCAGTACATCCTCCAAAGGCATTTTATGTTTATAGATACAGATTTATGAAAATGCACATTTCCTTTTATATGTTTTAGAGATACCAAAATAGTAGCCTATTTTATATACATTATTTTGTTAGTACCACTGAGCATCATTTCTTCTGTTCATTAGTCATTTATATTTATTATTCTTAGAGCATTATTCTATTGTATTCTTTTACTTAGCAATTTGTGAGAAATCATGAACTTTATCTGGTAAAACATTGGAAATATTTTTCTAAGTATATAATTCACTCTAAGTTACATTTAAATCCTCTTACCTCACAGAAGTTTGATTTTTCCTTGTGTGTTTTTATTTTTTCACTTTATCAACTTTTTTAAAGTTATAGAATTCTTATCTTTTTGAGATAGACTTTCTTAATATAGTACTATAAATTCACCTCTTATATTTTCTTCTTGTATTTTTCCCTTGCTCTTTTTTATTGAAGTATAATTGATTTACAATATTGTATTAATTTCAGGTGTATAGCATAGTGATTGAATATTTTATAGATTATACTTCATTTGAAGTTATTATAAAATATTGGCTATACTCTGTGTGCTGAAAAATATATTCTTTAGCTTCTTTACTTTATACAGAGTAGTTTGTACTTCTTCACCCACTACCCCTATCTGGCCTCTCCCACTTCCCTCTCACCACTAGTAACCACTCGTTTGTTCTCTATATCTGTGAGTCTATTTCTTTTGCTATATTTACTAGTTTGTTTATTTTTTAGATTCCACATATAAGTAATAACAGATTATTTGTCTTTCTCTGTCTGACTTATTTCACTAAGCATAATACCCTCCAGATCCACCCATATTTTTTCAAATGGCAAAATTTCATTTTTTATGGCTGGATAATATTCCAACATACATTCCATACATACAAAATCTCCTTTCTCCATCTATCTGTTGGTCGACTCTTCAGTTGCTTCCATACCTTGGTTATTGTTATAATTCTTGATAATGCTGCCATAAATATTAGGCTGCATATATCTTTTCAAATTAGTGTTTTCATTTTCTTCAAATATATATCTAAGAGTGGAATTACTGGATAATATGGCAGTTATATTTTTAGTTTTTTAAGGACCCTCCATACTGTCTTCCATAGTGGCTGCACCAGTTTACATTCCCACCAAAAGTTTACAGGGTTCCCTTTCCTCCATATCCTCACCAACATTTGTTATTTGTGGTCTTTTCATTGATAGCCATTCTGACAGGTGTGAGGTGATATCTCATTGTGGCTTAGAGTTTCATTCTCTGATAATTAGTGATGTTGAGCATCTTTTCATGAGGCTGTTGGTCATCTGTATGTCTTCTTTGGAAAAATGTCTATTCAAGTCTAATGACCATTTTTTAATTGGGTTTGTTTGTTTTTGATATTGAGTTATATGAGCTATTTATATATTTTGAATATTAACCCCTCATCATTTGCAAATATTCTCTCATTCAGTAGGTTAGTCTTTCATTTTGTCAGTGGTTTCCTTTGCTGTGAAAAACTTTTAAATTTAAGTAGGTCCCATTTGTTTAATTTTGCTTTTGTTTCCTTTGCATTGGGAGACCAATTCCAAAAAAATGTTGCTACAATTTGTATCAAAGAGTATTCTGCCTATGTTTTCTTCTCAGAGTTTAATGGTTTCTAGTCTTACATTTATGCCTTTAATCCGTTTTCAGTTCATTTTTATATGGTGTGAGAAAATGTTCTAATTTTATTGTTTTACATTCAACTGCCCAGTTTTCCCTGCACACTTATTGAAGAGACTATCTCTTCTGTTTGTCTTAGATTAACTGACCATAAGTGTGTGGGTTTATTTTTGAGCTCTCTATTCTGTTTCACTGATCTATGAGTTTGTTTTTGGGCCAGTACCATACTGTTTTGATTACTATCACTTTTTAGCATAGTTGGAAGTCAAGGAGTGTGATAAGTCCAGCTTCTTCCTTCTTTATCAAGATTATTTTTGGCTATTTGGAGTATTTTAGATTTCTATACAAATTTTAAAACTACTTGTTCTATTTCTGTGAAAAATTGCCATTAGTATTCTGAGAGAGATTGCACTGAATCTACAGGTAGATGATCATTTTGACAATATTGATTCTTCCAGTTCATGAACATGGTGTATCTTTCCACCTGTTTGTATCTTCTTCAGTTTCTATCCTCTGTTTCTTAGAGTTTTCTGAGTATAGGTATTATACCTTTGTAGGCAAATTTGTCCCTAGATATTTTACGCTTTTTCATGTGAATGAAAATGAGACTGTTTTCATAATTCTATTTCTGATAGGTTGTTATTAGTGTATAGAAATGCAACATGTTTCTGTGTGTTAATTTTGTATCCTGCAACCTTACCAAATTCATTGATGAGTTCTAGTAGATTTTTTGTGACGTCTTTAGGATTTTCTATGTATAATATGATGTCATCTGCAAAAAGTGACAGTTTTACTTCTTCCTTTCTAATCTGGATTCCTTTTATTTCTTTTTCGTACGTGGTTGCTGTGACAAAGATGTCCAATACTATGTAGAATAAAAGTGACAGGAGTGGACATACTTATCTTGGTCTGATTTTAAAGGGAAAGTTTTCAGCTTTTTGTCATTGGTTATAATGTTAGCTTTGGGTTTGTCCTAAGTGGCATTCATTATGCTGAATTACATTCCTTCTATGTGAATTTTCTTGAGAGTTTTTATCATGAATAGATTTTGTATTTTGTTAATTGCTTTTTCTGTGACTGTTGAGATGATCATGTGATTTTTATTTTTCCTTTTGTTAATGTGGTTATCATGTTGATTGAATTGCAAATATTGAACCATTCTTGCACCCCTGGAATAAATTCAGCTTGATCTTTGGTGTATCATTGTTGAGAATTTTTGCATGTATAGTATCAGAGACACTGACCTGTAATTTTCTCTCTGGCTAGAGCCAGAGTCAGATGTGAGCCATGGCTTGTCCTGTTCTCAGTGGTCAACACTGCCCTATTGGAGCAGGGGCAGGTCCCAAGATACTGGAGCAGAAGCCCTGAGGGTTGGGTCTGAGCTGGTTCTCTTCCAAGTGTGTTATCTACCTCTCCCAGCATCGGTACCTTTACTCTAGAGGAGCAGTGACAGAGTAAGAGGGGCCAGACTGGGTACCAAGTGCAGGCTTGGGCAAGCACTGGGGTAGTCCCAGCACCTCAGAGCTCCAGAACACTCCTGACCCACTGCCTCCAAGAGCTCCAGTAATAGCCATCCTCACCCTACTCAGATTCAGTGCTGGATCCAAGCCTGCTCCTGCCCCCTAACTGTGCACTCTCCTTAGAAGTAGCACCCTTCACCCTAGTGGGGAGCTGTGCTACAGCAGGCAGTTCTGTGGCAGTTGCTCATTGTGAGTTGGGACACAAAGCTGAGGGTGAGGATTGTGGGAAACAGCCAGAGTCCTAGGCAGTTTCATTCTGTTTCCTCTCTCTTGTTCTTGGAATAAACAACCACTCTTCACAAGTGGGATATAGGTTTCTTACAGCTCTGCTGTTAGTTTCACTGGCTTTCAAATCAGCTAAGAGGTTTGTCTTCCCAGTATCAGCTCCTAAGACGGCAGTGCCCAATGTGGTTCGAACCCCTCACTCTCCAGGGAGGATATCCAAGCCCATGTAAGCCCCCTCCTCTTCTGTGTCCCCTCCAACAGGCACAGATACCAACTTGATTGCTTCTTTCTCTTCCCTTCCTACCCAACTCTTTGTGAATCTTTCTTTATAATCTTGGCTGTAGAAGAGTCTTTCTGCAAGTCTCCAGTTTGTTTTTGTGAGAGTTGCTTCACATGTATATGATTTTTGATGTATTTGTAGAAGGAAGTGAGCTCAAAATCCTCCTACTCCATCATTTTGATCTACCCCATCTTGTACTTTTCTTGTCATTTTATATTAAATTATTTACTACTTCTCAAATGTTTTTTCGTGTGTAAGAGTTTCACTTCTTTTTTACCCGTACAGCCATTTGGTTTCCCATAGACATAGTCCATTTTTTCCTTTACTCCCTTTTTCACATGTACTAGTTTTCTATTTCCATTTCCATCTTTTTTTCTAAATATTTATATACCATTATAATCACACATAAGTGCTTTTTAGGAAAAGTTGAGCTATAAATATAATTTTTAAAATAAACCAAAAAATCATTGCCTGTATGTTTGGTACTATGCCATGTACTGTGTATAATACAAAAATGTAAGAAATATTGTCTATCTCAAAAAGCCCCCAATATACTTAAGAACATTGGTCCACTGTACAAGGAACAAGCAAAATCATACAAAAATCAGAGAAATGGTAGATTCTGGTACAACACATAGGATAATGGAGCATTGCGTGTTTAGAAGAAAAGATAATGAGAAAAATAGGACCCTTGGTAATATTTTAAAAATTAATTGTAACATGGGTGGATATCAATGGCCAGTAGTTCCTAATTGATTTTATTTTATTTTTTATTTTATTTTATTATTTTATTTTTCCAGTGGAATCATATCTGACCTTTTTCCTGGCGTCCAAATTCCAGAACATGATTATGGTATATTGCAGTCAACAATTATAGATGTCATGAAGAAAAAGAATCTTCAGCCTGAAGCATGTATGGTTAAAAAAGTGATACAGTTCTATGAAACGATGCTAGTACGGCATGGTGTAATGTTAGTTGGGCCAACAGGAGGTGGCAAGACCACAGTTTACCAAGTACTAGCAGAAACTTTAGGGAATTTGCAAAAACTTGGTGTAGACAATCCCTTTTACCAACCAGTTAAAACATATGTTCTTAATCCTAAATCAATTACAATGGGTGAATTGTATGGTGAAGTTAATAACAAACCTTGGAATGGAAAGATGGTTTAATGGCATTAAGTGTCCGAGCAGCTGTGAATGATACTTCAGAAGACCATAAATGGATCATCAGTGATGGGCCAGTAGATGCTCTTTGGATTGAAAATATGAATACGGTGCTGGATGATAACAAGATGCTTTGCTTGGCTAACAGTGAGAGGATTAAACTCACGCCTCAAATCCACATGCTTTTTGAGGTAAATATATATTCCTTACTGTGGAGTGAAATCATTTGTTAGATTGGCATAACATCATTAATTTTTTTCTCTTACTGATGTATCTTTGATTATCTGTAAGGCCTTCCATGGTGTTTCATTTATACACTAAATATTTATGAAATTTTCCTTTTAAAATAGATATTCCATTCTGACAACCAGAGTCTCTCAAATGTTCCTATCTCTCTATAAATGGGAAATAAAATAAATTCTGTCTTCACCAGTACTTATTTCTTTCCCCTTGAAGGTGGTTATATATATTAGTGTCTTTACATAATTTGAAATGCTTTCCAAGTTAAAAATAATTGTTCCATTTAAGAAAAATAAGTCATCCCTCTGTGGTATGACTATTTGGTAACGGGATTGGGAAAGGAATGCCAGTCAAATACACTTTACAAAATATTACAGAAAATACTACCCCTGCTGTGTTCATTCATCAAACATTAATTGAATACCTACTGTGTCCTAGGTACTACTAGGCTATGCATTGGATATAAGAATAAAAAAGGTAAGAAGGAAAAAGAAGGGAATAACTATGTACACCTTCCCATAAGAATTTGACGGCATCCTTTACTTCAGTTGTTTTCCAACTCTGTGCCACCTCATGGACTGTAGCCTGTCAGGCTCCTCTATCCATGGGATTCTCCAGGCAAGAATACTGATATGGGAGTGGGTTGCCATCTCCTTCTCCAGTATCCTTCTATACTTTCATATATGGGGAAACAGTAGAAACAGTGTCAGACTCTATTTTGGGGGGCTCCAAAATCACTGCAGATGGTGACTGCAGCCATGAAATTAAAAGACGCTTACTCCTTGGAAGAAAAGTTATGACCAGCCTCGATAGTATATTCAAAAGCAGAGACATTACTTTGCCGACTAAGGTCCGTCTAGTCAAGGCTATGGTTTTTCCTGTGGTCATGTATGGATGTGAGAGTTGGACTGTGAAGAAGGCTGAGTGCCAAAGAATTGATGCTTTTGAACTGTGGTGNGCTCCAAAATCACTGCAGATGGTGACTGCAGCCATGAAATTAAAAGACGCTTACTCCTTGGAAGAAAAGTTATGACCAACCTAGATAGCATATTCAAAAGCAGAGACATTACTTTGCTGACTAAGTTCCATCTAGTTAAGGCTATGGTTTTTCCTGTGGTCATGTATGGATGTGAGAGTTGGACTGTGAAGAAGGCTGAGTGCTGAAAAATTGATGCTTTTGAAGTGTGGTGTTGGAGAAGACTCTTGAGAGTCCCTTGGACTGCAAGGAGATCCAACCAGTCCATTCTGAAGGAGATCAACCCTGGGATTTCTTTGGAAGGAATGATGCTAAAGCTGAAGCTCCAGTACTTTGGCCACCTCATGTGAAGAGTTGACTCATTGGAAAAGACCCTGATGCTGGGAGGGATTGGAGGCAGGAGGAGAAGGGGACGACAGAGGATGAGATGGCTGGATGGCATCACTGACTCAATGGACGTGAGTCTGAGTGAACTCCGGGAGATGGTGATAGACAGGGAGGCCTGGCGTGCTGCGATTCATGGGGTCGCAAAGAGTTGGACACAAGAGAGCGACTGAACTGAACTTCAATGTATCATGCATTTTTCCTGGATATTGGCAACAAGACCATTGTTCCAATTCTTGTGGAAATGATGAGACCTTCTAAGACTGAACCCTTCCTAAGTGATTTCCCGTATCTTTAGTTATTTTCTATGAGTTAATAATTCCTAGATTAACGTATCAAGTCTTGCACAAACCACTATTGAGAACTAGACCCATACTTTTATGTGCTTGGAAAACCCTCTAATTCAACTGTCTCAAAATTAACATACTTTAAATATCCTCTCTAGTAGTGCCTGTAGTTAATTGCACTATTAACAAAGGGAGAGGTCCCCTACATTCTGTTCTCATACTCATCCCTAGAAACTGACATTCACGGCTGTCAGTTCTACCTCCAAAATAGTACTCAAGCTTGATTCCTCCCACTAAGGGGTTATTGCAACTGTTTCCTTTTAAGCCTTCATAATCTGCATTTTTTCCAACTGCTTTTTAACGGGCGTCCCATCTCTAGGTCCAGTCTCTCTGGATGGTTCTACATCTAGCATCAGAATAAAGGTGAAATTGTAAAAAGGACCTTAAATTTTGAAACATCACCACGGAGAAGGTGAAACAAGTAAACTACAATGTCAGGAAATGTTTGTGACACATAAAGAACTGCCTATCCACGAGAAAACAGTGACTTCAGAGGAAAAAGTAAAAAGAATGGGCCAGGGAGAAAACAGTGACTTCAGAGGAAAAAGTAAAAAGAATGGGCCAGGAATTTCCGAGAAGACCATCAATGACAAATAATCATATGAAAGACATTCAATCTCATGGGTAGTTAGGGAGACAAACCCCAGAGATTCCATTTCACACTTACCATATTAGCAAACAATTTAGGTTAATTAGTGTTAAGAACCATCTGCATAAGAAACAACAAAAGTCCTCACTGCTGCTGGTGGGAGTATAAATGGACTTTTCTAAGTGTAAGCACGTAGAAAAAAAGTTTCCTAGCGAAACTGAAGGTGTGTATAACCTCCCTCCTCCAGCCGCTCCCAGATACTCTGTACTCTTGCACATACGTGAGAAGACCATGCACAGAAGCATTATTCATAAAAATGGAAATAAGCCAAATGCAATCACTGTAAAATTATGATGGTTAATTAGTGTTAAGAACCATCTGCATAAGAAACAACAAAAGTCCTCACTGCTGCTGGTGGGAGTATAAATGGACTTTTCTAAGTGTAAGCACGTAGAAAAAAAGTTTCCTAGCGAAACTGAAGGTGTGTATAACCTCCCTCCTCCAGCCGCTCCCAGATACTCTGTACTCTTGCACATACGTGAGAAGACCATGCACAGAAGCATTATTCATAAAAATGGAAATAAGCCAAATGCAATCACTGTAAAATTATGAAACTAATAACAGTATATCCTTACAGGAGGATTCTACTCAGAGTATATCCTTACAAGGGAATTTCAAAAACATTATCAATCAAGGTAAGTCACAAAAGACTCCACATAGAATAATTCCATTTATAGAACTTCACAAATGGGCAAAAGCAACCCAGAAGTTTAGGGGTATGCACTTGGGAGATGAACGCAGTATTTAGCATTCTGGTCAACTCTGGGCTAGAGGAAGGGAAATATAGTCAGCGGAGCCAGGTAGGGGACTTCAAGGTGTAATGTCCATTCTGATGTAAACTCGGTGCATGTGATTCCATTTAATTTGCTGTAATGGCAATTTTTTTACGGGGAAAAAAGTAGCTCATCAACTTCCGTTTGCTGTATTTCCTGTCAATTTAACATCATCAGCCATGAGCTGTATGCTGGTTCCATCACACACACACACACCCACCCACACTCACACCCACACCCACACAC
This sequence comes from Aepyceros melampus, assembly GCA_006408695.1. NCBI lineage: Eukaryota > Metazoa > Chordata > Mammalia > Artiodactyla > Bovidae > Aepyceros > Aepyceros melampus. The sequence goes on from SJXQ01001466.1 coordinate 38,304, forward strand.
ACCACCATAGTTTATTCCCTTTAGGCTGCTTTTTCATTACGCAAAAAATTATTTACTTTCAGTCTGCTCTCATTTTGCAACCGCTTCTTCTCTTTCTTAGAATGCCTCTTTCTCCCCCATTTTCTCACTGTTGGGGAAGTCACTTTAAACCACATCGTCCTTGTGGCTCTTCCCAACCCCGAGAGGCAGGGTGGCTCCCTCCCTCTTCTGACTCCACTGACTCTTCAGCTCTCTTTCACTGCTTCCCCTAAATCATATTAAAGCTGTTTGTGTGACTTCATATCACGAGTACAGAGATATTAACTCCTGTCTATCTCTTTATAGAATTCTCATTTTAACTCTGGCACTTGGTAAGTGTGCCTCAAATTGTTTTATTTGAAGAAAAATGAGAATTATTGCAACATTTGAGGCATAATATTATCAAGTTCTTTTTTGTATAGTGATGCAAAATCCACTGTTACTTACAGGAGAAAACTTGCAAGATACACAAGCAGTGAATTTAGAATAACAGAAATAAGATTACAAAAAATCAAATATTGTCAGGGACCAGAGTGTGTGGCCAAAAAAAAGTAGATACATGATCACAATCTTACTCAGAAGACAGAGGGAAAACTTGAAAAGGTCAGAGATTTAGTACTTTCAAATCCATAATTATCTGTTTAAAATGATGGCGCAAGACAAACTCTTTAAGATAACAAACTAGAACATTGTTCATAAAGACTGGGACTTGAATTTCTGATTGCTGTAAACTAAAAAAGAAAAAAAAATCATAAAAGAGTAAATTCTTGAGGACGGTAGTGAGTAGTGCTGAGAGGGGGATATGAGTCCCCATCATCAGTAGAAATTACAATTTTTCCCAGACCAAGAGAGCAATGTTTTTATCACCTGATGCAAAGAGCTGACTCATTGGAAAAGACCTTGATGCTGGGAAGATTGAGGGCAGGAGGAGAAGGGGGCGACAGAGGATGAGATGGTTAGATGGTGTCACCGACTCAATGGATTAGTCTTTGCCCTGCTTCAGTCCACATTCCAAGGCCAAATTTGCCTGTTACTCCAGGTGTTTCTTGACTTCCTACTTTTTGAGTTTTCCTTTACTCTCTGGCTCTTTCAGCTGAGCATTTAGAAAGATGGTTTTTTCTTTTGTTTGTTTGTTTGTTTTTAAATCCAGCATTTAAGTGGAAGCTGAAGGAATTTTTAGTATAACTAATATACAATGTTGTCAAAATCAGAACATTTTAATCTAATTTTAAAGAAACATCAGTTGGAGTACTTCAATTGCATTTCATCTATTTACTTTTAAATTTAAAATTTTAAAGTAGATTTTAAATATAAATTGATTTTTATATTGAAGAATTTTTGCTTTTGAACTGTGGTGTTAGAGAAGACTCTGGAGAGGCTCTTGGACTGCAAATAAATCAAACCAGTCAATTATAAAAGAAATCAGTCCTGAATCCATTGGAAGGTCTGATGCGGAAGCTGAAACTTCAATACTTTGGCCACCTAGTGTCAAAAGCCAACTTATTGGAAAAGAACCTATAAAGTACATGAACTGAGAACTTCCAAATGTACAGTCTGTCTTTAGAAAAGGTAGAAGAAGCAGAGATCAAATTGCCAACATCTGTTGAATCATAGAAAAAGCCTGGAAATTCCAGAAAAAACACCTGCTTCTGCTTCATTGACTATGCTAAAGTCTTTAACTGTGTGAATCACAACAAACTGTGGAAAATTCTTAAAGAGATGGGAATACAAGACCACCTCACCTGCCTCCTGAGAAATCTGAATGCAGGTCAAGAAGCAGCAGTTAGAACTGAACATGAAATGATGGCCTGCTTCATAATTGGGAAAGGAGTATGTCAAGGTTGTATATTGTCACACTGCTTATTTAATTTATATACAGAGTACATCATGAGGAATACCGAGCTGAATGAAGTACCAGCTGGAATCAAGATTGGCGGGAGAAAAATCAACAACCTCAGATATGCAGATGACACTACTCTAATGGCAGCAAAGAAAGAGGAACTAAGAGTATCTTGATGAAGATGAAAGAGGAGGATGGAAAAAGCTGACAAAACTCAACATTCAAAAAACTAAGGTCATGGCATCCAGTCCCATCTCTTCATGGCAAATAGATGGGGTAAAATGGAAACAGTGACAGACTTTATTTTCTCAGGTCAAAACCACTGCAGACAGTGACTGTGGCCATGAAATTAAGACACTTGCTCCTTGTTAGAAACCTGAACAGCATATTAGAAGGCAGGGACATCACTTTTCGGACAAAATTCTGTATAGTCAAGGCTATGATTTTTCCAGTATTCAATGTATGGCTGTGAGAGATGGACCATACAAAAAAGGCTGAGTTCCAAAGAACGGATACTTTCAAACTGTAGTGCTGCAGTGCTGGAGAAAACTCTTGAGAGTTCCTTGAACAACAAGGAGTTCAAACTAGTCAACCCCAAAAGAAACTATCCCTGAATATTCATTGGAAGGAATGATCAGAAATATGATTTGAAAATACTTTCTTGCACACTGTGAGTTGTCTTTTCACTCTTAACAATGTACTTTAATGCACAAAATTTTTCTTTTTGATAAATTTCAATTTATCCATTTTGTTGTTGCTGGTCCTGCTTTTGGTGTCACGTCTAAACATCCATTGCCAAGTCCAATATCATGATTTACTCCTATTTAAGACTCTGATGCTGGGAGGGATTGGGGGCAGGAGGAGAAGGGGACGACAGAGGATGAGATGGCTGGATGGCATCACTGACTCGATGGGCATGAGTCTGAGTGAACTCCGGGAGTTGGTGATGGACAGGGAGGCCTGGCGTGCTGCAATTCATGGGGTCACAAAGAGTCAGACACGACTGAGTGACTGAACTGAACTGAACTCCTATTTTTTATTCTAAGTGTTTTATAGTTTTATATTTTCCGTTATATTTTTGAAGTATTTGAGTTAATTTTTACATGATATGAGGTAGGGATCTCAGAGGGTAAGAGGCAGGAAGGCCAGGGGTCTCCAAATGGAGGAAATAGCCTGCAAGTGTCAGAATTTTTATCTCTCTTAAGCTGCAGGAGGAAACAAACTAGCGATATTTTTTTCCTTCTCTATACAAATTTAAAAGGAGGTTTCTCTTAAAATACTGTGTTGCCATAATGACACCTAGTTTCACCTGAAGTTAACTATTCTCAAACCTAGAGATAACCAATGTCTTTTTCTTATGGAAATATTTATCTTAAGCTATGCTAATGTGCTATGCATCCACCCCAAACTCTGTCTTCAAGCTGGTTCTGCCTCTTGGCTCAGAACCTACTTGACAAACCAGTATGTTATACTCAGATATTGTTCCTCTAATATATGTAAATGAAACTATTTGTATGGTGATCTGCCCTTCTTCAAGATTCAAGTTAATCATTTTATGGCCCAGGATAAACCATTTGGTGCCAAGATTATCCCAAAATGCATCTTATGGGTGAGGGGCCTGGTGCCATTCTGAGTTTTAAGACATTCCTTTCTTTCATTAACAGACTGCTAGTGACTATATAACATCGAGCTGAAGATTAGCAGGGAGATACTCTTTCTATGATACCCCCTTCTGATGCCTATGTCAGAAGCTTTCTCTATCTCCTTTATAGTTAAATAAAACTTTATTACACAAAAGCTCTGAGCGATCGAGCCTTGTCTCTGGCCCTGGATTGAATTCTTCTCCGCCAGGAGCCAAGAATCCCAGCGTCTTTGCGTGATTCAACAACAACCTTTCAGATCCAACTTCATTCATTCTATATGGATGTACAGTTCTTGCAAATTCAAAAGTTTTCTTTCCCACATTAATAGATCTTGGCACAGTTGGCCAAAGATGCATTGATTGATTTCTGAACTCTTTAGTCTGTTGATCCATGTCTGTCTTTCAGTTCAGTTCAGTTCAGTCGCTCAGTCGTGTCCAACTCTTTGCGACCCCATGAATCGCAGCATGCCAGGCCTATCTGTCCATCACCAACTCCCAGAGCTCACCCAAACTCATGTCCATTGAGTTGGTTATGCTATCCAGCCATCTCATCCTGTCATCCCCTTCCCTCCTGCCTCCAGTCCTTCCCAGAATCAGTCTTTTCCAATGAGTCAACTCTTTGCATGAGGTGGCCAAAGTATTAGAGCTTCAGCTTTAGCATCAGTCCTTCCAAAGAACAGCCAGGACTGATCACCTTTAGAGTGGACTGGTTGGATCTCCTTGCAGTCCAAGGGGCTCTCAAGAATCTTCTCCAATATCACAGTTCTAAAGCATCAATTCTTTGGTGCTCAGCTTTCTTCACAGTCCAACTCACATCCATACATGACTGCCAATGCAAAATTCTTTTGATTACTGAAGTTTATAATAAATATGGAAGTCAAGAACTATGAGTTTTCCAACTTTTTTTTTTTAAGACTCATGTTCTCTGTGAAAAGAGATAGTTTTATTTCTTCCTTTCTATGCTGGATGCCTTTTATTTCTTTTCTTGACTAACTGTTAGGGCTAAACTTATAGTAAACTGTTGAATATAAGTAGTAAAATCAGGCATTATCTCATTCTTGATTCTATAGGAAATGTTGTCAGTCATTCACCTTTGTGTATGATGTCAGCTGCTTTTTCCAAAAATGCTCTTTATTATTTAGAGTATCATTCTATTTTTAGTTTGTGGTATATTTTACACATGATTGGATTTTGTCAAATGCTCCTCTGCGACAATTGACATGAACTTGTTGTTTTTTTTCTTCATTCTGTGAACATTATGCAGCATATCTATTGGCTTTCACATGTTGAACCATCTTTCAATTCCTGGGATAAATTTCACATGGTCATAGTATGTAATCCTTTTGATACACTGCTGAATTCAGGTTGCTAACATTTAGTGGGGAATTGTGCATCTGTAATACTATATACACTATTTATCTATAGAGATATTGCTCTATAGCTTTCTTTTATTGTAAAGCTTTGGCTTTGTTTTCAAAGTAATGCCATCCTAACAGAGTGAGTTAAAAAGTGTTCTTTCCTCTTCTGTACTTTGGTATCATTTTCTTTGTTCTTTTTCCCCTGATCTGCAGATCAATAATTTCAATTATCTGTCTTCAAGTTCATGGCTTCTTTCTTCTGCCTACTCAAATCTGATGTTGATATTCTCCAGTTTATTTTTCATTTTATACATTAGGTCCTGAATTTATATTTAGTTTCTTTTTATACTCTCTCTTTATTAATATTGTCTATTTGATGATACATCATTCTCTTGATTTGCTTTAGGTTGTTTTTTGTCCACTGTTACATTTAGCTTTGTCTAATAAGTCTGATGTATGTGCTTCCTAGGGGATAGCTTCTATGAATTTCTTTATGTGTGTGTGTAAGTATACCACATTTTCCATGCTTGCTTCATAATTTTTGTTTGCAACTTGACATTTTAAATACAATGTGGTAGCTCTGGGATTCATATTTTCCCTGCTGCCCAGAGTTTTTTGTTGCAGCTTGCTGTGGGTTTGTTAGTGACTTTTACTCTTTGCAGGGAGACTAAATGTTTTGTTGAATTACCATTAGATTCTCTAGATGCCCGGTACATGGGGGAAAAAAGTCTCTACAACTGGGTTCTGTGTGTCTGTTGGGACACATCTTCAATACTTACACTGCTTATAATTCTGCCTTACCCTTGCTTTCTTACTTGAACGGTCTTAAATGCCAGTCACAGGTAAGAGCTTAGAGTCTTCTCAAATTTTTCTGAGCATGTTTCTACCCTGAGCATAAACATGGTCTTATTTCATCTCAGTGTGGAAAAGAAATTTCTTAATATAAAAGAGAAATTCCATAATGAAAATATTGATAAATCTACTTCCAACTAACTTTATCTATAATTTAGTCTTTGTGTATGAATCTAAGATTTTAACATAATTTGCACATCTCTTTATTATTAAGCTTTGCAAACAAATGAAGAATCATGGACTCTATTAAAAATTATGGTCTAATTTCAAGAAGTAGCATGGCTCTAAAATTGCAGTATCAGAAATGATGTCAAGTCCAAATTTACAGGATATGCTTGGCTGAAGTGAAGAGGATTTGTATATATCAAACCAAAGAATGATTTTATGCACTTTCATGATGATATTTTAGAAGCACAGCCATTTAACTCATGTACTAAATTTTTAAAGCAAGGAAGCACACTCAAGGACACAAGAAAATTTGTGACCTCAAGGAGGAAAATAATTTTAAGATTATTTGTCATTAATACAGCATTTGCTGTAGGAACAGCAAACTTTAGTTCATCAGATAGAAGAAATGAATGTTATAAAAACACCAGTGCAGGATGAAAAACAAAAACAAAAAACAGATAATGGGTATCATATACATTCTGGCTATAACTCTTTTTAGCACACCTTAGATCACAAACATTTTTGGTTTTGGCTTCTGGGCACAAAATTTAGTAATAAACATGATTTCTTTGCACTCTTGAGAACAAAGATCAATACTGGATAGTTTTATAGCAAGTCTTTAAACTCACTTCCTTAAAATCTCAAAGTATTATCTTAAAAGTATCCCAGATACATCACCACACACTTGTAGGAGCATCCCTGGCTTATAAAAAATCATATGATAATATGATTTTTATTATCTTTCCTAATCTTGAGAATTATCAATGTAATTTAAACTTTTTAGAGCCAGACTCAAGTCATCTATATAAAGCAATATATTTCAGGACCCCTAAGGATATCACATTGTTTGTGATATTAACATAACACTGTAAGAATGTCAATTAATATCAAATTAAATCCAAGATGTACACAGTAAATTCCCATTGACTTGAACTATTCCATAGATGTTTTTCAACATGCTACCCCTGGAGATCTCCCAGAACTTGCTGAAGAGTGTTGATGCCTTAGAAGTTAAATCTCTTCCTCACAAGTCTATGCTCTTTTCAAAATATCTGAGTGTGATAAAGTTTTAACTGGAAGTCACAAGTGGTGATGAAAGGGAGCAGGACCCTATGGTCTATGCCCCCCAAGTCCTCAGCCTGTATTTTGTCTGTGGGAAAACTTTAGCCAAAGAATAAGTTTAATTAGGGAAGTGAGAACACACAGAAGCAAAGGAAAACAGTCTAACAGGACTAAATAATAATAGTTCAGTCATAAGCAAAGTCAAGAGGTTTTAGTCCCTTCCAAGGGTGACTGCAGCATGAAATTAAAAGACACTTACTCCTTGAAAGGACACTTATGACCAACCTAGACAGCATATTCAAAAGCAGAGCCATTGCTTTGCCAACAAAGGTTTGTCTAGTCAAGGCTATGGTTTTTCCAGTGGTCATATATGGATGTGAGAGTTGGACTATGAAGACAGCTGAGTGCCGAAGAATTGATGCTTTTGAACTGTGGTGTTGGAGAAGACTCTTGAGAGTCCCTTGGACTGCAAGGAGATCCAACCAGTCCATTCTAAAGGAAATCAACCCTGGGTGTTCTTTGGAAGGAATGATGCTAAAGCTGAAACTCCAGTACTTTGGCCACCTCATGTGAAGAGTTGACTCATTGGAAAAGACCCTGATGCTGGGAGGGATTGGGAGCAGGAGGAGAAGGGGACCACAGGATGAGATGGCTGGATGGCATCACAGACTCAATGGACGTGAGTCTGAGTGAACTCTGGGAGTTGGTGATGGACAGGGAGGCCTGGTGTGCTGCGATTCATGGGGTCACAAAGAGTCAGACACGACTGAGTGACTGAACTGAACTGAAGGGCTATAGACGATATTCTGAACCATATCCTGTCGGTTGTCTCATAGATACTGAAACCCTCACCAGGTGAAGAAGTTAACTACAAGATGACCATACTATAGCTGTGACATAAGCTGCCACAGTTCTGAAAAATGGCCTCAAAGAAATGAAAACCATGGAACTGAAGAATAATTGTACTTAACACAATCAAGATAACACTGATTTAACCACTGATGACCAATTTCAAGACAGCCAGTTTCAATGGCTGTCAGAGCTGACTGTGCTATTCCTACATGTAGTCCCCTCCCTCTGTCTATAAAAGATCTTGCCCACTGTCAGTGAGGGGGCAGTGGGGGAAGTCGACCTTTGCACAGAAGGCTGCCTTCCTCCCTGTTGCTGTCATCTAAAATAAAGCAAATTTTCCTTTCCCCCAGCCTGGCCTCTTTATGGCTCTAGACCAGCAAGCAGCAGGACCCCACTTTCAGCAACAATCAGGTTGGCTGAAGCAAGCTGGACACCAATGCCCATAAAATCAGAAACAAGATACCTTCACCAAGTAGTGACTAACAGTGTTTACATAGGAATGCCACTTCTTAAAAACTAATTAACTTATTTTTAATTGGAGGATAATTGCTTAACAATATTGTGCTGGTTTCTCCCATACATCAACATGAATCAACCATAGGTACACTTATGTGCCATCTGTCTTGAACCTCCCTCTCACCTCTTACTCCATCCCAACCCCCTAGGTTGGGATATCACTTTTATAAATATATATATATATATATTTTTTTTTTTTTCAAATATATATATATATTCTTTTTCAAATATATATATATTCTTAATCAAATTATTTCCCTTATATATTATTAAAGATATAGAGTATAGCTCCCTGTGCTATGCAGTGGGTCATTGTTATTATTATTTTTTTTAACGTATCATACTCATCCTCAATCATTAAGTTCTGTCCAATTTTTACAACACCATGGACTATAGCCTGCCAGGCTCCTCTGTCCATGGGATTTCCCAGGCAAGAGTACTATAGTGGGTCACCATTTCCTTCTCCAGGGGATCCCCTGACCCAGGGATTGAAGCCATGTCTTTTGCTTAACAGGCAGATTCTTTGCCACTGAGCCACCTTAATTCCAAATCCCTAATTTATCCCTCCTTCTCCACTTTCCCTTCTGTAACCACATATCTGTCTTCTATGGCTGTGAGTCTGTTCTTGTTTTATAAATAAATTCATTTTTATCATTTCATAGATTCCACATATAAGTGATACTATACATTTGTCTTTATTTTTCTGATGTACTTCACTTAGTATAATACTCTCTGGGTCCATCTATGTTGCTGCAAATGGCATTATTTCATTCTTTTTTATGGCTGAGTGGTATTCCATTGTATATATGTAGCACATTTTCTTTTCCATTCTTCTGTCAGTAGTCACTTAGGCTACTTCTATGTCTTGGTATTGTGAATAATCCTGCTGTGAACACTGGCGTGCATGTATCTTTTTGAATTTTCAAATTTCAACTTTGAGAAATAAAGAGAAACTGAGCTATCACAGACTCACAGTAGCTGAACTTAATTTTTGGCCCTGAAACATAGAGTTGCAAGAAATCATATATGAATTATCAGCATTGTTCACTAAGTTCAGTGTAGTGAGGGGTTGTATTTAGACACAGAACAAATAGAACAGAGTGGATTTAATGGCATTAACTCCAAATGAGTCATTCAAACCTCATAAGAAATGACCATGAGATGGTGTGAAAGGATAATCAACCTCCCTGGACCTTCCCTCCTGAACTCCGGGAAGAGGAATGAGTTGGATCTACTTTGAGCAAACTAGTATGTATGCAGCTTTTATAAACAATGTTAGGTTCCATAAACAAAAACTATAACTAAACATCATGGTGAAAAAATAAAAGTCCTGTCATATAGTCATCTTTTCAGCTATGTTAGCAGTAAGGATAAAAGACCAGAGACCGCATGAACTGAGCAAACTGTAGTGATGTTCTGAATTATCATATTGGTTGCAGATAAGCAAACCAAGGTGCAGAGTAGTTTGTGAACCAAAGTTACATTTGTGTGTATGCACACATAATGGAGAAGGCAATGGCAACCCACTCCAGTTCTCTTGCCTGGAAAATCCCACGGGCGGAGGATCCTGGTGGGCTGCAGTCGATGGGGTCACTAAGAGTTGGACACGACTGAGAGACTTCACTTTCACTTTCATGCATTGGAGAAAGAAATGGTAACCCACTCCAGCGTTCTTGCCTGGAGAACCCCAGGGACGGGGGAGCCTGGTGGGCTGCCGTCTACGGGGTAACACAGAGTCAGACAAGACTGAAGCGACTTAGCAGCAGCAGCAGCACACATAACAGGCATGTGTGTCTGCACACACACACACATACACACACACACTCCTTGCCCTGATGTGACCCTGCAGTGTAGCTTTGCTCACTCTGATAATCAAGCCCCGTTCAAAAGGCTTAAGCAGAAGCACATATTTCCCATCCAACCCTGAAAAACACAGCAGGTTGTGCTTATTAGCACATACAGAAAACAAAGTCAAATTTCTGTGAGAAAATACACTGAAAAATTCTCTGAAAAGACTCACACAAAACCGACAGTACTACTTATCTCAAAGGAGGGGGGTGAAGAGAGAAAATTAGGGTGGTGGCAGAGACAATTTTATCCTATTGGTAATGTTTCAAATTAAAAATTTATTTTTAAAAGGGGAGTATTAGCAGACATATAAGCTAACCTTAGCAGATTTACATACTCTTTTCACTTTCTTAGGTTTATATATATATATTTTAAATGGTTAAGATGCAGAACACACATCATCATCTCTACAATCCTAGTTGTATTATCCTAAATAACAATTCCTAAATAAGCATACTGGGTCATTTATTTCCCCTCCAGTCTTTAACATGACTTCATGTGTATTTTTTATATCTAACTAATAGATTACTAATACCAAACCCCACAGAAGACAGATTTTTATTTATATGGCACTCACTTTCAAACAAGTTACCATGTGGTGGAAATTACTATCAATTAAAATTTTCTCTTAAACTTTTACAAATTAACAGAAAGCCAAAATAGTTATAAAGAGAAGAATAGAATTTCAGGAATACCAATATTACATGAGCATATTTTAGAAGTAGACAAATTTAATATATTAAACCAGTGTTCCATTTAATTTAAACAAGTCTGTTCTAATTTGATGGGAACCAGTCTCATCTGTTGGAGAAGGAAATGGCAACCCACTCCACTATTCTTGCCTGGAGAATTCCCTGGACAGAGGAGCCTGGAGGGCTCCATGGGGCTGTGAAGAGTTAGACACGACTGAGCAACTAAACCACCACTACTACAACCAGTCTCATCTGTTGGGGCTTCCCTGGGGCTCAGACAGTAAGGAGTCTGCCCGCAGTGAAGGAGACCTGGGTTTGTTCTCTGGGTGGGGAAGATCCCCTAGAGAAGGGAATGACAACCCATTCTTGCCATTTCTTTTCTGGAGAATTTCATGGACAGAGGAGCCAAGCAGGCTACAGTCCACGGGGTCTCAAAAAGTCAGACACTACTGAGCGACTAACTCTTTCACTTTTCCTTCTTTCAGTCTCATCTATAGAGGCTACCTACTGATGCTGTCATATTTCCTGAATTTGGGGCCTGTTTTCGCATTTCATTTGATAATTTTGATATTTTAGACATGCTGTAGACATCACTGCTACGGATAAGTTGCTTCAGTCGTGTCCGACTCTGTGTGACCCCATAGATGGCAGCCCACCAGGCTCCTCCGTCCCTGGGATTCTCCAGGCAAGAACACTGGAGTGGGTTGGCATTTCCTTCTCCAATGCATGAAAGTGAAAAGTGAAACTGAAGTCGCTCAATCGTGTCCGACTCTTAGTGACCCCATGGACTGCAGCCTACCAAACTCCTCCATCCGTGAGATTTTCCAGGCAAGAGTACTGGAGTGGGGTGCATTGCCTTCTCCGCTAGACATCACAGTCTAATATAATGTGCACAGGAATGTAATAGAAGTCATTTTAGACCTAGTAAGAAACTTCAAAACCTTCTAATGTAGATTCTTCAGATGAGAAATGGAGAAACAAAACCATGCAGTTATTGACTTAAAATCACTCAGCAAATTAGTAATGACTTAAATTGGGATAAACCCACTGATCATTGTATATAAATATATTTTCTTACATGCAAATCAGCTAGAAAAGTAAAATTGGTGTGAGAAAGAAAAACATCCCAGGAGTCCATTAGATGCCATTAAATGGTCTGAGGTACACCTAAGCAAAAGCTTGTTTCTAATATAGAATTTTTCAATATATTACTTTTCGGTTTAACTAATCTTGTTTTCTTTCAGTTAACAAACTGCTTTTCCCAATGTTTCTGAATTATAGTTAAACCTCTCACACTGTTCCTTACATTATTAGAACTGGACTCTTGTGAATTCTCTCAATCTTTACTTTGCATACTTTCTATTTGTCGCTCTCCCCTTGTGAATAAATTAAACAAAGAAGTTGTACAGCATAATTTCCCTTCAATCTGTATTGAAAAATTGCTTTTACTCATAAAATGTGATGGACAGTTAAATTTTTAAACTGCCAATAAACAGCATGAATTACAGGGTCAGGAAGAAGACCTCTTGTGCCAAACAATCTGGGTTTAAAGACTGAAACCCCTCAATATTCATTCTAAACATGAATATAAACTGGAGAGCTATGAAATGTGACCAGACAATATATCAGAAGGTGCTAATGAACTGGAAGCTTCACAAGGTGCCCTGTAGATGCTGCTTCAGCGTCTATTCAGTTGTTCTTCTTTTCATCCTTATAAAGAGAAGGCTATCAGATTTAGTAAATAAAAGCACAAGATATCCAGTTAAATTTGGATTTCAGAGAAATGAGTAAAATTTCAGTATAAGTATGTCCTCATGCAATATTTAGGACATACATATGCAAAAAAGTTATTTGTAATTCTTCTGAAATTCAAGTTTACCTTAGTGTCCTGTGTATTTTATCTGGCAACCCATTTGTATGCCAAATACCTTTGTGGTATCTCTAAAAATAACCTAGCCTTTCCTATGAGTTAGTATGTGACATGTGATTTTCACAAATTGAGGGAAAACAGATTTTCAAATATCAGACTAAATATCTGATAAACTTTGCCTGGAAATGTAACCAGGGACATTTTCCAGACCTGGTGTGTGGGGTAGTCCACAAGTGCTTGAACATTTTTTTAAAGGGTCAGATAGAAAATATTTCAGGCTTTGCAGGGCATAATCTCTATACTGTGAAAGCAGTCACAGATAACCCATAAACAAACAAATGTGACTGTGTGTCAATAAAACTTTATTTGCAAAAACATATGCCAGGCCAGCTTTGACCACAGGCTGTGGTTTTCCAACCCATGTCACATTTGAACTGGCACTTCGCCAATATTCCAGTGACATTCAATTTAAGCTATTGGGAGATCAGTCCTACAAATTGGATATAGGCAATGGCACCCCACTCCAGTGTTCTTGCCTGGAGAATCCAGGGACGGGGGAGCCTGGTGGGCTGCCGTCTATGGGATCGCACAGAGTCGGACACGACTGAAGCGACTTAACAGCAGCAGCAGACATCCCCAAATTAGAAAATAGCATGATTGTGACATGAATTGGAAATCAAATTTTGTACATACACGCTGAAAATATGTGCTATATCCTATTGCTATTTGGGAGACAGAAGAATGACCTTATGACCAAATGGACTTGAAATACTGATTAGCACTAATTAAAATTAGCATCTTGTACCATTACTCAGGTCATAAGAAAGCGAGACACTATCTCTTAGCCAAATTACTAAATTTTAAAAAAGAAATTTTAAAAAATTTAAATTAGAAATGGAGGTGAGGGCTGGCAATTTCAAAGAAAGCAAATTTAAACAAGAGAAATAGCACTGAAGTAGGTGAAGGGAAAAGCATATTGGGACCCAAGGGCAGCTGAGAGACAGACACATAACAGGATACGGCTGGTGGATAAATTGGAGAGACAAGTCGTTAGTAGTTTCCATGACTCGTTGCTCAACCACAGATATCAGAGAGGGGCAGATGGATGCAAAAATGGACACCAGGAAACTGAATATGGGAGGAGGGGACAGAAAGTCAAGGTCTAGAGAGGGTGAAGGGGAATGACAACTCAGAGAGACACATTCCCTGGCAAGACATGTGGGAAACAGACACAGATTGGCTTTGTCTGTGATCTCTTGCCAGCAGCTGCTTGCTTACAGTCTCAGAGTTAAGTCAAAGATGACAGTGTACCTGCTGATGACAGGAAAGTCTTTTTTACAGCGTGTTTTGTGGTCCTGGGTTCAGCCTGATAGAAGGACTTGGGCATATGTTTAGAATCAGTCATGCATGTGACAGCTAACCTTGTATTTCAGATTATCTCTGGGAATGAATGTTTCATTTGCTAACTTTGAGGCACAAAAAGATGTAAAGAAAGTTGAGCAGAGAAGAGCCACTTTATTAAATGAGTGCCTCTTTTCCTTTTCATCACCATCAAAGCCAGAATCGACCGCCACCACACTCACTGTGGAAATGACTGAAATGAACTGAAGAGGCTCTTGTCTTTGAACTGCTATTCCCATGGCAATAAGACTAGATTGTGTACAACAGATAGCACAGAACAGAATGAATAATGAATACATGCAGCACATAATCCCAGGGAACTAAGAGTCCAGTTGATGCCTGTGAGAATCCACCTGCAAAGAGAAAAGGGAGTCAGGATGTCAGAAATGACCAGCATTTTTCCTTTGTTTAGTCTGTGAGATGAAATCGTCCCCCAAGTTATAGTAATAACTTAGAAGAAACACTGTATGATGGTTTTGTGCTACTACCTGGTTACTGTCACAAAACAGTAACTGAACTAATCTTAACAATAAGTCCCCTACCTATGAACCTTCAGATTGCAAATTTTCAAAGATGAGACCATGTTTCTCTTGTCCAATCACAATTATCTTGTCCAATCAGTTAGTTCTTATGTCTGGCCTACATTGTCATGTGTGTGACTCCTCTACGAGTGGCTGTGTTTTTGTTTTTTGATTTACCTTACAGTACTGTATAGCGTACAGGAGTTGTTGTTCAGTTGCTCAGTTGTGTCTGACTCTTTGCTACCCGATGGACTGCAGCACACCAGACGTCCCATCCTTTACCATCTAATGGAGCTTGCTCTGTTTCATGTCCATTGAGTCAGTGATGCCATCCAACAATCTCATTCTCTGTTTTCCCTTCTTTTCCTGCCTTCAATCTTTCCCAGAATCAGGATCTTTTCTAATGAGTCAACTCTTCACATCAGGTGGCCAAAGTATTGGAGTTTCAGCATCATTCCTTTCAATGAATATTCAGGATTGATTAATTTTAGGTTTGACTGGTTTAACTTCTTGCAGTCCAAAGGACTCTCAAGAGTTTTCTCCAACACCACAGTTCTAAAACATCAATTCTTCAGCACTTTATGGTTTAACTCTCACATCCATAAAAGACTACTGAAAAAAACCATAGCTTTAACTAGATGGACCTTTGTCAGCAATGTCTCTGCTTTTATTATGCTATCTAGGTTGGTCGTAACTTTTCTTCAAAGAAGTAAGCATCTTTTAAATTCGTGGCTGCAGTCACCATCTGCAGAGATTTTGGAGCCCAAGAAAATAAAGTCTGTTACTGTTTCTATTGTTTCTCCATCTATTTGCCATGAAGTGATGGGACTAGATGCCATGATCTTCATTTTTTAAATATTGATTTTTAAGCCAGATTTTTCACTCTCCTTTTTCACCTTCATCAAGATGATCTTTAGTTCCTCTTCTCTTTCTTCCATAAGGGTGGTGTCATCTGTATATCTGAGGTTACTGATATTTCTCCTAACAATCTTGATTCTAGTTTGTATTTCATCCAGCATGGCATTTCCCATGATGTACTCTGCATATAAGTTAAATAAGCAGGGTGACTATATAAAGCCTTGACATACTCCTTTCCCAGTTTGGAACCAGTCTGTTGTTCCATATCTGCTTCTAGCTGTTGCTTCTTGATCTGCCTACAGGTTTCTCAGGAGGCAGCTGAGGCTGTCTAGTATTCCCATCTCTTTCAGAATTTTCCACAGTTTCTTGTGATCCACACAGTTAAGGGTTTTAGTGTAGTCAGTGAAGCAGAAGTACATATTTTCCTGGAGCTCTCTTGCTTTTTTTATGATTCAACGAATGTTGGCAAGTTGATCTCTGGTTCCTCTGTCTTTCTAAGTCTAGCTTGAACATCTAGAAGTTCTTGGTTCACACACTGTTGAAATCTAGCATGGAGAATTTTGAGCATTATTTTGCTAGCATGTGAAATTAGTCTAATTGTGCGGTAGTTTGAGCATTCCTTGGCACTGCCTTTCTTGGAGTTGGAATGAGAACTAACTTTTTCCAGTCCTGTAGCCACTGCTGAGTTTTCCAAATTTGCTGGCATATTGAGTGCAGCACTTTCACAGCATCATCTTTTAAGATTTTAAATAGCTCAGTTGGAATTCCATCACCTCCACTAACTTTGTTCGTAATGATGCTTCCTAAGGCCCACTTGACTTCACACTCCAAAAATCTGACTCTAGGAGAGTGATCACACCATCATGGCTATCTGGGTCAGTAAAATCTTTTTTGTATAGTTCTTCTATATTCTTGCCACCTTTTCGTAACATCTCCTGTTTCTGTTAGGTCCATACAGTTTCTGTCCTTTATTGTGCCCACCTTTGCATGAAATGTTCCCTGGTAACTCTAATTTTCTTGAAGAGATCTCTAGTCTTTCCCATTCTGTTGTTTTCCTCTATTTCTTTTCATTGCTCACTTCAGAAGGCTTTCTTATCTCTCCTTGCTATTCTTTGGAACTCTGCATTCAGATGGGCATATCTTTCCTTTTCTCCTTTGCCTTTCACTTCTCTTCTCTTTATTTGTAAGGCCTCCTCAGACAGCCATTTTCCATTTCTTTTTTGGAGGGATGGCTTTGATTACTGCCTCTTGTACAGTTTTATGAACCTCTGTCTATAGTTCTTCAGGCACTCTGTCTATCAGATCTAATCCTTTGAATCTATTTGTCGCTTCCACCATATAATCATGAGGGATTTGATTTAGGTCTTACCTGAATGGCTTAGTTGTTCCCCTACTTATTTACAGGATATCTAGAAGCAAGCGTAAAACCACTGGTGATACTGGTACTGCTAAAAAGCTCCAGGAACTGGAGACCCAGCGACAGGATGAAGAGAGACAAGAAGAACAAGAAGTAACTGAAGCACTGAAGAGATTCAGAATCCAGGAAATGGTCAAGAGATTTTCTTTATTTGAGGAAGCACTGTCTGTTTTTGAGTCACAAGACCCAAATGGTACATGAAGGTTGCAGCAGCCACTCAGAATGAAATCAGTGCTACCCTGCCATCCATGAAGAGAAAAAAAAAAAAAAAAAGCTATTAAACAGGTTTCAAAGGATCACAGTGAGGAGTCAGAATCCATGGCATCAACAACCATTTAAGTGAAACTGCAGGTTTTCCTCTGTCTCCTATTGCTGATGATCCTTCAGCTCTACTATCTCCCACCTCCTCTCTCTCCTCTAGTCAGTAACTCTTCTTGCTGTTTGCTCAGTACCAGCCAGTGTATGCCAGCTGTTGTGCTGTGTTACTGTACTTTTCAAGGTACTGTATAGTACTTCTCAAGGTACTGTGAGATTAAAGATGTTTCCTTATTTTTGTGTTTGTTTTTTATGTATTATCTGTGTTTAAAGTATTATAAACCTATTAAAGTACAGTGGCAAATAGCTGATTGTCTTAGTTGGGTACCTAGGCTAACTTTGCTGGACTTACAAACAAACTGGACATAACGAATGTGCTCTCAGAACAGAACTTGTTGGTATGTAGGGGATTTACTGTAATTTATATACTCTGATCAAATGAACTTGCAAAAAAATCTCCAGCTCCTGTGTCACAATAAGGTGCATAAGAAAATCTTTATTCTGATAAAGTCACTGCTGCTAAGTCACTTCAGTCATGTCTGACTCTGTGCGATCCCATAGACGGCAGCCCACCAGGCTCCCCCATTCCTGGGATTCTTCAGGCAAGAACACTGGAGTGGGTTGCCATTTCCTTCTCCAGTGCATGAAAGTGAAAAGTGAAAGTGAAGTCTCTCAGTTGTGTCTGACTCTTAGTGACACATGGATTGCAATCTACCAGGCTCCTCCATCCATGGGATTTTCCAGGCAAGAGTACTGGAGTGGGTTGCCATTGCCTTCTCTAATAAAGTCACTAGATATCATCAAAGGCAAAGTTTATCTTGCTAGAAGCATAGAAAGTGACATCGCTCAGCCCAATTCTTTGTGACCCCATGGACTGTAGCCTCTGCCCATGGGATTTTCCAGGCAAGAGTAATGGAGTGGGCTGCCATTCCCTTCTCCAGGGGATCTCCCAGACCCAGGGATCAAACTGAGGTCTCCTGCATTGCAGACCAACACTTTACCATCTGAGCCACCAGGGAAGCCCTTGAAGCATAGAAGCGAATCTTTATTGAGTACTTAAGTGTCAGGCATGGTGGTAAGTGTTTTTATGTGTCTCACAGCACCCTGACAAGGAGGCATTTTTAATATTTCTATTTACGTATGGAAACAATGAATGCTGAAAGGCCAAGGAATTTCTCAGGGATGTAGCTAAGAGGCAACAGTGTGAGTCTTGAGCCCAGACTGCCCCGTTCCCCCGGATGCCAGGATTTTGGTCATATTGGGTCACTCACCCTGGTGGGCATGGCCAGGGTGGCCCTCATTCATTGCCATCAGTTGCCCCTGGCTCTGTGCTTGGGGTTCCCATTTGGGGTCAGAAACTCGGCTCATCTATTCATTCAGGGTGCTGTTTCCCAATAGAAAAGCACTCTTCTCTGCCATTGACCACACTGACTTCCAGAGTTAGCTCTGCCGATCTTAATTGTTGGACAGGAGTGTCTTTGCTACTGTTCCACTTGTGTGCGGGCAGCCCTCCAGGGGCCGGATCTTTGGCTGTGAGTATTCACTGAAGCTGTTCTCATTTCCTGATGGAATTAATACAGGGACTGCTTAAGGCCATTCTATTCAAAGTTTAGCCCTCAAAATTTCAGAATAGTGAGACCTGGGAGCTGGATGGAAAGCAGTTTCCTGCCCCTTCACCTGACTCACTCTAGCAGTAGCTCTGGAATCTGCATTTTAGCAAGATCTCCAAGGGAGTCATAAGCACACCTGAAATGGAGCAGGACCTGTTTCTGTGTGTAGTACCTCCCCAACTTCTATCTATAAAAGCTCTTACCCACTGGTTAGCAGTGCATGGGGGGAAGGGGGTGGGAGGATGTGGAGTCAACCTTTGGACAGATGACCACTGCCTCATCCCCCCTTCACCCAGTTGCCAGCATCTGAAATAAGCAAACTTTCATTTCTACCAACCTGGCCTGCTTATCGGCTTTTGAGTGGTGAACAGCTAGACCCCACACACTTTTTCAGTAACGGATTTTGGCCCCCAACGTGGGGCTGGCTACTGCTGGCTTCTCTGCTTTCATGGCACCTGACTCTCCTGGGGTTTCCAGGAGAGAACTATGACCAGGAAAATATATGAGCCTGCTGCTTGTGGCTAGCTAGCCCAAGTAGGGAATTTGGAGGATGTTCTACCAATCGCCAAAACCATTTGTTTTGAGGATCCCCCCATTTCTCCCCTTCTTGGCACTGGCTGCCAGCTTATGCTTTTCCTTGGTGGAATGGAAACTTGCATTTGGGACAAGCTCACAAGCTCCAAGACTGGGTAAGTCCACCAGTGTGCACACGGGCAACCCTCCCATCTGTGAGTGCTAGTGCTATTTGGACATTCTTGCCAGTCGGTTCTTATGTTTATCTGCCATTGTGGACCATCTGTGAGTACCAGGGCTATCTGGGCATTCTTGCCAGTTGGTTCTGATGTGTATCTGATGCTAAGAACAGTCTGGGGCACGAGGTACTGTTTGGGCACCTTTGGCAACTGGTCCTGATGTGTGTCTAGTGTTAACAACCTTTTGTGAGCACTGCCTGCAATTTGGGCATTTTTACCAACTGGTTCTGACATCTGTCTACTGTGAGGACTATTTGTGAGCACTGAGTGACATTTGGGCATTTCTGTCAATTGGGTTCTGATCTCTGACTACCACTGAAGATTGTTTGTGTTGGGGAATGTTTCTTTGGGACTTTGCACCAGTCACCCTTGGAGAGGGTCTGTGACAGATTTGTCGTTTTGTATCTAAGTGTGTATTCCACTTGTGTGATTGTTATTTCTGTTGCCTTATGTAAAATGTGAAATTTGAGTTTTATTCATTAAGAAAAATATTAGCTGTAAAATGACAAAAGAAAAAGAAAGATGACTTATTTTTAGACAATGTGTGGTAACAGTATTCTTTAGACTCTGGAGAAAATTGCTTAAGATAAAACTCAAAAACGCAAAGACAGGTTCTTTTTGCATATGCAGTTAGGGAAAGCTAACTTGATAAAATGCATTTTTCAGATCCTGAGAAAACAAAAATATGCCCAGGAGAAAACTTGAAGATAACATTTATCATGTCCTTGAAATACCAACACAGTCCACTTTGCCTGGAATTCCAGCCTGGGGTTAATTATAGAACTTCAACCTAAGAAAAAACTTTATAAAAGGATGAAAGCCTTTTAAATTGAGTGTAAACTTGACTATCCTGACTATTACCCATAAACTGATAAGCTTAATTGCAATGCCTAATTCACGAAATGCAATAAGATGAAAAAAATGAGGTCTCTGGATGTTTGTGTGTCTCAATATGTGTTTTTGTCCTTGGATAATATTGCTGAGGTTAATTTGTCAAGGAGATCATTTTAATTGACCTTAAAAAATATAAGTGACATGATCCTCTACACAGAAAACCCTAAAGACTCCACCAGAAAATTACTAGAACTAATCAGTGAATATAGTAAAGTTGCAGGATATAAAATCAACACACAGAGATCCCTTGTATTCCTATACACTAATAATGAGAAAACAGAAAGAGAAATTAAGGAAACAATTCCATTCACCATTGCAATGAAAAGAATAAAATACTTAGGAACATATCTACCTGAAGAAGCTAAATACCTATATATAGAAAACTATAAAACACTGGTGAAAAAAATCAAAGAGGACACTAATAGATGGAGAGATATACCATGTGCATGGATCAGAAGAATCAATATTGTGAAAATGAGTATACTACCCAAAGCAATCCCTATCAAGCTACCAATGGTATTTTTCACAGAGCTAGAACAAATAATTTCACAATTTGTATGGAAATACAAAAAACCTTGAATAGCCAAAGTAATCTTGAGAAAGAAGAATGGAACTTGAGGAATCAACCTGCCTGACTTCAGGCTCTACTACAAAGCCACAGTCATCAAGACAGTATGGTGCAGGCACAAAGATAGAAATATAAATCAATGGAACAAAATAGAAAGCCCAGAGATAAATCCACACATCTATGGACACCTTATCTTTGACAAAGGAGGCAAGAATATACAATAGATTAAAGACAATCTCTTTAACAAGTGGTGCTGAGAAAACTGGTCAACCACCTGTAAAAGAATGAAACTGGAACACTTTCTAACACCATTCACAAAAATAAAGTCAAAATGGATTAAAGATCTAAACATAAGATCAGAAACTATAAAAGTCCTAGAGGAGAACATAGGCAAAACACTCTCTGACATAAATCACAGCAGGATCCTCTATGACCCACCTCCCAGAATACTGGAAATAAAAGCAAAAATAAACAAATGGGACCTAATTAAAATTAAAAGCTTCTGCACAACAAAGGAAACTATAAGCACAGTGAAAAGACAGCCTTCAGAATGGGAGAAAATAATAGCAAATGAAGCAACTGACAAATTAATTTCAAAAATATACAAGCAACTCCTGCAGCTCAATCCCAGAAAAATAAATGACCCAATCAAAAAATGGGCCAAAGAACTAAATAGACACTTCTCCAAAGAAGACATACAAATGGCTAACAAACACATGAAAAGATGCTCAACATCACTCATTATCAGAGAAATGCAAATCAAAACCACAATGAGGTACCATTTCACACCAGTCAGAATGGCTGTGATCCAAAAGTCTACAAGCAATAAATGCTGGAGAGAGTGTGGAGAAAAGGGAACCCTCTTACACTGTTGGTGGGACTGCAAACTAGTACAGCCACTATGGAAAACAATGTGGAGATTCCTTAAAAAACTTAGAACTGCCTTATGACCCAGCAATCCCACTGCTGGGCATACACACGGAGGAAACCAGAATCAAAAGAAACATGTGTACTGCAATGTTCATCACAGCACTGTTTATAATAGCCAGGACATGGAAGCAACCTAGATGTCCATCAGCAGATGAATGGATAAGAAAGCTGTGGTACATATACACAATAGAGTATTACTCAGACATTAAAAAGAATACACTTGAATCAGTTCTAATGAGGTGGATGAAACTAGAGCCTATTATACAGAGTGAAGTAAGCCAGAAAGAAAAACACTAATACAGTATACTAACACATATATATGGAATTTAGAAAGATGGTAACGATAACCCTGTATGTGAGACAGCAAAAGAGACACAGATGTATAGAATAGTCTTTTGGACTGTGAGAGAGGGAAAGGGTGGGATGATTTGGGAGAATGGCATTGAAACATGTATAATATCATATAAGAAATGAATCGCCAGCTCAGATTCGATGCAAGACACAGGATGCTTGGGCTGGTGCACTGGATGACCCAGAGGGATGGTAGGGGGAGGGAGGTGGGAGGGGGGGTTCAGGATGGGGAACACGTGTACACCTGTGGTGGATTCATGTTGATGTATGGCAAAACCAATACAATACTATAAAGTAATTAGCCTCCAATTAAAATAAATAAATTTAAATTAATATATATATATATAAGTGCTTGCAAATCAAACAAATTAAAAGTTACTTACTTTTGTCTGTTTTTAAACCAAGAGGAAAATTAAAAGTGTTTGGATTTATTAAACATGCATGATATATCATTAGAGAAAATTATTCTGTGAAGAAATGTTTGTTTTTAGAGGTATGGAATATATTCTTCAGCTTGCCAATCAGAAAATGCTGGTGTAACATTTCAATCACTTGTTTCTTGATTTTGTCAAGATCTTCAAATTGTGGGTTAAAAATTGTGGTATATAAAACTGACAAGGAAAATATTTCTGTGTTTAAAACAAGTAGGATATGTTTTATTGGCTAAGAGAAAGTATAAAGAATGGGGATTTTTTTGGCAAAAAAAAAAAAAATGATGATGACTTTGTCCTACAGTTGTTTGGTTCTGGATGAGAAAATATAGGACAAATTATGTGGATCCAGAAAATGATAAAAAGACTTATGAAAAAGGATCTTTGAGAAAAGAATTTTGTTTTTTGTTTTTTAGGGTTTCTTTTTATGTCTATATAAAGAATTTTTAATTTTTAATAATAAAAATAGAAGCAACTGAATTAAAAACGGATGATTTATCTGAATAGACATTTCTCCAAAGAACAGGTTAATAAGTACATGGAAAGATGCTCAACATCATTCCTCATTGGGAAATTGCAAATGGAAACTGCAGTGAGGTACTGCTTCACACCCGCTAGGGCAATAAGAATGAAAGACAGACAACAAGACAAGACAAGGATGTGGAGAATTTGAAATGTTCTTACATTAGTGGTGGTGATGTAAAATGAAAATGTGAAATGTGGCGTTATCTGATCTAGTAATTCTATTCCTGTGAAGTTGCTCAGTCGTGTCCGACTCTTTGCGACCCCGTGGACTGTAGCCCACCAGGCTCCTCCGTCCATGGGATTTTCCAGGCAAGAGTACTGGAGTGGGTTGCCATTTCCTTCTCCAGGGGATCTTCCTGACCCAGGGATCAAACCCGGGTCTCCTGCACTGCAGGCAGACACCTTAACCTCTGAGCCACCAGGGAAGCCCCAATTCTATTCCTGGTATAGATATATTCCTGGTATTCCTAAAGGAAAATGCACGTTGACACAGAAACATCCATGAATGTGCTTAGCAGCAATATTCAAAATAAGCCTGAAATGGAAGCAACCCAAGTTTTTTTCTTTTCTTTTTTTTTTTAGTTTTATTTATCGAAAAGAATTTTGTATGTTGTCAAGATTAAGATTAGACTGAATTTAATTGGGTTCATGAATTTTGTTATTAACAATAAACTGATACAAGACTGAATTTGTTTTTTGTTTTGTTTTCATTCTGTTAAGAAAACAAAGTTCTCCTAGGATATTGATTTGATTTTGATAACAGAGATTTCTAAGCAAAAGTAATTGTTTGTTTCTAATCATACTTTTAACCCTAGAGTTCAAGAAGGAAAATTGTCAGTAAAGTTGCACAGAGTATAACTACTCATGATGTTGGCTTTCCTGGTGGCTCAGATGATAAAGAATCTGCCCGCAATGCCAGAGACCTGAGTTTGATCCCTGGGTCAGGAAGATCCCCTGGAGAAGGAAATGGCAACCCACTCCAGTATTCTTGCCTGGAGAATCCCATGCACAAGGAAACCTGGAGTGCTACAGTCTGTAGGGTTACAAAGAGTCAGACATGGCTGAGGAGTGAACACTCAGTTTTCAAAGTTGTCATAGAGTGTAACTATTCATGATGTGTAGCACTGCTGGTTTTAAGTTTACCGCTTAAAGCACATGTACAATGTTCGTGTGACAATTGGATGTGAACAATAAAATGTGTACCCTAAAATGTATAAAGCATTTCCCAATTAATACACCTCTGAGCCTGTTCATGATATCTGATTAGTTTCCCCCAACGTGGACAACTAGGCAAATATATCAACAAAAAGGGGAACTAACACAGAGGGAAATGGATGGACCCAGAACAGGCAAATGAACCGCTCTGGCAATGCTGGAAAAATATATTGATTATCAATGCTTCCTATGAAAGGAATTTCAATTAAAAGGGGGAAATTATGGAAGAAATGTTCACATATTGAGGTATGGGAAAGTCATTCTGGCCTATACATGACTTAAGTTGAACTTTGTGTGTGTGTGTGTGTGTGTGTGTGTATGCTGTCACTTTAGTCTTGTGCCAACTCTTTGCCTGCCAGGCTCCTCTGTCCATGGGATTCTCCAGGCAAGAATACTAGAGTGGGTTGCCATGTCCTCCTCCAGGGGATCTTCCTGACCCAGGGATCAAACCCACATCTCTTGTAGCTCCTGCATTTCAGGCAGATTCTTTACCATTGAGCTGCTGGGGGAAGCCAAATTTGAACTTTAGGCTAACCAAAACAGCCTGTTTGTAGCCTATTCAACATAGGCTTTCCACCCCCCTTCTGAAGTCTATGTGAAGCTTTCTAAGTCCTTTTTCACTATAATAAAACCTGCCAGACAAAGCTCTGAGTGATCAAGTCTGGTCCCTGATCCCGAAGCTAAATCTCCTTCTTCAGAGATCACAAATCCAACATTGTTCACCATAAACTATCATCTTGGGGCTCGTCCGGGATCTTCAGGACAAAGTAAGAACACTCAGAGCTCTAGCCTCTCTGCTTTCTCAGTATACACGTTTTCTGCCTTATTTTACTAACTCGATATTGTCTCTGTGTGTGAGAGTGATTGAAAACCTATGGGTGAAGCCTGTGATAGAACTTTCCTTTCTCGATCACATTTTCCTGGTCTCTTTGACCATTCTGTACCTGCCTGGGGAATTAGAACTACTAACCTAATCTGTTGGATCACAGACATTTTTTTTTTAATTAATTTTTATTTTTTAGTTTGTTTTAGTTTACAATACTGTATTCGTTTTGCTGTACATTGACATGAATCAGCCACGAGTATACGTGAACTCCCAATCCCAACCCCTTCCCCTCCCACCCCACACCATCTCTCTGGATTATCCCCGTAAATCAGTCCCAAGCATCCTGCATCCCGCATCGAACCTAGACCGGTGATTCGTTTCACTTATGATATCATACATGTTACACTGCCACTCTCCCAAATCATCCCACCCTCTCCCTCTCCTACAGAGTCCAAAAGGCTGTTTTATATATCTGTGTCTCTTTTGCTGTCTCGTGTACAGGTTTATCATAGACTTTTAAGGGACGTGTGATCCATACCATTAGTATGTACTTTTACATAAACCCCAAGCTTGGGCTTCCCTGGTGGCTCAAAGGGTCAAGCAATTGCTTGCAATGCCAGAGACCTGGGTTCAGTCCCTGAGTTGGGAATATCCTCTGGAGGAAGAAATGGCAACCCACTGCAGTATTCTTGCCTGGAGAATCCCATGGACAGAGGAGCCTGATGGGCTACAGTCCATGGGGTCGCAAAGAGTCAGACATGACTGAGCAACTAACAAACATACACTGTACATTTGCTTTAATCATTAAGACAAAAAGTAGTACAAAGGTGCATTTTCATATTATCCTTATTGTAATATGTCTAGTAATTTTCAAATGTTTGCCCAGGTACTATGAAAGTTTATTGCCTTTCAGGTTCAGCAGCCTTTGAAACAGCAGACCTGCCCCATGTCTTCTGCCTGCCTTTTGCCTATGGAAAACTTTAGTCAAAGAATAAGTTTAATCAGAGAACTGAGAAATGTGGAAACAAAGGAAAACTGTCAAAAGAGACTAACTAATAATAATAATGTAGTCATTAAGCAGAGTCAAGGACCTTTGGTTCTTTCTCAAGGGCTATAGATAATATTGTGAGCCATATCCTGTGAGCTGCCTTGCAGATACTAAAGGGCCAGGCAGGAAAGTTAGCAACATGATGACCAGATTGTGCCCAAGATGTAAGCTGCCATGATTCCAAGAAATGGCTGCAAAGAAATGGGGACAAATGGACCCTGGAACTGAAGGTTAACTGTACCTAAAACAACCAAGATGATGCTGGGCAGACTACTGATGACCAGTTTGAAAATGACTGTCAGAGATGACTGTGCTGTTTCTGCAGGCAGTAACCCCCCTCCACCTCTATAAAACATCTTGCCCCACTGGTTGCCAACCTGCCTCCACTGGGAGTCAGCCTTTGGACAGCCATCTGCCACCCTCTCTGTCCACAGTTTTCAGCATCTGAAATAAGCAAACTTTCCTTTCCACCAACCTGGCCTGTTTTTTGGCTTTTGAGGGGTGAGCAGCCAGAACCCACACATACCTTTTGGTAACACACTCAAATTGGAGAAACATCAACTTTGGGGGCTTCCTCTGGCCATCATTTTTTTCCTCCTATTCAGAAGACTCAAAATGACTCTGTATCAGCGGATATTCCTGGACCTCAGGCTTAGGGCGTCACTCTTCATCTCAGTGAACCAGAGACTCCTGGCTAGAGAGAGTTGAGGTCAGTGGCAGCCACACTTGAAAATAACTCTCCTTCATAAAAGTGTAAATTTCATGTTTTTTCCTGGGAGTCCTGGTTCTCAGATTCCCAATAAAATCAATGAACAGAAGCTTCACCTGGGATCTGACCTGTCACCGATCCTGGTTACTTTTTGGCTCTGATGTGCTTCCTGAATACAAGGACTCAGAGCTTTGTAGATAAGCTTAATGCACATTTTTAAAAAAGATCCCATATATAAGTGATATCATATCTTATTTGTTTTTCTCCTCTGACTTTACCCAGTATGACAATCTCTGGGTCCACCCAGGTTGTTGTAAATAACATTATTTTGCTCTTCTTTATGGCTGAGTAGTATTCCATTGTATACATGTGCCATATCTCTATCTATTCACCTGTCAATGGGCTTATCTACAAGACAGAAATAGAGTCATGAATGTAAAAAAACAAATTTATGGCTAGCAGAGAGTTAAAGGGGTGAGGTATAAATTAGGAGATCGCTATATATAATAGATACCTATATATAACTATATATATATATATATATATGCTGCTGCTGCTGCTAAGTCGCTTCAGTCGTGTCCGACTCTGTGCGACCCGATAGACGGCAGCCCACCAGGCTCTCCCGTCCCTGGGATTCTCCAGGCAAGAACACTGGAGGGGGTTGCCATTTCCTTCTCCAGTGCATGAAAGTGAGAAGTAAAAGTGAAGTCGCTCAGCCGTGTCTGACTCTTAGCGACCCCTGGACTGCAGCCTAGCAGGCTCCTCTGCCCATGGGATTTTCCAGGCAAGAGTACTGGAGTGGGGTGCCATTGCCTTCTCCAATATATATATATACTCTATATAAAATAGATAACTAAGAAGAACTTTACTCAATATTCGGCAATGACTTATATGGGAATAGATTGTGCTATACACCTAAAACTAACACAGCATTGTTAATCAAACATACTCCAATAAAAATATTTTTTACAAAAAGGTAAAATAAAAGGACTCAAAGCTGAGTCCTTAAAAGCTGAGCCTGTAGAAGATCATGTAGGATTCAGTTCATTGTAAGAGGATGGAATCTTGGCAGCAGCAATGAGAGCTCTGACAGAATCTTAGCTTCATTTCTTACTGCCTCAGCAACACTTCTCCTGGGTGTTTATTTAATATCCAAAAGATTAATTTTGACTAAATGTCCTAGAGTCTTATCCTGTTAAGAAGAATTTATTGTCTTCTTAGAGGGATGCCTTGAATGCATAGACTGTAGGAGGATAATGCAAGCAGAATTACCAATTAATTGTGTTACTAGATAGATGCAAGCTCTAATGAAACAATTAGGTGGCCTTATTCATGAGTAAGCCCGACCAAACAATCCATGATAAATAAGAAAACAAAACTGGAGCTTCAACTGTCCAGAACAAGGGTTCTTCAATGCAGACAGCAAACAAATCAGTTTAAGTCTGTTTTTCAAAAATGGTTAGTGTAGATTTCCTTTAAAATTAATTTTCTTTGCTATTTTCATCTGGTACTAAAAATTTACATCCACCATCTCCCCATCTCACTTCCCCCTGTCTATCTCTGTATCACCCCATCCTTGAAGTGTTTGCATCTCTCTCCTTGTGATCACATGACTTATTTTAGATCTGACCAGAGTTCCTTCAGAAGGTTTCAATCTGCATTTATAACAGCCAGAATTTAACTTCATTCTGCATCTTGGTCAAAGCAGGAGTGAGAGATGTGTAGAGATAGACATGACATGACTTGAAGAAGAGTGGGTTAGGGAAAGATAGTGTTGAGAGAGGCAAAATTCAAGTGGGAGAGAGGATAACCAATAAATGCAGAGGAGCCAATAGATGATCAAGAAGAATAAAGACCCTGTAAAAAAGACCACAGGGCTTTACAAGATCCAGATGAGAGACCCTCAACTAACCATGGACTCTGTACCAGAAATCTAACACTTATACTTACAGTCAGCTTAATCATGTTATAAATAACAGTATAATTATTTCACTTGCAAAAACACTTGAATATTCCTTCAGGTAGAATGGTCAAAAAGTCATTGTTATGTCAAAACTTGAAATAAATATGCTTTCATTTTTTAAATATGCACAGTGCTACTAACACCAGCAAAATTATTACATATACTGCATGTAACTTTCCAAGCACAAAACTGAAGAAGTGTTTTGGCAAGTAGGAAGTATAGAATATATGGTCCATATGTAGTTTTCAAAAGCAACTTCTTAACTGATGGTGGATCTAAGCAAAAGCAGATCAACCAGGGTGCAGTTGGCTCAGGTGTTTAAAAGAATTTGGTGTGGATATCTTCATTTTGGCCCTCATGGATATCTAAGCATTTCTGATATTTACCTCATTTTTGAAAATGAAAATATACAAGCAAACATAACTAAATCTATTTTAGGGATACTTATAAATGTGGTAATAATATTTTTTAAAAGAAAAAGATGCTAAACATAAAACTCAGGATGAAAGTTACCTGCCAGAAAGCAATAGGAGGCACTATGGGAAATCACAATGATCTTGGGAATATTCTCATTCTTAAACTGTGTAGTGAGTATTTAGTGTATTTCTAGAATCATAGCTTACATGTTGTAAGACCTCGCGGCCTTTTCTCAGAATCTGTCGCTCCAAAGACCACAGTGACTTGAATTCGATGCAATAGGCAAGAGGATTTATTAGGCCGACGCGCCGGGGTTCAGTCTCCACGCAAGGAGATGAACCCCGAACATCAATTGTGAGGAACTTTTATACCGAAAAATCACAGGCAGGTGTGGGAGGGGTCAGGATATATGTTATGTGTCTTCGTATGCATAAAATATCACGTAATAGAAATTTTAAAAATCATCCAAAAATTTCATTACATTCCCAAATAAATCCATAGAATGTCAATTCAGAAACATCCCAGTTATGAAAGTTCATGTCTGAACACTAATTACATGGGGGATGTAAAAAGGCTCATGCTTTGAAATGTTGTTCTATCTGAGTTGAAAGCAGAGAAGACATCAGTCTGCCAGAGAAATCAAGCAAAGGACACTGGGCCCTTCTGTCTCTTGGTTGTTTACAAGTGTAAAAATGACAATTTTGGTTTTTACCAAAAATAATTCTAACAATTTTTTTTCCCAGAGAAACTATAAGCTTTTCAGATAGACCACATGGATTTCCTTAAATAGTATTTCAACTACATGTTTTGGTTGGAATAAGTGCCCACAAATGCCATGAGGGTTTTGAAGAACAAACTGAAATGAAGAATCCACTAAAATTGTTTTTAAATCATTTTATTTTTAAAAACCAAGTTTATTACAATAATCAGAAAATAACAAAGACTTGTAGAAGAGCAAGCACACTAGGTATATTTAGGAAGCAGAATAGATAAATGCAGATGAGGCTGCCCCAGGCAACTTTTACCTCTGTGAATGACCGAGACCTCTGAGGGCTGGCTCACTGGGGGATGTGGGTCTTTTCAGACTCCTGTGATGAAGCAAGAGTAAGTTTTATCAGTGTAGTAGGTTACATGAAAATGAAAAAAACAGCTAAGAAAATGCAGGATATAGCTAATATTCCAATGGTCTTGACAAAGTACAACAGTGGACCAAATCCAACAAAATATGTTCTATAGGAGTATATGTAAAGTCCAACATATATGTTTTAAATATACAGTAAAAAAAAAAAAGTACATGTGAAAGAAAAGATACCCGAAATGATATCTATTTCTGCAAGAATAGGATCAAAAATGAGGTTAACTGTTTCCTACTGTGAACGGGTCATTGAGAAATCTTGCATTTGTTCCTGAGGGCAACATCTTAATGTTGAAGAAAAAATCAGGCTAAAAAACTGTCTTGAACCAATCTTATAAAAGGGACAGAGGACACCCAAACCGAAAAGGAGATGATGCCACAGCGAACGGAAACAAAAGGTCAACCGTGTGTAGTTATTTCAGGGATTCACATGTGAGGAGTGAGCTAAATTTGCACATTTTTCTCTTTGATGGTGAGGGCATGGCCAAAGAAAGGGAGAGTTTAAGCTCCTAGAGATAAGTAAACTGAGGTAGAATGCTGTAAAGGAAACAAATATCTAACCTGGGATTATGTTAGGTTAATGTTAAGATTTCTTCCAAATCTGAAGACTGTATGTGTCTGTGTTGGCATGCGTGGGATTTTAAACTAATTATTTTTTTCCAATTAATACAATTTTCCAAAAAATTTTTAGAAATATATATCAGGACGATAAAATTTTGACTAAACAAGAGTGTAAAATCAGATCTAAAACCAGAATCAAGAAAGGTTAAATGAACGGATGTTAAGAAAAAGATTAAACCAAAAAAATTAAAAAATAAAACACAGTGATCAAGATACTCTCACTTTCCCCTTAGCTTGAAACATCAGAGCAGGTATCTGTCTTCTTGGGGTTTCCCTGGTGGCTCCGTGGTAAAGGATCCATTTGCAACACAGGTGACGTGGGTTCAAACCCTGGGTCAGGAAGATCCCCTGAAGAAGGAAATGGCAGCCCACTCCAGGATTCTTGCCTGGAGAAATACCATGGATACAGGAGCTTGGCCAGCTACAGCCAGTGGGGTCATAAGAGTTGGACATAGCTAAGCAACTAAAGCACTGCCCCCACTGCCTTCCTGACCCTAGGTCTGACCCCCTTTTCTGAGAGCATTTATTTTAGAAAACATGTAAATTCCTTCTCTGCCTCTCAGAGATGTAAATCTCCTCTCAATCTCTCCCCCCTCCCTCATTTCACTACCTCAGAGTGTCTTTCTCCAGGACCTGGGAGCCATCCTTTGAAATGTGCTCATCAGGATCAGTTCAGTTCAGTTCTGTTCTGTTCAGTCACTCGTCATGTCTGACTCTTTGCAACCCCATGGACTGCAGCATGCCAGGATTCCCTGTCCATCCCCAACTTCTGGAGCTTGCTCAAACTCATGTCCATTGAGTCAGTGATGCCATCCAACCATCTCATCCTCTGCCATCTGCTTCTCCTCCTGCCTTCAATCTTTCCCGGCATCAGGGTCTTTTCCAATGAGTCAGTTCTCCACATCAGATGGCCAAAGTATTGAAGTTTCAGCTTCAGCATTAGTCCTTCCAATGAATATTCAGGGCTGATTTCCTTTAGAATTGACTGCTTGGATCTCCTTGCAGTCCAATGGACTCTCAAGAGTCTTCTTCAACACTACAATTCAAAAGCATCAATTCTTTGGCCCTCAGCTTTCTTTTGTAGTCCAACTCTCACATCCATACATGACTACTGGAAAAAACATAGCTTTGACTAGATGGACCTTTGTTGGCAAAGTAATGTCTCTGCTTTTTAGTATGTTGTCTAGGTTGATCATAGCTTTTCTTCCAAAAAGCAAGCATCTTTTAATTTCATGGCTGCAGTCACCATCTGCAGTGATTTTTGAGCCCTCAAACATAAAGTCAGTCACTGTTTCCATTGTTTCCCCATCTATTTGCCATGAAATGATGGGACAGGATGCCATGATCTTAGTTTTCTGAAGGTTGAGTTTTAAGGCAACTTTTTTCACTCTCCTCTTTCACTTTGATCAAGAGGCTCTTTATTTCTTCTTTGGAACCAGTCTGTTCTTCCATGTCCAGTTCAGTTGCTTTTTGACCTGCTTAGAGGTTTCTCAAGAGGCAAGTAAGGTGGCCTGGTATTTCCATCTCTTGAAGAATTTTCCACAGTTTGTTGTGATCCACACAGTCAAAGGGTTTAGGGTAGTCAATAAAACAGAAATAGATGTTTTTCTAGAATGCTCTTGCTTTTTCGATGATTCAACAGATTTTGGCAATTTGATCTCTGGTTCCTCTGCCTTTTCTAAATCCATCTTGAACATCTAGAAGTTCATAGTTCACATACTATTAAGCCTGGCTTGAAGAATTTTGAGCATTACTTTGCTAGCATGAGTGCAACTGTGTGGTAGTTCGAGCATTCTTTGGCATTGCCTTTCTTTGGGATTGGAATGAAAACTGACCTTTTCCAGTCCTGTGGCCACTGCTGAGTTTTCCAGATTTTGTGGCATAGTGCTGCTGTGCTCATCAGGATGTGCCTTGACTAATCTTCCTGTGCAACTAAGGGAGCTTGACAAACTCAGAAGGTGTAGTCACAGAGACAAGCATTTGAAACCTCAGGAATAACTCAATGGTTATACACACACCTTGTTGCTCAGCCCACCACTCTAACCTGCTCAGGTGTGCTCTTTCACCAGCTCACCTAGCACTTAACAACACTCAGGCTTTGTGTTTCAGCAGAAATTAGCTCAGACTGAGGGCTCTCTCCTACACTGCAATAGACTTGAATAAAATCATCCTTGCCTTTTTAACTTTCTCCAGGACAAATTTTGCTTTGACAGTGGTGGTCAAGGTAAGACCTAAGAGTAGGGAACCAGAAAGGAAACCCAGAGCTATGCAGTCACCATCATCTGGCAAACATTTCCAAATGCTTATCAATCCACTGCAATGACAGAGAACATAAAATATATGGTAATCCCGGAACATAGGGTGTGTCGACTACAAACTGACTCTTGCCAAGAGCATTTGCCAGTGACTGAACAACAACAACAAGGGCATTTGCCATCTGCCTCTGCAGGGATTGAACTGGGTGGTGCTGCAGCTGGTGACCTTCAGCACCCCCTGAGGGTAATTCAGCATGGAAAGTGAGGCACTCTGTGCTCCAGGGAAATTGGTAGAACAGGTCTTTAGATAGCTATTTTCTGGAATTGATTTCATGTTCCCAATCCTTGTATCTCTTCATGTCTAGAAAAGCACTAAATCTCTTCATGGTGACATTGGTGCCTCATGACTAGCAGAAAACCTTTTGTAAAGTAAGCACTTGATTGCACTGAACTCCCTTTTCACCGAGATCTTACATATTGCTCTTCCCCCATACCTCTTTGGAGCATTTTCTCAGAACTATCTGAGGTACGGTCTTCCAGGTTACAGTCCTCATTTTGCCCAAATAAAACTTAACTTGCAATCCTCATGTTGTGTATCTTTTTATTCAACAGGTGTGACCACAGGTGACTTTAATGCAGTCTGGAAAATGAAGAGTGGCTTGAAATCCTATCAAGTTCCCTGAAGGAATCATACCTTTCTATGATTGGCCTTGGAGAGAAAAGCCCAAGGTGCATATGTAAAATTACAGCAAGAAAAACAATCAAGCAAAAAGGTTTTGACACATCTAGTTCTGGAAAGTGAAAGTGAAGTCGCTCTTTCGTATCCGACTCTTTGTGTCCCCATGGACTGTAGCCTAACAGGCTTCTCCATCCATGGGATTTTCCAGGCAAAAGTACTGGAGTGGGTTGCCATTTCCTTCTCCAGGAGATCTTCCCAACCCAGGGATTTAACCCAGGTCTCTCGCATTGTAGGCAGACGCTTTACCATCTGAGCCACCAGGGAAAGAGCAAGAGGCAATTATCAGGCATAAGCAGGAGCGGAATTGCTGACTGAGTGATGTGGAAAGAACAGTAAAGCTTGCAACTCCAACTCCTCATGTCTTGATTATTATTTGTGATTATTATTATACCAAGTTTAAGCTTGCTCTGCTCACCACCTAACAGGCCAAATGAATCAAAGAGATGAAGTATTGAGGCAAGGAATATGACTTTATTCAGAAAGCAGGCAGACTGAGAAGATGGCAGACTCATGTCTCAAAGTAACCATCTTGGGGTCTGGATTCCAGGTACTTCTACAGAATCAGAGAGAAGCAATGAGGAATTAAAATCAAAAGGCAGAATAGAGAGGGAAAGACATGATAAGTCAAGTAAAAAGGCTCTGCAGTCTTGCAAAACATCTCCCCTGAGGGGCCAGCATTCAGAAGGATGTGTTAATCTCTTCATTTTGTTGACTCAGGGTCCTCTGAGTCAGGCTATTATGTATGATTGTAATAACAAAGGCAACAAAAAGCAATCAAAGAAGCAGTTTCTAACAGAGAGTCAGAACTGGCTTCTCCCTGCAACAGTTACCAAGGGATGTACCTCCTCTTTCTCTCACTCTAGTAAAGAGAAGTGAAGTGAAAATCACTCAGTCACGTCTGACTCTTTGCGACCCCATGGACTATACAGTCCAAGGCATTCTCCAGGCCAGAGACTGGAGTGAGTAGCTATTCCCTTTTCCAGGGGATCTTTGCAACCCAGGTATCGAATCCAGGTCTCCCGCATTGCAGGCGGATTCCTTTCTAGCTGAGCCACCAGGAAAGCTCTTAGAAAAGAGAAGAGCCTATGTTTTGCCCATGGTTGGCCACTCCATTTCTAATATAAGCACACATCTGCTCTGGAGCAGTGCCTACAGCAGGTCACAGAAGTAGTCCAGGCCCCCTCGGCCCAGCTGTCAGATGGACACCTGACATCCAGCTCCCTGGCAGGCTCTAGGCACACCAGAGGAACTTCAGAGTCAGGTAGAGGACACCAAGCCTCCCACCACAGCTGTTCTTGTGCTCAAAGAAGTGTGCTCAGCAGCCTGGCTGCCCCACATGAGATGTAAATATCAAATATCATAGAGGGAGAGAGAGCTGTCCCAGAGGGCAGAGGAACCAGGAGGTCAGCATCTGTGTTAATGATACAAACAGTAACAACAGCAGCCAGTAACAGTGCCAGCCCAGGTGCTATAGGTGCCTTAAGTCTCTGCATCCTTCTACAACCCAGTGGAGAAGATATTATTATTATTCCTACTTCTCTAAGGAAGCTGAAATTCCCATCTTTAGTGAGAATGACATTTAAACTAATGCTGATTCTAAACCCATATTCTTGTTAATAAATCCAGTGGTCTTCAACTTTAGGTTAACCATCAAATCAGCTGGGAAGCTATTTAAAATATTAATATCTGAGTCCCATTCCCCAGAGATTCAGATTAACTATTTTGGGGTGAGACCCAGACATTAGTGTTAAAAAAAATTAAATAAGTCCTTCTGAAGGTGACCGTGTTGTGAGCTGGTCACTGGGCTATTCTCTTTCTCCTCCTGCCATTTCTATGGTAGAAAAAACAGCCAGAAATTGATGCCAGCAGAGACAAAGCTAGCTTTCACCAAGCCCTCCCATCTAATTCACCTCATTCTAGCCTC
This sequence comes from Aepyceros melampus, assembly GCA_006408695.1. Classification (NCBI taxonomy): domain Eukaryota; kingdom Metazoa; phylum Chordata; class Mammalia; order Artiodactyla; family Bovidae; genus Aepyceros; species Aepyceros melampus. The sequence continues at coordinate 74,447 of SJXQ01001466.1, forward strand.
CACGCTTACCATCCACTCAGGCTGCACCTGCCAAGATCATCAGTTAACTTCTCCTGACACATCCACAATCATTTGAATGCTCATCTTCCTGCACCATTTGATTCTGTGATTAGAGTATCATCCTTGAAACTATAGCCCCTCCTCTTTTTGTAAAGGATGCTAACTGTCCTGTGTTCCCAGTGCTCCCAGTGATTTTCTGCTGTGGCTCATACCTGTCATCTTGCTATTTCCCAGGGTCCCTTCTTGACCTTCCACTTTTCGCATTCGGCACCATTGCACCCTGTAGAGTTAGTTCATTCTGCCCAACAGTATCAATTACCCTCCAAGGTAAACAAGCTCTTCCTGCCTGTACCCAGTCCCTCTCCCGGACCTCAGTTCCATGCACCCGCTGTATTCCAAATGTCTCCACCTGCTTCACTGTAGACCAGGATGCTGGACCATGGGAAAGGGGGTCGTTACAGCTCAGTAGCCTGGGACCTGCTGTACCATGAAGGGCCTACCATATGCCTTATGCAAGGTGGGGTGAACACTTCCTCCTTAGCTCCTGAGGAGGAGGTAAACCCCTCATACCTTCTCTCTAGAGTCAGAGGACAATGTTCTGCTGACAGTGAAGGAAAACTTACCAAGAATATCATTTTATCAAACTGTTAAGGGAACAGAAACTAAGGGAAGTGTAACTGTTGGGTATTTGCCTATTTCCAGGTACTAGGATGCAAGCCAAAGGAGAAATTGTTCAGACTCACGGTTGATTTGCTATTACTCAGACTTCTGTACCCTGACTCTCTGTACTGCTAGCTAGAACAAGTATCATCAGGTTCTCATCTTTTTCTTTTTTCTTTCCACTTCAAATATTTAAGTAAAGAAATATAATTTATTTCCCAGTGACTGCCTCAAAAAGACAAATTGTTAGTTTTATAGCTCAGTGTTTGATAAAGTAATGTTTACTCATTTTACCCTATAAGGTAATAATACTCTGAAAGAAATGACTTTATCACTGTTTATTTTTAAATTGTATAGCCTTATTCTATATACTTAGGATACTAGCATTGATAGTGATACTGTTATTTTCTCTAAAAAAATGTTTTATAATTTATAATGCCAGTTATTATAGTGTCCATCTTAAATTTTATCGCTAATACATAAGAACAGAAGAACATTATAGCATCCCATCCTTTATTTTATGAGTTATGAATGGGTAATAACTTAAAGGTACATACATTGAGCTTCTGGTTCAGTAATCAAAATTCAAATTTATGAGTTACAAGCCTAGAGGTGCTTATTCCATGTTGTGATAATTATCTGGATTGAGATTCCATTTCATTGATAATAAAGTGCAAGTGCTACAAAGACAAAAATGTAGTTAGGAGGTTTGCACATGTAGTCACTGCATTGCTGAATATATAAAATATATTAAAATAATCTCTACAGTATTAAACCTTTAAAAAATTCTGCCATAATTTATTTTTGCTTACAAGTTAATATGCATGCTGTGATATTGGATGCAAAAGTTTTCCATGGATTCTTCCTTTTTGCTTCTTAAGTTTAATGTTAAAAAAAATCATTTTCTCTATGCTCCATATAAGACTTGCTGAAACTTGTCCATGAACACAGAGATCTTCAGGATATTACTGTTTTTCATTTCTTGCTTCAACTATATCTCTAAACCAAAAGCTTTAGATAAGATGGTTTACAGTTTAATTTTCATAGGAAATGTGAATCAAGAGTTGGAATCTATTGCCTTTTTAATACTAATCTAACAGCAAGAAAAAGTCAAGCAGTTTCCATGGAAACCAATCATCATTAGAACTGTTCCTTTTGATATTCAGTTGGGTGTGAAACAGGTTAATTCACTTTCCTTCCAACACAGAACCATGACCCACTCTGTAAAATAAAAATCTCATGAGATATGTGCCTGATGATGTGTTTCTAAGTAATATTTTCAGAAGGAACAGGAATTACCTATTAAGGAGGAACATTGATCAATCCCAGAAGTCAGGCATTTGGCTGATGCCCACCTGGCCTTCTATGACCCACAGACATTTCCACTGACCACAAGGGAGTCAGACACTTTTTCCTGCAGTCTGTGGACCACAGACATGCAGATCAAGACAGAAACACCCTGGCTGCCAGCACAAGTTCTCCTTGTTATTTATCAGGAAGACTCTCAGCCAAAATCGATAGTTTCTGATCTCCATCCCCCATCCTCCATTTCCACACCTGGACAGTTCGTAGTTATTAACAAAGCAGAAGTCTTAGCTTGATAGAGATTCCAAGAATTAAAATCAGAAGCAAATAACCAGTGGGATATTCAGGATAGAGACCCAGAGTATCAGTTTCCACCTGTGTCGGTTAGGATTTTGTAGTCACATGCCAAGAAAATGGAATGTCAGAAGACTATCCTATAGCTCAAAACAAAAGGAGTGAGTTGCTCCTAGATTATGAAACTGAATTTCAGGGACTGCTCATGTTAGGTAGTTAGAATAGGAAAAAGGAGTCCAGGATGGTGGTGGCTAAAAGACAAAGAAGGGAAAAGCCCACAAAAATAGAACAAAGGAAGGTCCAAGGACCAGAGTGAGAACCTCAGGTAGAACAAACTGCTCTCCTGGCTAGCCCAGGAGAGGGGTGCCCAGAGGGAGGAAAAAAACATATAAATAGAGAAGCCAAAGGGCCGGGGCGCTCACTCTTGCTCTCGCTCTCTCTCTCACTCCTCTTTGAGTCATTAGGGTTGGCATGCACTCATGCCTAAGGATGTATTTTCCTTTTAGTTTCTGAATAAAACTGAGCTGTAACACGGAGCTGTAACATGGTCTGTCCAAGAGCTGAGACACGGCTTGTCCAAGGGCTTTAACATCCATTGCCTCAAGTTTTTGTTGTGATGAGACAGAATTGAGGAAATTACATACTCCCCTGACACTAACATCTTGGTTTTAACTAAGAGAAAGTACTTGGTGGTCTCCATCAATCTACAAAATACCAGCAAAGTAAACACTCTGGAACTCAGTCTCTGCAGGATCTGTGCTGAAGCCCACCCTGAGTGCTTCCTGCTGGAAGTTAGGAGTGAGGTAAGTTCAGGTGACTTGGTGTTCTTTCTAGAACATCTGTTGTACAAGGAAGACAGTGCAATGAAGCTAAGGGCCTGGATGAAGTTTGGAGTCAGACAGAGTGGATTTCTTTCATAGTATGTGACCTCAAGAAGTTTATTCCACCTTACTAATCTTAACTGTTTTCCAGCTATGAGATAGAAATGACTGTAAGAGATGTTTACAGAAATAACTGGGCTGTCTCATGCAAAATAAATATCACTATGCCTTACACTTAATTAGTACTTGAATGGCAGCTAGAGTGCAAGCATTTTCAAGTTACTTGATGATTTTGGTACTCACTAGAACATAGTAACTGGGAGAGAAGAAATGAGTCCTTTTACCTGAATGTTCTAATGGTAGCTCCCTTTCTTTCAGCACCGAACATCTTTCTTAATTTTCCTAATGACCTTATTAGAGGTCATTGCTAATAACCAACTGAACCATCTTGTAAGTCTATAGATTTGTGTTAGTGTGCTTTCTAAAAATTTTCCCATTTCTTTCTGATACATTTTCTGAGGAATGAATTCAATGGTCAAGAATCTCATCTATGAAAGGTGTTCTAATTCTTCCAGGACAACTGGCTTCCTCCCCTGTGTTCCCACCAAGAGCAGGGCACTCACTTCACTGGTTGGTTAGTTGTCTGTGTGTCTCTCTCCTTGGATACACAGAAGCTCCTTGAGGGCAGAGACCATGACTGTTGTCCTTATTGAACTCAAGAGTGTGAAAAACTTTAAAGTACACACTTTGGGAAAACAAATACTGAGAATTATTCTGGCCAACATTGTCATTTGACATTGGAGAGTTACTGGGGATGGAAAAGCAGAGTCAGACATGCTGTGAGATTTTCTCTACTAAATGCCACAGTGGAAAGTGACTGGCATTTGGGAGCTCCCAAGAGCATCATCACATTTGAAGCAGCAGCTTTGGAGTGAGTGCTCTTTTAGGACTCACATCTGCTCTTCATATTTTGTTGTTCAAAGACTATGCACAGCAGAATGTAAAATATCAATAAATAGTGTTTTTTATTGGAATATAATTGCTTTAAAATGTTATGTTAGTGTCTGCTGTACAACACTGTGAATCTACCATATGTAATAGTTTTTAATCCTTTGCGGTCTTACTTTTGTCTCTTAAAAATTAAGAGAAAGTTATCTTTAGCCTTAAAGGATCATTAGCTACTCAAGACATCAACAATAATGAGAATATGATCTTCATATGATCTTCTAAAATTCTCGACACACAAAGAAAAGTTTTGGCAAAATTCAGCTTATATTTCTAAAATATAAGAAGGATGAAAACTGAATAATCATGATAATCATAGTCATGTGAGGTCAATGCCATTCAGTTCAGTTCATTTCAGTCGCTCAGTTGTATCCGACTCTTTGCGACCCCATGAATCCCAGCACGCCAGGCCTCCCTGTCCATCACCATCTCCCAGAGTACACTCAGACTCACATCCATCGAGTCAGTGCTGCCATCCAGCCATCTCATCCTCGGTTGCCCCCTTCTCCTCCTGCCCCCAATCCCTCCCAGCATCAAAGTCTTTTCCAATGAGTCAACTCTTCGCATGAGGTGGCCAAAGTACTGGAGCTTCAGCTTTAGCATCATTCCTTCCAGAGAAATCCCAGGGCTGATCTCCTTCAGAATGGACTGGTTGGATCTCCTTGCAGTCCAAGGGACCCTCAAGAGTCTTCTCCAACATCACAGTTCAAAAGCATCAATTCTTCTGCGCTCAGCCTTCTTCACAGCCCAAATCTCACATCCATACATGACCACAGGAAAAACCATAGCCTTGACTAGACAGACCTTACTCGGCAAAGTAATGTCTCTGCTTTTAAATATACTATCTAGGTTGGTCATAACTTTTCTTCCAAGGAGTAAGCATCTTTTAATTTCATGCTGCAGTCACCATCTGCAGTGATTTTGGAGCCCAAAAAATAAACTGTGCCACTGTTTCTACTATTTCCCCATCTATTTCCCATGAAGTGATGGGACCAGATGCCATGATCTTAGTTTTCTGAATGTTAAGCTTTAAGCCAACTTTTTCACTCTCCTCTTTGACGTTCATCAAGAGGCTTTTTAGCTCCTCTTCACTTTTTGCCATAAGGATGGTGTCATCTGCATATCTGAGGTTCTTGATACTTCTCCCGGCAATCTTGATTCCAGCTTGTGTTTCTTCCAGTCTGGCGTTTCTCATGATGTACTCTGCATAGAAGTTAAATAAGTAGGGTGACGATATACAGCCTTGACGTACTCCTTTTCCTATTTGGAACCAGTCTGTTGTTCCATGTCCAGTTCTGACTGTTGCTTCCTGACCTGCATACAGATTTCTCAAGAGGCAGGTTAGGTGGTCTGGTATTCCCATCTTTTTCAGAATTTTCCACAGTTTATTGTGATCCACACAAAGGCTTTGGCATAGTCAATAAAGCAGAAATAGATGTTTTTCTGGAACTCTCTTGCTTTTTCCATGATCCAGTGGATGTTGGCAATTTGATCTCTGGTTCCTCTGCCTTNGCATACAGATTTCTCAAGAGGCAGGTCAGGTGGTCTGGTATTCCCATCTCTTTCAGAATTTTCCACAGTTCATTGTGATCCACACAGTCAAAGGCTTTGGCATAGTCCATAAAGCAGAAATAGATGTTCTTCTGGAACTCTCTTGCTTTTTCCATGATCCAGCAGATGTTGGCAATTTGATCTCTGGTTCCTCTGCCTTTTCTAAAACCAGCTTGAACATCAGGGAGTTCATGGTTCACGTATTGCTGAAATCTGGCTTGGAGAATTTTGAGCATTACTTTACTGGCATGTGAGATGAGTGCAATTGTGAGGTAGTTTGAGCATTCTTTGGCATTGCCTTTCTTTGGAATTGGAATGAAAACTGACCTTTTCCAGTCCTGTGGCCACTGCTGAGTTTTCCAGATTTGCTGGCATATTGAGTGCAGCACTTTCACAGCATCATCTTTCAGGATTTGAAAGAGCTCAACTGGAATTCCATCACCTCCACTAGCTTTGTTCATAGTGATGCTTTCTAAGGCCCACATTCCAAGATGTCTGGCTCTAGATTAGTCATCACATCATCATGATTATCTTAATATCCACTCCCACACATATTCTCTGAATTTCTATCTACATAAAGTTTAAAAAATCAAGTAGCTCTTTGTGCCACACTTGTAGAGTTCTTGTGGGACTGGAGTCTGATTATAGGTTTAGGAGCAAAGAGAGGTGATTGGGGTGGATGTATATTAGAGGAGACCATTAAGGTAGTTTCCTTGGGCAAAGGCAAGGTTAATCTCCTCACATGGGCTACCTCTACTGACAGAGAAGACTGATCAGAATTTAAGGGTTCAGAGCCCACCTTCAATAGGCTCTTCTCACACACTTGCATTCCGGTTTTCGGGATCCCATTGCTTCCCAGTCAGTCCCTTTATTTTAATGGCAGACACCCTCTGAAGTTGGGGGAATTCAGTTTGCACCTTAATCCAGCTGCTTGCAAGATGAGATTCTGGGTTTGGTTTTCATCAGTCTCAAATCTGGCTGCAGGAGAGAAGAGTCTTCTTTGGGGGCAGACGTGAAAGCTTTTGGGTCATTCATGCAGCACTTACTGGGAATTTGAATCCCTGAGCTCATCCTTTTCTTTCCTCATTTTGTCTGGCAAAATTAAAAGCAACGAGTCACTCTCAATATACTTATTCATTTGATCAAAATGTTCGGAGATGTCATATACATGGTCATGCTGATCTGTTCCTCTAGTGAGTGTTTAATTATACGTGTTCAGTGATGGTATTTTGTGTATCTCTATCGCCATATCATGCCATGGATTGCTGGTGCTGTCTTGACTCCTGGAAATGGAGCCATTAACGTCTTTGAATCTAATCAGATTTAAGTGTCAATTCCAGAAACCCCAGGACCAATTCAGAAAACTCATCGTTAAGATTCTGTGCTTCTGGCACCACTCTCAGTACTGATACCTGCATCTGTCAGAGTTCTTCAGAGACACAGCTCAAGACAGGATGTGTACTGTGTATATAGAGAGAAACTTATTTTAAGAAAATGGCTCCTGCGACTGTGGAGGCCTGATGACTTCAAAACCGATGGGAGGGCTGGTGGGCTGAAGACCCAAGGAAAAAATGCAGGTTGAGTCCAAAGGCTGTCAGCCGGCAGAAGTCCTCATCTGGTGGAGATCACTATCACGATCTCTCACTGCATGAGGCTCATCCACATTAAGGACAATAATCAGTCTTACCCAAAGTCCGCTGATATAAATGCTAATTCCCATCTGAAAACCACCTTCCCAGAAGTATCCATAAGGACATTTGACTAAATATCTGGGCACCAGGGCCCGCCAAATTGACACGCAAAATTAATCATCACAGAGTCCTAACCTCACCAGCAAAATGAGGGTATTAGATGGTATAGTAAATTTTATGGTCCCAATTCTCATCCCTGCAGTGTTTTTCTTTTAAAGAAAACCCCAAGCTCTTCCCTTTGCTCCCTTGAGATGTCAAGGGTCTTGTCCTGTGGTTATAGCAAATCAAGTTCCCTGAAGTCACCTGGTCTTTTTGAACCACCTTCAAAACCACATATCTGATGTTTCTTCTCATTCTCTCAGACCTGAGTCCTAACCACAAATATAAATCCTGCACATTTCCCCCACCCTGGAAACAGGACATCAGCCATAGAGGACAGGGTGGCTGCCCAGCCATCAAACAGTGCAGGAAGCCTTATTAGAAGGACTTAATAATTCCAAAGCAATGTAATCAAAGCAAAATGCTGAAGAATTGTTGGCACAAACCTCCTTAATGTTCCTGTGGCTTTGACTTTTAATGGCTTATTGCCCTCTCTTCTAATCTGTTTTCCATTCAGCCCGATCTCTTGTTGGCTTCTGTTCCTTTTAATATCTTCTCTGTATCCCAACTTTCTGCCTGGAATTTTCCATCTTCGGCCTCTTCTCCTTTGACATGCTTATATAACTGTTTACTTTGGTGACTTATTCCCTTAGCTCCTCTCTGTACAAGTTGATTTTCCTAAACTTCTTTACTTCCTTCAGGTCCCGAACTCATAATTTGGATTCTTGTTGCCTTTTTAAGTAATTATGTCAATCATCTTAAACTGATTTTGCATTTTTATACCTTATTAGCTAACTTTCTTGTGGGAATTTATGTTAAGTAAAAATGCTGTTTGTCCTCAGGAAACTCACTTTTCTGTCCAGCTGAAGTTTCCTAACATGAAAATGATCATGTTGGATGTTTTAACCATTAAGCTGCCTTCTATCTCTGAAGATGGTTCTGTTGGAAAGATGATCTTGGGGTTAACAGTTATTGCAGAAACATTCAACAAACATGCATCCTCTGTCACTCTTTCATGGGTGTGTGTATTGTGTTTAACCTGAGAATCAGCTAATATTTTCAGACTCAGGGGTTTCTTATTCTACCTACTTGCATTTTTCCTTTTTCACTTATTTTGAGACTTTTTTGTTTTTCCTGCTTCACATTCCAGGCTAAATTTTTCTTCTTTTCATACAGTTTACAGGGACCAGGTGTAAAACATCCGTTCTCCAGGATCCCAAAACACTCTTAATATATGACACTCCACTAGCACTGTGGGCTTCCCTCATAGCTCAGTTGGTAAAGAATCTGCCTGCAATGCAGGAGACCCTGGTTCAATTCCTGGGTTGGGAAGATCCGCTGGAGAAGGGATAAGCAACCCACTCCAGTATTATTGGGCTTCCCTTGTAGCTCAGCTGGTAAAGAATCTGTCTGCAATGCTGGGGACCTGGGTTCGATCCCTGGGTTGGGAAGATCCCCTGGAGAAGGAAAGACTACCCACTACAGTATTCTGGCCTGAAGACAGTCCATGGGGTCACAAAGAGTCAGACACTACTGAGTGATTTTCACTTTCACTTGCATCACTAGCATTGTAACTCATTAGCCTGGATATACCACTGGAGTGAGGAAATAGCCAACTTAATTATGAAATATTCATAATAGTTATATATTAATACCATCCTTTAAAATTATCTTCGTATGTTTCATAATGTATATATCAATATATCTGGAAACACATGGAAAGTAGTCTATGTCTGTATTAGGTATGCTTGCTCAGAAGTTCCTTGTTGTTTGGAATAGTGTGATCAAAAAGGAGTTTGGAGGCCAAATATTTGCTTTAAAAAATCCTAAATTTATATTAATATAGATAAAAGTAATATACTCTCATATTAATATAAAACCTAAGGATCTTAGGCTTTGTAAACTCATTATTATTGGCCATTGCCCTTGTTAATCTGCTCCTTTATTTGTAAAATCATTCTTGTTATTGTATTAGAGTTCTGATTGTAGGCAGCAGAAACTTAACTTTGACCCACTTAGGCAATGGTACTGAAAATAGCGCTGAGTGACGTACAAAGTCAAGGGAGAGACTGGGCGATCTGGCCTTCTAGGAAAGGGCTGTGGCATTCCTGGACCTCCAGAACAGCATCACCTGGAGCAGCATCACTTGGGCTAATCCTTAGAGCCCCGACTTTGAGTGACTTGCTCTAGTCACCTCCCTGCCTGTCTCCACTCAAGATTCACATTTCCAAGAGAAAATCTGAATGGTCTGTCTTGGGTCCCATAATATATCCTAATGAACTTCTCAGCATCTTTCTCCATATATTTCCTGTGGAATGTGGAGGGATGGCCCTTTCCTGTCATCCATATCTATAAATTCAAACACCAGGGCATGACTGCTTGCTGAAAAATGCCAATTCTAGTGACATCATCTTTTCTTTATCTCCAGAAAGAAGAAATAACTATCAAATGATTAGTCTGTCACTTTCTTGCCAGAAGCAGAACTTTAGATATTTTACTGAATCATGTTTATTTTCTACCCCTTTTACATTTTGCTCAAATGACATTTGAATTCTTACAGAATCTTTATGAAGTTGAAACAGAAATGTTTACTGAGGGAAAAATAAAATTTTTGACTTTTCATAAATCATTAGAAACTGTTAGAATAAACTTTAATAGATTTATAGTCATATTTTAAATTAAATTTCTTTAAAATCTATTTACTCTTCCTACTTATAGAAATAAATGACTGTACTCGGATACTGTCATAAAAGTCAAGCTTAGTTATTTATGCCTTTAATTCATAGAAAAAGACAAGATGAAATGTTTAGTTACATTTAATTTTTTTGGAAGCTGAAATACTTGGGGAGAGATGTGCATTTTGGGGAAACGTGTGTTAAGTGTTTATTCCCTTTCTTCAGATCATCTGTTAGAAATATTCAAGAGAACCTTCAATCTTAGATTAGTTCATCTTCTCTGAATTTCAAAAACAATTTCATAAGGATATTTTTTCTGTCAAATAATAAAATGTTTAAAGGCAAAATTTGAAGGCTTAGATACAGATCCCATTTAGGACAAGATCCCACTTACTACATCAGTGGAGGAAGTCCTTGAGGGAAAGAATTAATGTAGAACCAAAACATACCACTTAGCCCTCAGCTCAAGTATATTTCCACCACTGAAAGGCTCTTTTGACTGAATATGACCTTTGAATTTTCATGACCTTTAAATTTGATACCTCATCTTGGAGGTATCAGATATATCCAGTTTTAAACCTCAATTAGTGTCTTTGTTCTACTTGACTTATAAGGCAAACAGCCAGAGCCTAAAATAAATGTGACACCTAGGAGGTAGTTTTCAAAGCAAGGATGTCAGGGAGTTAAAGTTCACAATTTGGAACTAACAGAAGGAGAAGAGAGAGACAGGTTGAGATGGTTGGATGGCGTTACTGACTCAATGGACATGAATTTCAGCAAACTCCAGGAAACAGTGAAGGACAGGAAAGCCTGGCGTGCTGCAGTCCATGGGGTCACAAAGTGTTGGACATGACTTAGCAACTAAAAAACATGAAGTCCAGAGTGAGGTCAAGGGAAGAAGCATCGTGCAGCCAGAGGAGCAGAAGTATGAGCCGTGAGGAGGGAGGCTATGCTCCAGATTTTCTTAAGAGCCAGTTATGATTGTATCTAACCAGGTAGAATTAATGGGATGAAAAGATTGAAATATTTCATTAAACCTCCTCATTATAATCTTTCTGTGTATAGTCTCTCTAAAGGAAAATAACTGATCCTATTGATGTTGGTTTAAATATTAATAGATGTGATGGACTGGCCAAAAGTTCATTCAGGTTTTCTTAAACAGCTTACAGAAAAACCTGAGTGAACTTTTTGGCCAACCCTAATAATTTATTTGAAACTTCCCATCAGGTGTGATTTGTCCCAAGATGATAGATGGAAAATAATTTTATTTGCATTCACAAGTCACCTTCTATGTGTATGCCACCATATGAAACAATCCAGTTCACTAGAATTTAGTAGTGGGCTGCTGCTGATGCTAAGTCGCTTTAGTCGTCTCTGACTCTGTGTGACCCCATGGACAGCAGCCCACCAGGCTCCTCTGTCCACGAGATTCTCTAGGCAAGAATAATGGAGTGGGTTGCCATTTCCTTCTGCATTAGTAGTGAGAGGAGGGAGCAAAGGGAGCCTACCATTCAAATCACAACCGTGTGTAAAAATATGCAATACAGACAAATAGTTTAAAATCTAGAAAGTCAAGGCTGTAGAGATTAGTATAATCTGGAGTAGATGAGTCAGCATGGGGAATTTAAGCTTGACATAGGGCTTTAAGTTTGAATAGGTTTGGATACGAGAAATAGAAAATAGGAGGACCATTGTATGTCTTGACTATGCAGACATCCTGAGTTCGGATGCCTTAAGGTGAAGTTCAAGTCCAGTGGCAGCTGTAAGAGAGTCATATTTGTTTGTAAGCAGATATTTTGCAGTTGAAATCTCCTTAACCTGAGTAATGAATGCAAGAAAGTAAGTCTCGTCTCTTCCTTCCAGGCGTGTCTGCTCAACTCACCAGCACCTGGCACCGTCGGAACACATCTGTAGGAACGCCGTTTTGGATGGCTCCTGAGGTCAGATAGAGTTTTTTTGAGGGAGACACATGGTGTGTTTGATCCTTTCTGAGTTTTGTTTTCATGCACACTGTAGCTCCACATGTGTGTTACAATCTACTGGAAGAAAATGTCAGTTGTGTTGTCTTTATGTGAGATATTTGCATGTGTGAGGAGTGACATGGGAGATAATTGGGCTGTGAGCGAATATATGAATACATGAAAGACTGAATAAATAATAAGTCAGATGAGGTAGAGAGAAGCACAGTGGAATAGCGCAGGTTTGAATTGCAGGTCCACTTACCTGCAAATTTTTGTCAATAAATATAGTACTTGTATTTTCATTTTACAGTTTTTCTTTTTTATTGAAGTATAGGTGATATACAATGTTGTGTTTCTGCTGTACAGCAAAGTGATTCAGTTATACATATATATATATTCTTTTTCATTATAGGTTATTACAAGGTATTGAGTATAATTCCCTGTTCTGTACAGTCAGAGAAGGCAATGGCACCCCACTCCAGTATTCTTGCCTGGTAAATCCCATGGATGGAGGGGCCTGGTGGGCTGCAGTCCATGGGGTTGCTAAGAGTCGGGCACGACTGAGCGACTATGTATTTTCATTTTACAGTTTTTCTTTGTTATTGAAGTATAGGTGATATACAATGTTGTGTTTCTGCTGTACAGCAAAGTGATTCAGTTATACATATATATATATTCTTTTTCATTATAGGTTATTACAAGGTATTGAGTATAATTCCCTGTTCTGTACAGTCAGAGAAGGCAATGGCACCCCACTCCAGTATTCTTGCCTGGTAAATCCCATGGATGGAGGGGCCTGGTGGGCTGCAGTCCATGGGGTTGCTAAGAGTCGGGCACGACTGAGCGACTTCACTTTCACTTTTCACTGTCATGCATTGGAGAAGGAGATGGCAATCCACTCTAGTGTTCTTGCCTGGAGAATCCTAGGGACAAGGGAGCCTGGTGGGGTCACACAGAGTTGGACATGACTGAAGCGACTTAGCAGCAGCAGCAGTACAGTAGAATCTTGTGGTTTATTCCTTTTATACATAGTAGTTTGTATCTACTAATCCCCAATCTCATTTTACAGATCTTTAAATTAACTAAGTATGGGGAAAAGTTTGTATTTAATCAGGGCTCACAATGTGTGGATTCAAAAGAACCAGGGTTTGAGTCTTGGTTCTAGCCAAACTGTTTCAGCTTCCTGCCCTTGGGTGAGTCATATATCAGTCTCTCTGTTTTTGAGGCAGAGATAGCAGTACGTGGATTTTCAACTGTCAGGAGATTGGAACCCTTAATCCATGTGTTGCTCAGGGGTGAGCTGTACTCACAACCTTATGTTTTCATTAAATACACTTTCTATTGGAATATAATTGCATTATAATGCTGTACTTCTGCTGTATAATGAAGTGAATTAGCTCACAGCTAATATAGCTGTATATATACAGCTAATACACACACACACACACACACACACNAAAAGCCTCTTAATGAACGTGAAAGAGGAGAGTGAAAAAGTTGGCTTAAAGCTCAACATTCAGAAAACGAAGATCATGGCATCTGGTCCCATCACTTCATGGGAAATAGATGGGCAAACAGTGGAAACAGAGTCAGACTTTATCTTGGGGGGCTCCAAAATCACTGCAGATGGTGATTGCAGCCATGAAATTAAAAGACGTTTACTCCTTGGAAGAAAACTTATGACCAACCCTAGATAGCATATTCAAAAGTAGAGACATTACTTTACCAACAAAGGTCCAATCAATGCTGTGGTTTTTCCAGTAGTCATGTATGGATGTGAGAGCTGGACTGTGAAGAAGGCTGAGCACCAAAAAATTGATGCTTTTGAACTGTGGTGTTGGAGAAGACTCTTGAGAGTCCCTTGGACTGCAAGGAGATTCAACCAGTCCATTCTGAAGGGATTTCTTTGGAGGGAATGATGCTAAAGCTGAAACTCCAATACTTTTGCCACCTCATGCGAACAGTTGACTCATTGGAAAAGACTCTGATGCTGGGAGGGACTGGGGACAAGAGGAGAAGGGGACAACAGAGGATGAGATGGCTGGATGGCATCACTGACTTGATGGACGTTGTGTCTGAGTGAACTCCAGGAGTTGGTGATGGACAAGGAGGCCTGGCATGCTGCGATTCATGGGGTCGCAAAGAGTCGGAAATGACTGAGCCACTGAACTGAACTGGAACTCTTGAGAGTCCCTTGGACTGCAAGGAGGTCTAACCAGTCCATTCTAAAGGAGATCAGTCCTGGGTGTTCTTTGGAAGGACTGATGCGAAACTCCAGTACTTTGGCCACCTCACGTCAAGAGTTGACTCATTGGAAAAGACTCTGATGCTGGGCAGGATTTGGGGCAGGAGAAGAAGGGGACGACACAGGATCATCTGGTCCCATCACTTCATGGGAAATAGATGGGCAAACAGTGGAAACAGAGTCAGACTTTATCTTGGGGGGCTCCAAAATCACTGCAGATGGTGATTGCAGCCATGAAATTAAAAGACGTTTACTCCTTGGAAGAAAACTTATGACCAACCCTAGATAGCATATTCAAAAGTAGAGACATTACTTTACCAACAAAGGTCCAATCAATGCTGTGGTTTTTCCAGTAGTCATGTATGGATGTGAGAGCTGGACTGTGAAGAAGGCTGAGCACCAAAAAATTGATGCTTTTGAACTGTGGTGTTGGAGAAGACTCTTGAGAGTCCCTTGGACTGCAAGGAGATTCAACCAGTCCATTCTGAAGGGATTTCTTTGGAGGGAATGATGCTAAAGCTGAAACTCCAATACTTTTGCCACCTCATGCGAACAGTTGACTCATTGGAAAAGACTCTGATGCTGGGAGGGACTGGGGACAAGAGGAGAAGGGGACAACAGAGGATGAGATGGCTGGATGGCATCACTGACTTGATGGACGTTGTGTCTGAGTGAACTCCAGGAGTTGGTGATGGACAAGGAGGCCTGGCATGCTGCGATTCATGGGGTCGCAAAGAGTCGGAAATGACTGAGCCACTGAACTGAACTGGAACTCTTGAGAGTCCCTTGGACTGCAAGGAGGTCTAACCAGTCCATTCTAAGGAGATCAGTCCTGGGTGTTCTTTGGAAGGACTGATGCGAAACTCCAGTACTTTGGCCACCTCACGTGAAGAGTTGACTCATTGGAAAAGACTCTGATGCTGGGCAGGATTTGGGGCAGGAGAAGAAGGGGACGACACAGGATGAGATGACTGGATGGCATCACCGACTCAATGGACCTGAGTTTGTGTGAACTCCGGGAGTTGGTGATGGACAAGGAGGCATGGCGAGCTGCAATTCATGGGGTCGCAAAGAGTTGGACACAACTGAGCGACTGAACTGAACTGAACTGAAAGATAGCATGACTTTAATCCAATTCTTCAACAAGAATCATTTTCCTAAAGAAAAGCACCAGGTAGAGAATAAGAGCACTTTTGTGACAAGAAAATCCCACATCTCTGCTTCAGTGGGAATCAGAGAAAGAAGGAAGAAAATGACAACATGGGCAACAGATATCTGCTTCAACGTCTATTGTATGAATCATTCTTCTTTGTGGAACATAAAAAGTACATACATTGTCTTTTATGTTTACAAAGTTAAATGGATGTGTTTAATCTCACAATGAAAAAGTAATGGCTATGAAAGCTCAACATTTCAGGAAGTACCACGATATTCTGACTCATGAGGAAGCTCTATGTGGCAGCACTTCTATGTTTATTTTGAATCCCGAAAGTCCTGAGCTGAGAGGACAGTGCATGAAACTTGTAGTCCTAGTTTGTACCTTATCTTGAGAAGTCTGTGTTCAGTTAGTTAGTGTATCTCACTTTTCAGGCAATTCTCTGACCCTGAAGAGCAGCTGAAGGAAGACCTCTTCCTGGCTGCTTTGCTAAGTGTTCTTAGTGCCATCTGCTGCATGCTTCCAGCTACTGTAGGGGAAGCACTCAGGTTAACAGGAGCGAGTGGATGCAGAAAGTGAGGACACCATGTCCATCAGTTTACAGTCCACGTGTGGAAAGAAAACATACCACAACAGCATTCTGACATGGAAAATTCTTTTGAAAAAGTCTTAGAATAGTTGAAAAAATGATTAGTTTTATGACTCTTACACTAAAAATAATTCCTTAATGTACTCTATTTCTTCTGTTTTAAAGCCCATGAGTAATAATTTCCTCTAATACGTATCAGTAGTATCATCAGCTCATCTGTAGTGAGGCTATTAATCACAGGGAGCTATACTTAATATCTTATTATAACCTATAATGGAAAAGAATTTTCAAAAGAATATACATCTGCATATACATGTGTATATAACTGAGCCCATTTACTGTACACCTGAAACAACACAATACTGTAAGTCAACTACATTTCAGTAAAAATTTTAAAAAGCAAAGTGAACCTATTATTATCTTTCAGCTTGCTCCTAGGAAAGTTAAAAAAAAAAGGATCATATTTGGAAGCAGCGAAAATAATTTAATGGCACTAATAAAGTTACTGAGAAATATTCATATTGTTTTTTTATTAAATGGCTTATTTTTAAGCTAAAAAAAAGACAGATAAGGAGAAAAAAATAGTTGAGCCCACTATTCTAAAGACTGCTGCTGCTGCTGCTGTTGCTAAGTCGCTTCAGTCGTGTCTGACTCTGTGCGACCCCATAGACGGCAGCCCACTAGGCTCCCCCATCCCTGGGATTCTCCAGGCAAGAACACTTGAGTGGGTTGCCATTTCCTTTTCCAATGCATGAAAGTGAAAAGTGAAAGTGAAGTCGCTCAGTCGTGTTCAACTCATAGCAACGCCATGGACTGCAGCCCACCAGGATCCTCCATCCATGGGATTTTCCAGGCAAGAGTACTGGAGTGGGGTGCCATTGCCGTCTCCATTCTAAAGACTACAGTACTGCTAAAGCTACGTGGGTGCATGCTAACTCACTTCAGTTGTGTCTGACTCTTTGTGATGCCATGGACTGTAACCCACCAGGCTCCTCTGTCCATGCGATTCTCCAGCAAGAATACCGGAGCAGGTTGCCTTTTCCTTCTCCAGAGGATCTTCCCAACCCAGGGCCTGAACTGGTGTCTCTTATTTCTCCTGCATTGGCAGGTAAGTTCTTACCACTAGTGCCACCTCAGAAGCCCAGGTGATAGCATTAGTGATAGTTAATGCTACCTAAAGGAGGGAAGCATCTGCTTGTGACTAGATTAGCTCCTGTAACAGGGGAGTTGCAGCCAAGGGCATAGCCCTGCACATTCTTAACCAATATCCCATTTGATAACATGGTCCGTAAAGTTTCTGAAGACTGACACATGCCATATAACTAATTATAAACATTTGATACATTATTTTCTTACTTATATTGTGTTTTTCTGAAACAAAATTCATCTCTGTGAGACCTGGTGAGTTTTAGGGAGGCTGCCAGGTAAACCTGAGCTCTTGTGTCTACCCTGGTTCCAGTCTGTCCACTATTTCTGACTCCAGGGTCCTGCTGTCCTTCAGGTTCGGGAATGTGCACTGCTTGAAGTGAGTCCTTAATTTAGGGGCTTCTCTTCAAGCCTCACCTCATTTGGGGACTGTTCCTTGCTTCAGTGCAAGGGACTTAGAAAGTGAAATGTTTCGGCTAGATGTTCACACTTGCTGTAAGAAGCATGATGAACCATGCTCTGTTGAGATAATTACACAGCTCAGTCCTCAGCGGTCAAGGTTATGTGGGTATAAAATGCCCAGAGGTGATTGTCACAATCTTTGTCTCTTAAACTAATTGCCCTCAACAGATACACTGTAACAGTTCCTTGAGCTCGTCTCTTTTTATTCCAGAGAATTATTCCTTTCTTTCACCCTGTCTATAGACCATCCTCAGCTGGCAAATAATGAATCCAAGAATCCTATTCCCTGCCGTGTATTAAGATCATAGCCTCTGTAAAAGCACACAAGCCATTTCCTCAATGTTGGAAATGAAGCAGACAGTGTACTAATGCACAAGGTGTTTAATTATGCATAAAACAAATCACAGTTGCAAAATGATAAAGAAATTAGAAGCATTAGAATAAAAGGCTGCAAGGACAAATATGACCAAAAACTCTGCAAGGCAATAACAAATAAATCACAAAAAAATACTTAGGATTGTAGGGACTCTTGAACACAGTGTCAGTTATTATTTCTAAAAGCCAATAGACTAGGTTGATTGAAATCTTTCATAATCAACATGTAAATAAAATAATGCTTAGATTTTCTTTTTCAGTCACTGAGAATTTTAAATTTTATTTTTGTGTGTGATAGAGGCGTAAGTCATAATGTTCAAAGGAAGCCTAAATGTACTCCTTCTGAGGAACCCTGCTCACATGCACCCCAAAATGATTAGAAAAAAGAGCACTTCTTGGCGTAGAATACCTAGAATATCTGCTCTGAGACTTTTTACTTAATAGTTAATGAAACCATGAGGTAACTACCATATTCTGTGTGTCCTGAATCTCTCTTTATCATGGTCTGTGCAGTACCCAAGCTTTTGCGCTTACCTGACACCTCTTTTTCTGGATGCAAGGAATCTGTGAAGCCTGCTATCTCTACATTATGGTGACTTGATGAGTTTCCTTTCATGGGAGGTTATGCATTATAAGAATCCACTATGTGGACAGGGTGATGCTTGCAAAACCCCCGCACATGCAGAGTAAGGCCCACCACAGCTGTGTGATGGGCCGATTAGCTCACCTGTTATGGCTGGAAAGGGTTTGGTGCACCTACGATTTTTTTTTCTAGTCTTTTATTTGACATTATTAAACCCATAGTTGCTCAAGAGACAGCAGTAGTGAAACTAATGTTTGAACCCAAGTCCACTGGCACTCCAAAATATATTCCTTTCTTGTGGAACTACACCTACAATACCAAGAGAGCTAAGCTACATAAAAGTCAGAGTTAGACCCAGGGTGTCTCATGGGTTTCTGCCAATGATTGCTCCTAATCAAGAATAAAAAGCTGATATTGGGGCTTAGTTTTCCTCCTTTAGTTTGATTTAACTCTAGCCTGACATATGTAACATCTAATCTGAATCAGGATCTAAGTTATCCTGAAGCATTTCCTGTCACTTTTACCCCACCTGGGGCGCACTTCTACATGAAATTCAGCCTTTCTTCCCGTTTCTCCCCATTTGACTTCCCATTCAGCCAACAACCCACATCCTCCTGCACACCAACTCCTTGTTCCTATTTCTTTTCTGCCTTTCAGAAGAGAGAAGACATTCCACAGAAGACTGAAAAGGGCTAGGAATAAATTAGTTAAACAAAGGAGGCGAATAAAGATACAAATTGCAGGAACAGGTTGGGATAATAAAACAGAAAAGAAATCAAGGATTTCCTGTGAAGGAGTAGAGCTGAGCATCTCTAGACAATCACGGCTCAAAACAAACAAACAAACAAAAACTCTTGAAATCCAAATTGCTTCCCAGAGAGTATTTCTTAGTATTTTATCAAGCATGAAATGTCCAATATCTATCAGTAGAAATGTGGAAAGACATTCCTAAGGCCCTCTTGGATTCATGCTTTCTTCAAAGCCCAGGAATTAAACGTCAGATCCACCCCAAAAGAAGAGCAAACCCTCAGCTTCCCTCTGGGGTTTTCCAGGAACAAGACATAGGCCTTCAGAAAATGGGTGGGCAACTTCCTCCAGCTCCTCCATAAATCTGCTATGGGATTTATGTTTATATTATTTATGTTATTTATGTTTATTTAAACACTCTTCCAACTGCTGCTGCTGTTAAGTCGCTTCAGTCGTGTCCAACCCTATGCGACCCCATAGACGACAAACCACCGAGCTCCCTGTCCCTGGGATTCTCAAGGCAAGAACACTGGAGTGGGTTGCCATTGCCTTCTCCAGTGCATGAAAGTGATACGTGAAAGTGAAGTCACTCAGTCGTGTCCGACTCTTAGCAACCCCATGGACTGCAGCCTACCTGGCTCCTCTGTCCATGGGATTTTCCAGGCAAAAGTACTGGAGTGGGCTGCCATCGCCTTCTCCCTCTTCTGACTGAGAAACCTGCAAACAGTCCCATGCCTTGGATGAGATGTCTGTGTGGTTTCCCTTCTGTCTATTGTACTAGATCTTTATGATGGTATAACTGCTTTGCTTCCCCTTACCATTCATTTTTCTGATTGTAATATCCCCTCTCTGTTACAGGATAAATTGGATCGATTCATTTTCATAATATAAGAAGCAGCATAGAAATTCTGTTTTGTTACATAATATCATTATAAAACCCAGTAGAACCGCTTAAGTTTAGAAAGGCACTTGTAGTCAACCTTTCAAAATTACTGATCGATCTGCCTAAAAATACAAGGAATGTTTCTTGATGAACGAGGCTGTGAAAGTCAGCATTCCCTCTTCCACTGAGAAATAGAAAAGCAGCAAAACTGTGACATCTACTTTTTAGTGAAACTAGGAGACAGATAATTATGACTTCGATATACATGTAAAGCTACAAAAAGTTTATCTTTATCAGTCGTGTATGAAAGTTCCAAAGCCTCTGCATCCCCACCAAGACTGGCATCTTGGTGTGGCCAGGCTTCGTAATTTTAGCCCTCTGGACAGGTGTGTAGTTGTGTTTTGTTGTGATTTTAATTGGTATTTGTCTAATGACTGGTGATGTTGAACACATTTTCATGTACTTATTTGTCATCTGAATTTTTTTTGGAAAAAGTACAACTGTATTTATTCATAGAAGACATGACATTCTATGTAGAAAATCCCAAAGAATCTATAAAAAGTGATTCAAAATAATAAGTAAGATCTTATTTAGCAAGATCTTAGGATACTAAGTCAGTGGATTTGGCTTCCCCAATGGCTCAGCAGGAAAAGAATCCACCTGCAATGCAAGAAACATAGGGGATGCAAGTTCGATCCCTGGGTCAGGAAAATTCCCTGGAGAAGGAAATGGCAACCCAGTCCAGTATTCCTGCCTGGAGAATTCCATGATCAGAGGAGCCTAGCAGGCTGCAGTCCATGGGGTCACAAAGCATTGGGCATGACTGAGCACACACACTCACACAGGTCAATATGCAAAATGCAAAAATTTAATAAATAATATCTTTACATTAGCATCAAAATATGAGATATTTAGGAATATATTTAACAAAAGATGTTTAAAACATATACTAAATACTGTAAAACATTATTGTAAACATTTAAAAATCTAAAGGAGACATAAATAATGAAAAATATACCAGGCTCATATATGGAAGAGTCAATATTATTAAGATGTCAGTTCCAACCAAAGATATATATATATATAGGTCTTGCTGTGTGACATGTAAAACCTCAGTTCCCTGACCAGGGATTGAACCCATGCCCCCAGCACTGGACGTGTGGAGTCTTAATACCGCCAGGAAGTCCCTAAATTGATTTGTATTTAACTCAGTCCCAATCAAAACCCTTGAAGAAATTTTTAGTAGAAATTCATAGGTTGATTCTAAAATTCATGTGGAGATGCAAAGGACCTAGACAGCCAAAACAATTCTGAATAAAGCTTTTTTTACAGTACTGTAAATTTCAAGAGTTTTCATATGGCAACAATAATCAGACAGTGTCTAATACTGCCTTGCTAACTGTTGTACAGTAGATCTCAGGTACTTATTCAACCTTCATAACTGAAAGTTGTTTGTATTTTTTCACAAATACCTATTAGTGAAGTATCTGTTAAAAGATTTTTCCCATTTTGAAACTGAGCTATTTTTCTCTTGTATTGTGTCTTGAGAATTCAAGCCTTGCTAATCTGGTGGTGATCAGTGGGGGTGTTGTTATCCCATTATGATTTTAACCTTCCTTGGTTATAAACTAAGTCCAGCACTTTTACAAAGTTTTATTGGCCTTTAGGACTACTTGTTTGGGGAAATGCCTGTGTTTTGCTCATTTTTTTTTTCCATTTGATTTTCTCTCTTTTACTGATTTGTATGAGTTCATTGTATGTTATGCATATGAGTCCTCTATAGGTCAGCAAATATCTTCTCCCATTCTGGCTTGTCTTTTAATCATTTTTATAATATTTTTTGGTGAGCAAATTTGTAATTCTAACATAGTAATATAAAAATCTAATTTTTATATTTTCCTTTTTATCTTATGCTCTTTGTGTCCTATTTAATATTTCCCTTCCCAGATGTCATGAATATATTACACAAATTTATTTCCAGCAGCTTTATCTCTGTGCTTCATCCACCTGTTAATGGTGTGAGAGAGGGACCATGGGTATATTTTCCCATATTCATACTTATTACTACTTCTTGCACTGTTTATATAAAGGACAGACTTTCCTGTTGATCTGCACCTCTTTTTTTGTTGTGTTGTTTAAATATAAATTTGTTTACTTTAATTGGAGGTTAATTACTTTAAAGAGACACATGATCTGCACCTCTTAATCCTGTCTCCAGGCTCTCTCTTCCATCCCCCTTGGGCTATCTTAATTATTCCACACTGTCTTAATGTTACTAAGTCTCGATATTCAGTTGAGATATCTGGTAACTTGTCAAGTTTCATGAACTAACACCACTTTGATTGTCTTTTATTCCCTTGTAAGTATCGAATGTTTCATCAAAGGTCATCTTTATTCCTGCAAAATACATCCTTTAGAATTTATCTTTAATACAGTTTTGTGGGGTGTTGAGCACTTCCAAACTGTGTTTTTCTGAAGATGTCTCCTTATTTTATTCTACCTCCATTTTAGAGGATAACTTCACCAGCTATATATCGCAAAAAGTTGACAACATTTTCCCACTGGCTTCTAGCACCCCTGGTTGCATGAAGGAGTGAGCTGGCAGTCAAGCTGCTGGGCTCTTTCTTGGAGGTCATCTACCTTTTTTATTTTTTCTCCTGCTGTGCTTAAGGTTTTCTCTTTGCCTTAGGGATTCTGCATTGTCATTGTCACGTGTCAGGATGCCTGCTTCCTTTTTTATTCAAACTTCATTGTGATAATTGTAGATTCACATGCAGTTGTAAGAAATAATACAGAGAGATCTCCCTGTCCACATTCCCGAATTTTCCCCAGTGTTAAAGTTTTGTAGAAGTTCAACAACCAGCATTAATATTTGTATAATCCTCTGTTCTTATTCATATCACTCCAGTTTTACCTGTACTTGTGTTTGGTTTTATATAGTGTCTCCCTGGTGGCTCAGACAGTAAAGAGTCTGCCTGAAATGCAGGAGACCTAGGTTTGATCCCTGGGTCGGGAAGATCCCCTGGAGAAGGGAAAGGCTACCCACTGCAGTACTTTGCCTGGAGAATCCCATGGATGGAGGAGCCTGGTGGACTACAGTCCACGGAGTTGCAAAGAGTCGAACACGACTGAGCGACTTCACTTTATCCTAGTAAAGATGCGGAAGAGCCCCAATACCAAAAGTATATTTCCTGTTGCCTTTTTATAACCACACACACCTCTCTCCATGGCCTCCTTGGTCTAGACGGACAAACCACACAATGACTTCCTACACCAGTTATTTCAGGTCTTCTCTGTCTGTATTTTGTGTTTCTCAGTGTGTCTTATGCATTTTCCATCTTTTCTCGATGCCGCTTTCTGGAAAATTTATTCCAACTTGTCCTCTACCTCACTAATTTTTTCAGCTATTTGTATTCAATTGTTAAAGCTTTACATTGAATTTTTAATTTTACTTACAGTTTTAGGATGAGAAGATTAATTTTTTTAATCAGTATCTTTCTTAAAATAATTTTTATTTCTTATGTCTTTTTTTATATTTTTAGTTTGTAACTATAAGTCATCTTATGATATATGCTTGTTAATTTAAATATTATATCTGATTCATTATAATATTTCTGTTGTGTATTTTGCTGGTTCTAATTAATGATATCTTCTTTTTTGTGTGTCTGATCATCATATCTGAAAACAAAATAATTGCAGGAATAATTCAAAGCCTCAGAAGAAGGTTTTCATTTGCTTTCACCAGTGGATTGGGGGCACTATGAGAGCATCATCTGAGGAAGGTGCAGGTTCACGTAATGACTTCTTTCCTTCTGCCTCATCCCTTCTTCAGAGGCTATAGCCCCTTTCAGACTCTGCATTTGGGTAGGAATTGACTTCTGAAGTCTATCCCTTTGCCTCAGGAGGCTGCCAAAACCAGAGCTCAGTTCCACAGCTGTTTCTTTCAATAGACAAATACCCTCTGGGTAAAAGCAGCTTTTAGTTTTGAGCTTAACCTTCTTAATTTTCATTTTCTCCTAAGTTTTGGCCAGGTAATTCTTCATTATCTTGTTAGCTCTTTTAGCTTTTAGAAAAAATTAAACGCTTCATCTAGCTTTTTTAGTTACCATTTCAGTATTCTGAGGACCACTAAACATCATTTTTAAAAATATTTTTGGAAATTTGAATCATGTTAATGTAGTCCATTTAGTCAAGGCTATGGTTTTTCCAGTGGTCATGTATGGATGTGAGAGTTGGACTTTGAAGAAAGCTGAGCACTGAAGAATTGATGCTTTTGAGCTGTGGTGTTGGAGAAGACTCTTGAGAGTCCCTTCAACTGCAAGGAGATCCAACCAGTCCATTCTAAAGGAGATCAGCCCTGGGTGTTCTTTGGAGGGAATGATGCTAAAGCTGAAACTCCAGTACTTTGGCCACCTCATGCAAAGAGTTGGCTCATTGGAAAAGACTCTGACGCTGGGAGAGATTGGGGCCAGGAGGAGAAAGGGACGACCGAGGATGAGATGGCTGGATGGCATCACCGACTCAATGGACGTGAGTTTGAGTGAACTACGGGAGATGGTGATGGACAGGGAGGCCTGACGTGCTGCGATTCATGGGGTCGCAAAGACTCGGACACGACTGAGCGACTGAACTGAACTGAACTGAATGTAGTACGAGTTTAGAAATAAAACATACATGCACAAATATACACAAGATGGAAGTATTCCAAAGATCCACTTGTGGGAGCAGGAAACTTTGGGAGAATTTTGTCACAGCTATCCCTGCCATAATATTCAGTAAAATCAGCCACAAATCCATGGAGTCTGTGTTTTGTTATTTACCGTTGAGGTTAAAAAAAGAGAGAAAGATGTGCAGATTGCCAAAGCTTCTTGGCACAAGAAGAGCATAGAGTTGAAGAAAAGAAGACTTATTTTCCATATTAACCACACAAGTTCATTTACTACGGAAAGTTTTCAGGCAGTTGAATTTAAAATAGTGTATCCATTTTTTTCCCCTTTAGTTTAAAAACTGTGCCTTCCAGTTAGCTAAAAGGAAAGATCAAAATTAGTACTGCTTCATTAGATTGGCTTCAGTTGCTTGGTGAGCTCCAGGAAAGTCTTATAAATATTAGAAGGTATATAGAAGAATATAAGCAAGAAGGTTCTCACCTTGATCTACAATTAAGTGAAGGCATCTCTCTACCAGGCAGTGCAACGTCAAAAAGCAACAGCGACCCTGCAAATCCATTCTGCATGGCAGCAATAGAGATGCCGACATAGAGAGCAGATTTGTGGGCACAGGTTGGGAAGGAGATGGGGAGGTGAATTGAGAGAGTATCACTGAAACATATGCATTACCATATATAAAACAGATAGCCAATGGGAATTTGCTGTATGATGCAGGGAGCTCAAATCAGATGTTCTGTCCTACAACTTAGAGGGACGGGATGGAGTGGGAGCTTGGAGGGATTGTTCAAGAGGACGAGGACGTACATTTACCTAAGGCTGATTCATGTTGATGTATGGCAGAAACCAACAAAATATTGTAAAGTGATTAGCCTCCAATTAAAACTAATTAAAATTTGAGAACAAGATGGCGGAGGAGTAGGTGGACGTGGAGTACATCCCTCTCCACGATACAACAGGAATACACCTCCAGACACAGAAGTGCATGCAGAACACCAGCTGAGAGCGGACGGGAGTACCTGAGCAGCGGAAAAGAATATATAGACCCATGCCAAACTCAGTAGGATGAAGGAACTAGGGGGGAAAACAGGAGTGTTTGTAGGACTGTACCTGTGCTCAGCAGGTGGGGTAATGGAAGCAGAGGTCCAATCCCCACAGCGGGGCAAGTGTCTGAGTCAGAGGAGAAACATTTAAAGCTAAGAGTAAAACAGCTGATCTGTAGCAGCCTAAATGGAATGAGAATCAGACAGTCCTTGCCACAGCCATATAAACCCTGGACAGGGACACAGGTCCCCTGGAAGATGCACCAGCTAGGAGCTGGAGTTTAGGGATTGTGGAGCAATCCCTGGGCGAAGGCTGCTATTGACCACAGAGAGACAGATCAAGGGCATGGGAAGGAGGAGATCATGGTGGGAAATGCTTGTGGAGGAAAGCCAGGCAGCCATGGAAGCAAGGCATACTGCTGAGTTATGCAGGGGGTGGAGCCATCACCATAGCCTCTGTCCCCCTATCTGCCAGCATCGGTAGGTGAACAATAGAGAGGCTGGCCCATCAAACGCCTGACACACTGAACTACAGACAGGACCCACCCAGGGTGCCCCTTTAAGTGCCTGACGTGCCAATCTACAGAGTAGGACCCCAGCCAGGGGGGCCCCTCTATGTGCCTGACATGCTGAACAACAGAGAAGGACCCCAGGCAAGGGAGCCTTCTAAGTGCCTGGACGGGCAGAGCTATGGAGAAAGACTGGCCAAAGAGGCCTTTTGATCGTCAGCTACAAGAGGCTCAAAAAAAAAAAAAGACTCAGGTAGGGCCATAACTCCTGCTGTGGAGGCAGTCTGTGTTCCTACACACTTGGCGCCACCAGCGTCCCCACAAGCCAAGCAGCTATGCCACCTCATGCTCAACTCTCACTGGGGCAGAGCTGCCACAGACAAAACAAAAATCTTGCGTGCAGGGTCGGTTTGGTCTTGTCCAACTCTTTGCAGCTCTGTAGACTGGCCTGCCAGGCTTCTCTGTCAGGGGGTTTCTCCAGGAAAGAATACTGGAGTGTATTGCCAATACTGGTTGCCATACCCTTCTAGAGCACGATATTTCCTGCTACCCTAGTCGCTAACCCCCCTGAGTACCTACCCGGTGCTGCCAGAACCCCTGCGACTCAAGCAGCTACACCACTTCCATACCTGGCCCTCACTGGGGCAAACCCAAGTCCTCCAGGGCAGCCTCAGGGGCAAGCCCCAGTGGACGACTCACATACAGAGGTGGAAACAAAACCACAGTTGAAACCCACGGGCAGTGTGGCCAAGGAAGAAGACCTAAAACCTTCTCACCATCTGTACAAGCTGCAGATTAAATCCACAAGATTAACTAGGCAGACTCTGTGTGTATGGAATATATTAAAGGACATTGAGAGTTCTCACAAAAGAAAATGCACTAGTTCTGTGGACACTGAAGGCAAGAACACACAGGAGTAGAACCAATTAGAATCTGAGCTGCCCCCATGGAAGGTCCAGAGACCAGCACAGTGCTGAAAGGCATCCTGAGGAGGTGAAGTGGACTGTGACTCCCACTGAGGCAAAGGACTCTGACAGCAGTGACTCAAGAAAAACTTTTATTATTCTTATTGTTTCACTTGTTCTGTAGATTCTTTTGGATTTTTTTTTTCTTTTTTTTTCCTTTTACCCCTCTCTGTTGTAGTGGTTGATTTTAATGGCACTTTAAAATCTAATTAAACTCTTGAGCTATGTTTTTTTCCCTCAGTCACATTTTTTATTGTTGTTATAAACCTCTGCCTCTATGTTGGGCTTTTGCAGTTCTGTGGAGTTTTCCTTTTTTTTCCCCCTCTCTCTCTTTATTTAATTTTTAAACCTATAAAGTTTTTTTCTACATTTATTCCTTTGTTTGGTTTTCCTACTATTCTTTTCCCCTTGCAGTTAATCTTTAATGTATAGAAATCTTCTTAATCTACCTCTATGTAACTCTGCATATCTAATATTTCTTTCTTTTCTTTCTTTCCTTTCCTCACAACATATCTGTTAGTTTAATTTCCGTTGCTTTGTACCCTAATTGACACCTCGCTTTAGGTTTGTTTTCTACTTTGTGCTTTAGTTAATTTTGTTCTTAACTGGTAGATATAATTTTGGGTTTCCTTTCTTCACCAGATCAATCTGTTGTACTTTATTTTTGCTAGACTATTTAGATTTTGCTTATGGGTGTATATGTACATGTGTATATTCTGGCACACTTTTCATTGTTGTTATAAACCTCTGCCTCTACATTGGGCTTTTTTTCTTTCTTCTTTTTTTAATAATTTTAATTTTTTAAGCCTATTATACTTTTCTACATTTATTTCTTTGTCTGCCTTTCTGACTGTTCTTCTCCCTTTGTAGTTAATCTTTCATGTATATAAATCTTCTTCATCTACCCTATTTAACTTTGTATACCTATTCTTGCTTTCTTTTCTTTCTTTTCTTTCCTCTCAACATATTTGTTAGTTTGTTTTATTGCTTTATAACCCACTTCGCACCTTGCTTTAGTTTTATTTCCAGTTTGTGCTTTAGTTAGTTTTGTTCTTAACTGGTAAATACAATTTTTTATTTCCTTTGTTTGCCAGGTCAGTCTATTGTACTTTATTTATTTAGGACTGTTTTGACTTGCTTATGTGTGTATATGTGTATATTCCAATATTTTAATTATTACTTTCATGATTTTGTAACTGCCATTTGTCTGGGGTTCATCTTTGGTTTCTCATTTTTTGAATATCTGGTTTAATCTCATATAATGCCATAACAAACAACTTGTGGAATTTTTGTTCCCAACCAGAGATCAAGCTCTGAGCCTTTGGAGTGGGAACACTGACTCCAAGGCCCTAGACTACCAGATAACTAACCCTGCTGCTGCTGCTGCTGCTGCTGCTGCTGCTGCGTTGCTTCAGTCATGTCCAATTCTGTGCAACCCCATAGATGGCAGCCCACCAGGCTCCCCCGTCCCTGGGATTCTCCAGGCAAGAATACTGGAGTGGGTTGACATTTCCTTCTCCAATGCATGAAAGTGAAAAGTGAAAATGAAGTTGCTCAGTCATGTCCAACTCTTAGCAACTCCACGGACTACAGCCCACCAGGCTCCTCCATCCATGGGATTTTCCAGGCAAGAGTACTGGAGTGAGGTGCCATTGCCTTCTCCAAACAAATAGTGAGAACTCACACAAAGGGAACCATTCGAATACAAGACCTGGCATCACCCAACCACCAGTAGCACCCTGTGCTAGAGGCTACATCTAAGCATCAAACAAAGTAAAAATACAAACCCAGTCATCAGCAGACAAGATTACGACCTCACTCAGCCTTGCCCATCAGAGGAAAAACAAACAAAAACTCCGTACAAATATCACCCTATAAAAAGCTTACACAAATCACTGAACCAAGGTTAGGAGGGCAGAAACCAAAATCAGGAAAAAATTCAACCTTTTTCAAGGAAAGAATTTAACTTTCCTTGAAGCCTGAGAAAAGAAGACCTCAAAAACAAAAGTTAAAAAAAATGAAAAGGCAAAGAAACACTACACAAATGAAGGAACAAACTAGAAATACAGCAGGCTAAATAAATGAAGAGGAAATAGGGAAATGACCTGAGAAAGAATTCAGAATAATGATAGCAAAGATGATCAAAAGTCTTGAAAACAAAATGGAGAAAATACTAGAATCAATTAACAAAGACCTAGAAGAATTAAAGAATAAACATACAGAGACAAACAATGCAATTACTGAAATTCAAAATACTCTGGAAGGAATCAATAGCAGAATATCTAAAGAGGAAGAATGAATCGGTAAGCTGGAAGATAAAATGGTGGAAATAAATTCTGAAGAGCAGAATAAAGTAAAAAGAATGAAAAGAACTGAAGATAGTCTCAGGGACCTCTGGGACAATATCAAATGCACAAACATTCAATTATAGGGGCCTCAGAATAAGAAGAGAAAATGAAAGGGTATGAGAAAATTTTTGAAGAGATTATAGTTGAAAATTTCCCAACATGGAAAAGGATACAATCAAGTCCAAGAGGCACAAAGAGCTGCATACAGGTTAAACCCAAGGAGAAACATGCCAAGGCACATACTAATCAAACTAAAAAACACTAAACACAAAGAAAGAATATTAAAAGCAGCAAGGGAAAGGCAACAAGTAACATACAAGGGAAACCCCATACGTTTAACAGCTGATCTTTCAGCAGAAACTCTGCAGGTCAATAGAGAATGGCAAGAAATATTTAAAGTACTGAAAGGGAACACTCTACAACCAAGATTACTGTACCTGGCAAGGATCTCATTAAAAATTGATGGAGAAATAAAAAGCTTTTCAGAGAAAGAAAAGTTAGGAGACCTCAGTACTACCAAACAAGCTTTACAACGAATGTTAAAGGGACTTATATAGTCAAGAAATAAAAGAGAAGAAAAAAGACCTACAAAATAAACCCCAAAAAATTAAGAAAAAGGCAATGGGAACATATATATCAATAATTATTTTAAATGAAAATGGATTAAATGCTCCAACCAAAGACACAGATGGGCTGAATGGATACAAAAATAAGACCCAGATATATGCTGTATACAAGAAACCCACTTGAGATCTCAAGACACATATAGACTGAAAGTGAGAAGATAGAAAAATATATTCCATGCAAAAGGGGAGCAAAAGAAAGCTGGAGTAGCAATCCTCATATCAGACAAAATAGCCCTTAAAACAAAGATTATAAGAGATAAGGAAGAACACTACATAAGGAATCAATCCAAGAGGAAGACATAACAATTTTAAACATCTATGCACCCAACATAGAAGCACCTCAATACATAAGACAAACACTAGCGGACATAAAAGAAGAAATTGACAGTAACACAATAATAGGAGGCTTTAACACCCCACTCGCACAAAGGGATAGATCATCAAAACAGAAAATCAAAAGGAAAAACAAGTCTTAAATGATACACTAGATGAAAAGAATCTCATTGATATCTTCAGGACATTCCATCCACATGCAGAAGAATACAACTTCTCAAGTGTACATGGAACATTCTCCAGGATAGACTACATCTTGGGTGATAAATCAAACCCCAGTAAATTTAAGAAAACTGAAATCATATCAAGCATCTACTCTGACCACAACACTATAAGACCAGATATCAGTTACAAGAAAAAAAAATTATAAGAAACACAAACATATGGAGATTAAACAATACATTTCTAAATAACCAGCAGGATACTGAAGAAATCAAAAGGGGAAATAAAAACTTTTATAGAAACAAATGACAATAAAACACAACTTAAAACCTATGAGATGCAGCAAAAGCAATTCTAAGAGCGAAGCTTATAGCAATACAATCCTACCTCAAGAAACAAGAAAAACATCAAATAGACAACTGAACTTTACACCTAAAACAACTGGAAAAAGAATAACAACAACAACAAAAAATTAATAGAAGGAAATAAATCACAAAGATCTGAGCAGAAATAAATGAAAAAGAAATAAAAGAAACAATAATAAAGATTAATAAAATTAAAAGCTGGTTCTTTGAGAAGAAAACAAAATTGACAAACCTTTGGCCAGACCCATTAAGAAAAAAAGAGACAAGAATCAGATCAACAAAATTAGAAATAAAAAAGGAAAGGCTACAACAGACAATGCAGAAATACAAAGGATTATAAGAGACTATAATGAACAACTATAGAGCAATAAAATAGATAACCTGGAAGAAATGGACAGATTCTTAGAAAAATTCAATCTTCCAAGACTGAGCCAGGAAGAAATAGAAATTACGAACAACCCAATTATAAGCACTGAAATTGAAGCTGTGATTAAAAAAATCTCCCAAAAAACAAAAGCCCAGGACCAGATGTCTTCACAGGAAAATTCTATCAAACATTCAGAGAAGAGCTAATGTCTATCCTTCTAAAACTCTTTCAAAAAAATTGAAGAGGAAGGAACACTTCCAAACTCATTCTATGAGGCCACCATCACCCTGATACCAAAACCACACAAAGACAACAAGAAAAAAGAAAACTACAGGCATAGATGAACATAGATGCAAAAATCCTTAACAAAATTTTAGCAAGAAGAATTCAGCAACACATCAAAAAGCTCATACACCATGATCAAGTTGGGTTTATTCCAGGGATGCAAGGATTTTTCAGTATACATAAATCAATCAATGTGATACACCATTAAAAAACTGAAAGAATAAAACAACATTATCATCTCAATAGATACAGAGAAAGCCTTTGAGAAAATTCAGTATCCATTTATGATTAAAACTCTTCAAAAAATGGGCATAGAAGTAACCTACCTCAACATGGTAAAGGCCATAAGCCTATAGCAAACATTATTCCTAATGGTGAAAAACTGAAAGCATTCTCCCTAAGATTAGGAGCAAGACAAGGGTGTCCACTTTCCCCACTATTATTCAATGTAGTTCTGGTAGCCCTAGCTACAGCAATCAGAGAAGAAAAAGAAATAAAAGGAGTCCAGATCAGAAAAGAAGTAAGCCTCTCACTGTTTGCAGATGACATGATTCTGTACATAGAAAACCCTGAAGATAGTATCAGAATTTATTAGAGCCAATCAGTGAATTTAGTGAAGTTGCAAGATACAAAATCAATACACAGAAATCACTTGCATTTCTATATAACAATGAAAAGTCAGAAAGAGAAATTAAGGAATCAATCCCATTCACCATTGCAACAAAAACAATTAAATATCTAGGAATAAACTTATCTAAGAAGGCAAAAGAATTGTATTCAGAAAATTATAAGACAGTAATGAAAGAAATCAAAGAAAACATAAACAGTTGGAGAGATAATCCACGTTCCCGGGTAGGTAGAATCAATATTGTGAAAATGACTATACTACCAAGTGCAATCTACAGATTCAATGTGATCCCTTTCAAATTACAAAGACACTTTTCACAGAACTAGAACAACAACAAAAAATTTCACAATTCATATGGAAGCAAAAAAGACCCTGAATAGCCAAAGCAGTCTTGAGAAAGAAGAATGGAGCTGGAGGAATCAAGCTTCCTGACGTCAAATTATACTACAAAGCTACAGTCATCAAGATAGTATGGTACTGGCACAAAAACAGAAATACAGACCAATGGAACAAGATAGAAAGCCTAGAAAGAAACCCGTACACCTATGGGTACATTATTTTTTACAAAGAGGGCAAGAATGTACAATAGGACAGAGACAGCCTTTTCAATAAATGATGCTTAGAAAACTGGACAGCTACATGTAAAATAATGAAATTAGAACACTTCCTAACACCATACACAAAGATAAATTCAAAATGGATTAAAGACCTAAATGTAAGATCACAAACTATAAAACTCTTAGATGAAAACATAGGCAAAACACTCAATGACATAAATCAAAGCAAGATCCTCTATGATCCACCTCCTAGAATAATGGAAATAAAAACAAAAGTAAACAAGTGGGACCTGATTACACTTACAAGGTTTTGCACAGCAAAGGAAACTATAAGCAAGGTGAAAAGACAACCCTCAGAATGGGAGAAGATGATAGCAAATGAAACAACTGACAAAGGAATAATTTCCAAAATATAGAAGCAGTTGTGCAACTCAAAACCAGTGAAACAAATGACCCAATCAAAGAGTGGGGGAAAGACCTAAACAGACATTTCTCCAAAGAAGACATACAGATGGCTAACAAACACATGAAAAGATGCTCAACATCGCTCATTATTAGAGAAATGCAAATCAAAACTACAATGAGATATCACCTCAAGCCAGTCAGAATGGCCATCATTAAAGAGTCTACAAACAATAAATGCTGGAGAGGGTGTGGAGAAAAGGGAACCCTCTTGCACTCTTGGTGGGAATGTAAATTGATACAGCCACCATGGAAGATGGTATGGAGAGTCCTTTAAAAACTAGGAATAAAATCACCATATAACCCAGCAGTCCGACTCCTAAGCAAATACCCTGAGGAAACCAAAATTGAAAGAGACACATGTATCCCATTGTTCATTGCAGCACTATTTACAATAGCTAGAACATGGAAGCAACCTAGATGTCCATCAACCGATGAGTGGATAAAGAAGTGTGGTACATACACGCAATGGAATGTTATTCAGCCATAAAAAGGAACACATTAGAGTCAGTTTTAATGAGGTGGATGAATCTAGAACTTATTATACAGAGTGAAGTGAGTCAGAAAGAGAAAGATAAATATCGTATTCTAACGCTGGATGGCATCACTGAATCGATGGACGTGAGTCTGAGTGAACTCCGGGAGTTGGTGATGGACAGGGAGGCCTGGCGTGCTGCGATTCATGGGGTCGCAAAGAGTTGGACACAGCTGAGCGACTGAACTGAACTGAACTGAACGCATATATACAGAAGGTAGAAAAATGTTAACTGAAGAATTTATTTACAGGGCAGCAGTGGAGAAACAGACAGAATAGACTTACAGACATGGAGAGAGGGGAGGGCAGGGTGAGATGTATGGAGACAGTAACATGGAATCTTACATTAACATATGTAAAATAGATAGCCAACAGGAATTTGCTGTACCGCTCAGGAAACTCCAACAGGGACTCTGTATGAACCTAGAGGGGCGGGAGGGGGAAGGAATGGGAGAGAGGTTCAAAGGGAGGGGACATATGTATACTTATGGCTGATTCATGTTGAGGTTTGACAGAAAACAAAATTCTGCAAAGCAAATATCCTTCAATATAAAAATAAATTAATAAAAAATAAATTTTTATCAGGGCAATAGCTAAGTGCCATTTAAATGCATCTCCTTGGTCAGTCATTATACCTTAAGTGAAGAATTATAGATTGTAAGCTTCCTGAGGAGAGAAACAATTGAAATCACACTAATAGAGACATAAGGACCCACATAAAAGTGAAATAAAAAGCCCAGGACTTCCTATTTAATAAATTGTAAAAATAAAACAGCAGTAGTTAGTAGCTCATAATGTTCACTGAAAACAGTAAGATTTTTTTCGCGTAAAAAAGAAGTATAGTTTAAGACACAGGATGATGTGGAATGTCTGAGATTCAGTCCCCTTCCCTATCGTCTGGAAGTGTGTCCCAGTTAACCGTAGTTATATAGCCCCAGACAACAAATTGACTCAACGATTGTGCTGTGCTTTGTCCTCCAGGTTTTTAACTCTCTATTTACCACATTCTTCAGGAGGTGGAGAACAGTAATGATTTTTGTGCTGTCATCCCCCTGTTGCTCATTTCTTCTCTTTGCCAAGATGGTTTTGCATTGAGAATATATATTTAAGAAGTTGCCCCAGGGTGGACTTATTTGGAGTCAGATGAGCTCTGCCAGACCAGGGATGTTCTCAGCTACACACGGATGTCTCATAAGTGATAAAGGATTAGAAGAAGGTCTCGTTACCATAGGATGGATGTGAGTGGCCCACAGCACCTATGAAGGTAGTTTTCTTCAATTATTTTCCTTAAATATTGTGTGGATCCCAGGAAGAAGAATCAAATACATGTGAAGTACAAAAGTAACAAGGCAATATGTGGACAAACACCCTCTGTTCTACTACTCAGCATTATTTTTGTGCTGTCATCCCCCTGTTGCTCATTTCTTCTCTTTGCCAAGATGGTTTTGCATTGAGAATATATATTTAAGAAGTTGCCCCAGGGTGGACTTATTTGGAGTCAGATGAGCTCTGCCAGACCAGGGATGTTCTCAGCTACACACGGATGTCTCATAAGTGATAAAGGATTAGAAGAAGGTCTCGTTACCATAGGATGGATGTGAGTGGCCCACAGCACCTATGAAGGTAGTTTTCTTCAATTATTTTCCTTAAATATTGTGTGGATCCCAGGAAGAAGAATCAAATACATGTGAAGTACAAAAGTAACAAGGCAATATGTGGACAAACACCCTCTGTTCTACTACTCAGCATTGCACCTCTTTCTAGACCTGAATGCTGGTCTCCAATCTCATCCTGAGTCTTGGCCTCCCCTTCTAGCCCAGATAACCATATATTTCCTGTATCTTTTCTTTGCCTTTTAAGGTTGTTTCCTAGCATATATATGCAAGCAGCATATTGCTTACTTTGTGTGTGTGTGTGTGTGTGTGTGTGTGTGTGTGTTAGTCGCTCAGTCATATTTGACTCTTTACAACCCCATGGACTGTAGCCTGCCAGGTTCCTTTGTCCACAGGGTTCTCTAGGCAAGAATACTAGACTGGGTATCCATTCCTTTTTCCAGGGGATCTTCCCAACCCATTTATTGAACCTGGGTCTCCTGCATCACAGGCAGATTCTTTACCATCTGAGCCACCAGGGAAGCGCCATTGTTTACTTCAGTCTTTATACAGATGGAATTATCAAGTGTCTTCTTGAATGTGGCCTTTTTGCTCCTGAGACTCTTCTATATTGAATCTGGTTATAACTCACTCATTTTCCTGTCATATACTGGTTCCTTTTACCAATATTCCACAGTTTGTTGATTCACTTGACTATTGGGTTGTGTGCAGCTTTTCTCTGGTGACACACAGTGCTTCTAATAACATTCTCATACACATTTCATGGGATCCCTGTGAGTGTGGTTTTTAGGAATAGAGACAAGGGTGGAAACCTATAGGTCCTAGAATTTGTGTGTCTTCAACTCAGTTGGAGAACATATTTTTGATTCCAGTTCACACTTACTTCCATCAGGAGCACATCGTAGTTTGCTGGCTCAAGGCCAAAGCATCATGGCCTGACACCTAGTGGGTATGAATGAACTTGTCATTACAGTCTTATATTTCCATTCACCTGAGTCTTAGTGAGATGGAACATCTTATATTTTCCGGCTTCCTGTTTTTCTCAAGAGAAATGACTTTACTTTTTCTCATTTTTGGGCCCATTTTATTAGATTGTTTGTCTTCTTCCTGTTGATTTTTGTGATTTCTTTATACATCCTGAGCTCTAATTTTTTATCAGTTATATACATTACAAATATCTCCTGAATTTGGTTTGTCTTAACTTAGGAATATTTTGAGAAGAAATTCTTTTTTTAAATGTATCCATTAATTAATGTAAGGACCTTGTTTTAGAAAGCCCTCTCTATGCTGTGGGCATAAAGATATTGTCCATCAGCACATCAATTGATAATTACTTATGTGCTGGGTTTAGGCCCTAGCTCATTTTCCCCATAATTATCCCAATCCTTTCTCTTTAAAAGTCTGTTTGTCTCCATTAATATAAAATGCCATCTTATCATCCTCAAGTTTCTGTGTGCTTCATTTCTGTTTCTGGGCCCTCTTCTATTTTGTTCACTGGCTTGATTATTAGACTTTAGTAATTATTCTTTAGGGCTTCCCTGGTGGCTCAGAGGGTAAAGTGTCTACCTACAATGCAGGAGACCTGGGTTCGATTCCTGGGTCAGGAAGATCCCCTGGAGGAGGAAATGGCAACCCACTCCAGTATTCTTGGCTGGAGAATCCCATGGACAGAGGAGCCTGGCAGACTGCACAGTCCACGGGGTTGCACAGCATCTGACATGACTAGATATCAGCTCTTTTGGACTTCAAGCTCTTAAACAATTCTAAAATACATTGGTTTAATAAGTTTCATTACAATAAAGTATACATGAAAACAAGCCAAAATCCTCGGACATTTTATTATTGATACAATAACATTCATTTTACAGATTTACTAAAGGGAAAGCTTATTTTTTAAATATATATTCCACCTTATAAACAGTGTTTCTCTCCATGTATTTAGGTCTTAGTTAATGCTGTTTTATTACATTTAAACATTTTCTCCATGAATGGTTTGCATACTTTTTGATAATTTATTCTTAGATACTTAATTTTTAAAATATCATGGTAAAGGTTATATTTGTTTGATTTCATTTTCTACCTTGTTGCTAATGTATAGAGGTATGATTTAAGGTTTTTATTGCTTTGTGTGTTCAGCAATCTTGCTAAATTTACTCAATTATTCTTTAGAGGTTAGTTTTACCCATAATGTTCTTGTAATATCTATATTTTGAAATCAAGGTAAGGAGTGTCACATAAAATGAGCTAGGAATACATCCTCTACTTCTATACTTTAGAATAGTTTGTGTAAGGCTTGAATTAATTAATCTAGTGAATGTTTTATGGAAATTAGAATTAAAATATCTGAGCCTCTTTGGGAAGGTACACAGGAGGGGAGACTTAACTACTGATTCAGTTTCTTCCTAGTGAAAATTCTATTTTTTGTCCCATTTTTCTGAAAGTTAAATTTATATTTTTGAGAATTTGTTCATTTTATCTAGCATTTTAAATTCATTAGAATAATATTTGAATATTAACTAATTACTTTTAAACTACACAGAATATCTAGTTATACCCTCCTCCCTTTTCATCGATATTATTTTTTTCACTTTTTTTCTTTGTTCAGTCTTACCAGAGTTTGTCAGTTTTGCTATTTATTTCAAATAATCAATTTTTGGCTTTGTTTAGGGCAATGGCACCCCACTCCAGTACTCTTGCCTGGAAAAGCCTATGGACAGAGGAGCCTGGAAGGCTGCAGTCCATGGGGTCGCTTAGGGTCGGACACGACTGAGTGGCTTCACTTTCATTTTTCACTTTCATGCATTGGAGAAGGAACTGGCAACCCACTCCAGTGTTCTTGCCTGGAGAATCCCAGGGATGGGGGAGCCTGTTGGGCTGCCGTCTGTGGGGTCGCATAGAGTCTGACACGACTGAAGTGACTTAGCAGCAGTAGCATTCTCTCTATTGTATGTCTGTTTTCTTTCTATTCAGTTCAGTTCAGTTGCTCAGTCGTGTCCAACTCTTTGCAACTCCATTATTCGCAGCATGCCAGGCCTCCCTGTCCATCACCAACTCCCAGAGTTCACCCAAACCCATGTCCATTGAGTCGGTGATGCCATCCAATCTTCTCATCCTCTGTCATCCCCTTCTCCTCCTGCCCTCAATCTTTCCCAGAATGAGGGTCTTTTCAAAGAGTCAGTTTTTGGCATCAGGTGGCCAAAGTATTGGAGCTTAAGCATCAGTCCTTCCAATGAACACCCAGGACCGATCTCCTTTAGGATGGACTGATTGGATCTCCTTGCAGTCATCTATTATTTCCTATTTTTGGAGGTGAATGCAGATTTTATCTAATTTCTTAAGCTCATTTAATTTGAGGCTTTTCTATTTTATTACATAATGATTTAAAACTCTGTAATCCTTCCTGGGACCACACTGGCTTCATCACATGAGTTTGATATATAGCATTTTCATTACCATTTTGTTAGGTATGGTAACTTTCATCATGGACTAGGTAACTTTCCTCATGATTTCTTACTTGACCTATGATAGAAATGTTAAATTTCTAAATGTATTAGTTTTGCCTTATCTTATTGTTAATTATTTCTGACAATCCCACTGTGGTCAGAGCATGTGTCCTACATAACCCCAGTTGTGAGAAGGTAACAGGCAGGAAGGCCAGGGGTCTGCAAACAGAGGAAATAGCCTGCAAGTGTCAGACATTTTTATCTCTCTTAAGTGGCAGGAGGAAACAAACTAGCGTTTAGGTATGGTAACTTTCATCATGGACTAGGTAACTTTCCTCATGATTTCTTACTTGACCTATGATAGAAATGTTAAATTTCTAAATGTATTAGTTTTGCCTTATCTTATTGTTAATTATTTCTGACAATCCCACTGTGGTCAGAGCATGTGTCCTACATAACCCCAGTTGTGAGAAGGTAACAGGCAGGAAGGCCAGGGGTCTGCAAACAGAGGAAATAGCCTGCAAGTGTCAGACATTTTTATCTCTCTTAAGTGGCAGGAGGAAACAAACTAGCGATATTTTTCCTTCTCTATACAAATTTAAAAGGAGGTTTCTCTTAAAATACTGTGTTGCCATAATGATACCTGGTTTCACCTGAAGTTAACTATTCTCAAACCTTGAGATAACCAATGCATTTCTCTTATGGAAATGTTTGTCTTAAGCTATGCTAATGTGCTATGCATTTACCCCAAACTCTGTCTTGAAGTTAGGTTCTGCCTCTTGGCTCAGAACCTACTTGACAAACCAGTATGTTATACTCAAATATTGTTCCCCTAATCTATGTAAATGAAACTATTTGTATGGTGATCTGCCCTTCTTCAAGATTCAAGTCAATCATTTTATGGCCCAGGATAAACCATTTGGTGCCAAGATTATCTCAAAATGCATCTTATGGGTGAGGGGCCTGCTGCCATTCTGAGTTTTAAGACATTCCTTTCTTTCATTAACAGACTGCTGGTGACTATATAACATCCAGCTGAAAACTAGCAGGGGGGTACTCTTTCTGCCCCCTTCTGATGCCTATGTCAGAAGCTTTCTCTATCTCCTTTATACTTTAATAAAACTTGATTACACAAAAGCTCTGAGCGATCAAGCTTGTCTCTGGCCCTGGATTGAATTTGTCTCCTCCAGAGGCCAAGAATCCCGGCGTCTTTGCGTGATTCAGCAGCATCCCTCCAGCTGTTTAATGGCTGGTGAATCTGGCTTTCCAGCACACGCGTGGTTTGGTTCATGATAGTTCTAAGTGCCCTTGAACAGCTGAATGTTTTGCAATTGATCTGTTAAGGTTGTTAGTTGAGGTAGTCAGATCTTCTATACTCTCACGATTTTCTGTCTTGTCTTTCCAGTTACCAGACAAATTTCCCAGTTCTGATAATGTATTAATATGTTTTTCATCCTTTTCATTTCATGCATAAAGATTGTGTTATTAAACATTTACAAATTAAACGCTTAAACCTTGCTAGTAAATTGAAACATTTCTCGACTTTATAATTACCCTTTTACCTCTATTAGTTTTTTTTTTTGCCTTAATATCTATTTGTCTGCCATTTACAGAGTTTCACTTTAAACTATTGCTTGCTGAATGTCTTTTTTTTTTCTTTCTGAATGTGTCTTTGTTCTACCCTTCCATGTTCAAACTGTATCCTGAAATTTTAGGCAAGTCTTTTATTTTTTTAATTAAGATTAGAAATCTGGTCATTTAAATGAATCTTTAATTATATTTTATAGTACTTTCATATTCTTGCAAATAAAATTAGGGAAAAACAATAATACAAAAAATGAGATCAATTTCCCCAGACATCACTAAAACACTCTGAAACTCATGTAACAAAGCATGAAAGATTTCTGCATTGTACGTAATATTTTAAACCCAATTTATCTAACCACTTCGTACTTAATGGATGTTATTGAATATACTGTGTGTTTATTCTGTGGAGTGTTGAATGCAAATTATCTTGACTCTCTATGCTTAATAAAGAATAAGTACTGTTGTAGAACTAAACAGAGAAATCACATGTTAAACATGGTAGGCATACTATCTAAATTGGATCTAGGAGTCAGTGCCCCTAGGTAACCTACAGAAACAACCAGAAGCTAAACCCACAGGAAAATAATATAGCAAGAGATTAGACCTTATTGGAAAAACAGAGAAGATACTTCTGCAAGAACAGGAAAACTTCTTTACTGAACTTACACAGAACTTAACATTTTTGTTGATGCATATGTAGATATATGTTAGTTGGGTTTCATTTCGGATAATAATTTTTGATGAAATGTATGCAAGTCATTATTACAAGTACCTAACTTTTGAGAGCTCATACAGGAGGGATAACTGTGTGATTTCTACCATCTTATTTTTGTGCTTTCTCTGTATCCCATCTTATCTGTTTCTATTTTGCTTGTTTTACTTTTTCCAAAATATTGATTGGATAGTTTTCCTTTCTCATTTTTCTCTCTATGGATTTGAAATTTAAGCCTTTTACATCTAGTCTTTCATTGGTTACCTTAGCATTTCTAACCTGCCTAAGTATCAAAATCCAAAATTACAATTTTCACTGTTTTTAAACAATGGTCTTATTAAACCTTTCAATCTGATCAAGTCCTCCTGATTTATATGTAGTTCTACACTGTTTAAACCAAAAGAAAAAAAAGAAAAAGCATTGTTTGTGCATCTAATGCTGTTTATATTTATCCACAAATTTACTGCTTTATTTGTCTTCCATTCTTTTGGGCACCTTCCATATGGAACTGGTTTCCTTTTGTCTGTAATCCATCTTATGAATTTTTTAAAATGTATATCTTTTGTGACAAACTCACATTTTCCCTCATCTGACAGTATGCTTTTTTCTTTTTTGTTGTTGTTGTTTCTTCAAATTTATTTTTGCTCACTATATAATTCTAGATTGACATATATTTTCTCTCATCACACTAAATCATTCCACTGTTTTCTCAATTGTTAGCCTGATTATTTTCAAATTTGCTACTACCTCATTCTTTCACCTCTGTTTCTAGAACTCCAAATATGTGAATTATATTAGAATTTTTTTCTCTCTTCTACCCATCTCTTTTCTATTATATTTTCTCATTGTCCTACTTTAAGGATAAATTTCTGAGATCCATCATCTGGTACATCATCATCGGATAATCTCATGAAATAGCTAATTATCCATTAAATCTACCCACAGTTTTATTTCAATTTATTTTTTTAATTTCTGAAAGTTACATGTATTCTTCTTCAAGTCTGCTTTTTAAAGTTTATAGTACCTTTCCTATATGTTAAGACTCTCTTTTTAAAAGGAAATATTTTAAGAAAACTCAGTCATTTTGCTGTCTGTCTGATAAATCCAATATCTGGAAGTTTTGCACCTTTGATTCAGCTGTTTACTCGGATGGTGCGCCTTCCTGTTATCCTGTTTTCTTGACTGTTGGCAGTTTTGACAGTAAGCCGCTTTTCTCTACATGACATCTGCTAGTATTCCTTGAGACTTTGATGGTGGGTGGTATGTTTGCATTCTTTTCTTCCAGGCTCCAGAGGACACCTTTACACTGAAAGACTGCTGACAGCCTTTGTGAGCCACTTGGATGACAGGCCTGCTGTCTGCAAATGCTGTGCTCTGGTTTGTTAAGAACAAATGGAGAAGTTTCCTTTCACATGAACCTAATGTCAGTTTCAAAACAGGTAATTTTTATTCAGTGTTCTTCCAATTCATTCTGTAGTCAAGGACTTAATGCACTGAGGTCCTGTGCAGGGAGCAACATCTATGTGACCCGGACCTTGAGTAGTTTTGCCACCTGCCACTACCTGTCCCCAAGCTAACACCTGTGAAAACTGAATTTCAAGTTCACTTAAACTGGACAAATATCTTCAAAGTGGTATGTCCACTCACCTGTCAGAATTCTTATTGTCACTAGTTTTTGGCCCCCGAGGGAGGCTGGATCAGGCTGGAAATTCTTTCATGAGATCATCACAGAACATCAAAAGCATGTTTCCTTATTACTCCTGCTAGTGCATAGATGAGTGTGTATGTGTCTGTATAAAAATATCTGCTCTCCACTGTCCCCTAAAAAGTCATTAATTATCTGACATATAATGCCTACGTCTGAGGATGAAAGTATGTGTGCTGTGTGCTAAGTTGCTTCAGTTGGGCTAGCCTGCCAGGCCTTCTGTCCATGGGATTCTCCAGGCAAGAAAACTGGAGTGGGTTGCCACACTCTCCTCCAGAGGATCTTCCCCCCACAAGGGACTGAAACCACGTCTCTTACATCTCCTACATTTACAAGCATGTGTGTAAAAACATCTGCTCTCCACTGTTCACTAAAAAGTCAATAATTATCTGACACATAACACCTATGTCTGAGGATAAAAGTAAGGTATTTATATTATATTTATCCAACAAACATTTGTGATCACCTACCATCTTCAGTTTATGTTGTTTCCATTTTTGTTGCCCTTGAATTCATAAAAGCCCCTCAAGAAGATCTTCTCCATGGAACCTGGGACACTTGACAGTACCACATGGTGGATTTTCCTTCTCTTGGAAAGAAGATGATATAAAATCCAGTTTCTTGTGACCTTTCCCTGAAGACAGACAATATAAAATGTCATCAAATTCCCTGCTATGTCGTTCTTTCTGTTTGCTTTCTTCTGTTTGCTTATCTTTGAAATTACGTTTGCTTGTGATTGATGTTTCTATAAAATACTAGAGACAAACAAGCATCTCAGTGTCCTGAAGGAGGTAAGAAACTTGTGTTTAGCTGTGACTATCAGCCCCCAATTTCTGCTTTGGGAATAGTGATAAAGGGATCTGAATACTCACCATTTTGGACTAATAGCTCATTCCGGATATGGAGACAGCAGCTGGGAGATTAGAATAAAATGTTTAAAAAAAATAAAAAAGGAAAAACAGAACGGGGGCAGGGGAGAAACTCAGCCTATTTAGATCCATGTACATGAACATTTATTGAATATTTACTTCAGTTTGGGAGCAGCTAAAAACATGAATCTGTATGACTGAGCAACATTGGGCTTGCTGGTTAACCATGTTCCTTTTCAAGAAAAAAAGTTTTTAATAAATAGGTAAACATTTCAGCATGGTGTAACTCTTAATATTTTTCCTAAAATACTTTCCATATTTCCCATAAACTAGAAGCATCTATAAGCTATTGAACATTGATAGAACACTACAGTGTGCAGGGAACTTTGCAGAGATTATAACACTTAGCTCATCTCCCAGTAATTCTTATCTCCTATTTTGAAAGTGAGAAAAAGTGAGGGATAAAGAGACTAAATAATGTGCTGTTTACTTGTATGTTAAATAGAGAAAGTATGGTTTAAGCTAATCCAATAAATCCTCTGATTTTCCAGTATAATTCATAGCAGAAAAAAATCTAGCATAAGTTACATCATTTTTATTTATACCAAAACTGGAACATCATTTAGTTGGACTGTGAAGAAGGCTGAGGCTGAAGAATTGATGCTTTTGAACTGTAGTGTTGGAGAAGACTCTTGAGAGTCCCTTGGACTGCAAGGAGATCCAACCAGTCCATTCTGAAGGGGATCAGCCCTGGGATTTCTTTGGAAAGAATGATGCTAAAGCTGAAACTCCAGTACTTTGGCCGCCTCAAGC
This sequence comes from Aepyceros melampus, assembly GCA_006408695.1. Taxonomy (NCBI): domain Eukaryota; kingdom Metazoa; phylum Chordata; class Mammalia; order Artiodactyla; family Bovidae; genus Aepyceros; species Aepyceros melampus. Next base: position 119,286 of record SJXQ01001466.1, read on the forward strand.
GAAGAGTTGACTCATTGGAAAAGACTCTGATGCTGGGAGGAATTGGAGGCAGCAGGAGAAGGGGACGACAGAGGATGAGATGGCTGGATGGCATCACTGACTCAATGGATGTGAGTTTGAGTGAACTCCAGAAGTTGGTGATGGACAGGGAGGCCTGGCGTGCTGTGATTCATGGGGTTGCAAAGAGTCAGACACGACTGAGCGACTGAACTGAACTGAACTGAACTGAAAGAAACAGGAGTATTTTATAATTCAAATTTGAGAAACAGTTTTATTTTTCTTCAAGGAGTGACTCTCTTTTCCAGAGCAAGGAAGCTTAAGAAACTTAGTGGATCAGTGATGGTAGAAATAAAGTTAATATTTTAAAGGTCCTATGCACTTGTGTGTCCATAACCAACTTGTATATGCGTGTGTGTCTTCCCAGGTGTGCAATGGGAAAGAGTTACACCTGCCAATGCGGGAGACAGAAGAGATCCAAGTTTGATCCCTGGATCAGAAAGATCCCCTGGAGTAGGAAATGACAACCTACTCCAAAATTCTTGCCTGCAAAGTTCCATGGACAGAGAGCCTGTGGGCTAAGCCCATGGGGTCACAAAGAGTTGGATACAACTGAGCAATTGAGCATGCACACACGCACACATCAAAATAAGTACTAAGATTGGTGCAAAAGTAATTGCAGTTTTCATTGTTGAAATTTTCCAATTGATATTGGAATACATTCTTAAATAGATGTGGTTATATTATACATCTAAATTTTAACCTGCATTTCTCACTTTATGTTTTTTCTAATGATTCATTACTTGCTGTTTATGTTAAATTTATTTTAACATCGTGGAAATAATGTTAGATAAAAAGCAAATTTAAGTAATTTTCTTATTCGAGTTCAAATGGGTTGTAAAGGATCAGAGACAACTTGCAACATCAACAACGCACTTGGCCCAGGAACTGCTAAAGAACATATAGTGCAGTGGTGGTTCAAGAAGTTTTGCAACAGAGATGGTAAGGAGCATGGTGGCTGGCCATAAGAAGTAGACAGCAACCAACTGAGAGCAGTCATTGAAGCTGATCCTCTTAAAAAATGTGAAGTTCCCCCAGAACTCAACATTGACCATTCTACAGTCATCCAGCATCTGAAGCAAATTGGAATGGTGAAAAAACTTGGTAAGTGGGTACCTCATGTGCTGACTGAAAATCAAAAAAAGCGTCATTTTGAAGTATTGTCTTCTTTTATTCTATGCAATGACAATGAGCCATTTCTTGATTGGATTGTGATATGTGACCAAAAAAAAAAAAAAGGATTTTATATGACAACCAGCAATGACCAGTTGAGTGTTTGGACTGAGAAGAAGCTCCAAAGCACTTCGCAAAGCCAAATTGGCACCAAAAAAAAAAAAAGTCATGGTCAGTGTTTGGTGGTCTGCTGCCAGTCTGATCCACTACAGCTTTCTGAATCCCAGAGAGACCATTACATATGAGAAGTATGCTCAGCACATCAGCAAGATGCATCAAAAGCTGCAATGCCTGTAGCCAGCATTGGTCAACAGAAAGGGCCCAGTTCTTCTCCATGACGACACCTGAACACAGATTGCACAACCAACATTCAAACATTGAGTGAATTGGGCTATGAAGTTTTGCTCTCTCCCATCACGTTCACCTGACCTCTTAGCAACTGATTACCACTTCTTCAAGCATCTTGACAACTTTTTGCAGAGAAAATACTTGTACAACCAGTAAAATGGAGAAAATGCTTTGCAAGAGTTTGTTGAATCCTCAAGCACATATTTTTACACTAAAGGGATAAAAACAACCTATTTCTCATTGGCAAAAATATGTTGATTGTAATGGTTCTTATTTTGACTAGTGAAGATATCTTTGATCCTAGTTATAATGATTTAAAATTTACAGTCCAAAACCGCAATTTTGTTTGCACCAACCTACAGATGGTGATTGCAGCCATGAAATTAAAAGACGCTTACTCCTTGGAAGAAAAGTTATGACCAACCTAGATAGCACATTCAAAAGCAGAGACATTACTTTGCCAGCAAAGGTCTATCTAGTCAAGGCTATGGTTTTTCCATTGGTCATGTATGGATGTGAGAGTTGGACTGTGAAGAAGGCTGAGCACTGAAGAATTGATGCTTTTGAACTGTGGTGTTGGAGAAGACTCTTGAGAGTCTCTTGGACTGCAAGGACATCCAACCAGTCCATCCTAAAGGAGATCAGTCCTGGGTGTTCTTTGGAAGGACTGATGCTAAAGCTGAAACTCCAGTACTTTGGCCACCTCATGCGAAGAGTTGACTCATTGGAAAAGACTCTGATGCTGGGAGGGATTGGGGCCAGGAGGAGAAGGGGATGACAGAGGATGAGATGGCTGGATGGCATCATCAACTCGATGGATGTGAGTTTGAGTGAACTCCAGGAGTTGGTGATGGACAGGCAGGCCTGGTGTGCTGTGATTCATGGTGTCGCAGAGTTGGACACGACTGAGTGATGAACTGAACTGAACTGAACTGAATACTATCTATAGAACATATGTTTGATTCAGAAAAGAGAGTTTAAAAACAAGCTTTGCCATAAAAAATAGGTAAATGTATACATGAATAATATGACAGCAAGAAAATAAGACACTTCATTCATTCCAATATTTTCCCATCTGACAGATTTCTTTCTAACCCAGGACCATTGTTACATAAGAAAATTATTAGCCACTATAGTATATTCACATATTGTTAAATGAAGTAAAGAAATATTGTCAGCTTAATGTAACTACCCCACTCCAGTACTCTTGCCTGGAAAATCCCATGGATGGAGGAGCCTGGTAGGCTGCAGTCCATGGGGTCGCTAAGAGTTGGACACAACTGAGCGACTTCCCTTTCACTTTTCACTTTCATGCATTGGAGAAGGAAATGGCAACCCACTCCAGTGTTCTTGTCTGGAGAATCCCAGGGACAGGGGAGCCTGGTGGGCTGCCGTTTATGGGGTCACACAGAGTCAGACACGACTGAAGTGACTTAGCAGCAGCAGCAGCAATGTAGCTTTTATAATGCTATGATTACCACAAAAAAGATATGTGTTTTTATTAAAATTCTCAAAAAAGATGTAGCAATCCACAATGGAAATGCTTACATTAAAATACCACTCAGACCAAATGTCCATGTTTGAACCTCTCATAAAATATCTCTAGGAAAGTGGTGAAAAGTGAGCCACAAACCACAGTTATTTTACTTTGCTCATTGGCATTTTATTACCATCAAAGGACTCCTGTATAAATTTATGTGGAATTAGATAAGGCTTGAATAAATCTGTGGCATCATTTCAAGGATCTATACAGTAATGCAACCATGAAAGAATGCCTCACAGTGCCTTCAGAACCCTGAGCCAACTGGCAGTTCATTTGCTTCAAGACTCTTTCACTGCCTATTTCCTTTCCGTGATAGAGGCAGAAAATGTGCTAATTGTTAGGTAAAAATAATACTGATATTGTTCTAAATTTCTAGAATATTACTGACAGACATGCCTACTTATTTACTTTCTCTGATGTTGTAGACATTGAAATATTTTATTTTGAATGGGACAATTGTTTGTGTATGAATATCTAGCTTCATTTCCTCAGGCACATACTACAAACTGAAATTCTAAATATAAAATAGATGGTCTGTACACCAACATATATTACCTGATAACAGGAGAAAAAATCCTTTCCTCAATATGTTCAAAGGCTGGCTTCAAAGGCCTCTCTGTAGTGGGGTTTCTCATCCTCAGCTCTGCTGGCGTTTTGGGGAGAGTTACTGTTGTGGTGATTGTCCTGCGTGTGGTCACATGTTTATCGGCACCCTTGACCTCTACCCCCAGAACACCATGGCAATGCCTCCCAGCACCTCTCTCTCCAGCACTGCGCCTGCCAACAATGTCTCTAGGCATTGTGAGAAATTCTCATGAGCCAAGTCATCACTGGTGTAAGGACTTCATAGAGGAATGCATGATTTAAAAGTATATTAGTCGGCCTTGGATTATCAAGTTTACATCATTTTTCTGTCAGTCTATGTTATGTACAGTTTAAGATCATCTTTCTATCATCTCATGTTATGTATAAAACTCTGCTCTAAAGTTTTAGCGTTAGAAAAATTACAGTGAACTGCAGGCTACATTACATAGAGAGAATAAATGGAGTTTAGAGTTAATATAAAAACTATATTATAGAGGACAAATTTGAGAGGCCCTTTAGGGGCCCAGGTGAAGAACTATAAGTGTCATGTTGTACAGTCATGAAGTAGGAGGGTATCATGTGTATGTTTGTGTGTATATATATATCCCATATATATGGCTATATATGGGATTCTCCAGGCAAGAAAACTGGAGTGGGTTGTCATTTTCCTTTTCCAGGGAACTTCCCTACCCAGTGATCTCTATATTGATATATTTGCTATAAGTTCATTTTCAAAAGCTTAACCTGACATTTGTGGGACAAGATGTCATAATGGAAGAAACTAAGTTCAACTCCTCTCATAAAAAGAGCAAAATCACAACTAACGGCAGAACAATCACTGACAGAAAAGACCAGAAGTTACCAAAAAAGATCTTCTATTTCCAAAGACAAAGAAGAAGCCCCAACAAGACAATAGGAGGGGCTCATTCATAACACTAGAACTAATCTGATTAAGGAGGCTGCTTATGCTTACTATCTTGTTAAGGATTTTGTTTTGTAGTTGTCAATACACAGATGTTGAATTTTACTGAATTTTTAAAACATTCATTCTAGATGATTGGTGTTTTTTTTTTTTGCTGATGGAATGATTTACTTTTTCTTTTTTTTTTAAATTGAAGTATAGTTGATGTACAATATTATATGTTATAGGTGTACAATACAGTGATTCACAACTTTTAAAGTTTATACTCTATAGTTAATATAGAATATTAGCTATATTGCCTATATTGCACAATATTTCCTTGTAGTTTATTTATTTTATACATAGTTGTTTGTACTTCTTCATTCCCTCCCTCTATCCTGCCCCTTCCCGCTTCCCACTCCCCACTGGTAATCACTGGTTTGTTCTCTATATCTGTCAGTCTATTACATTTTTGTGATGCTCACTAACTTGTCTGACTTTTTTATATTATACATAGAAGTGATAGCACACACTACTTGTCTTTCTCTGACTTATTTCATGTAGCATAATACCTTCCAGTTCAGTTCAGTTCAGTT
>SJXQ01001466.1:125589-135985 GCA_006408695.1 Aepyceros melampus
CCTGGAAAATCCCATGGATGGAGGAGGCTGGTAGGCTACAGTCTATGGGGTCTCTAAGAGTCAGACACAACTGAGCGACTTCACTTTCACTTTTCACTTTCATGCATTGGAGAAGGAAATGGCAACCCACTCCAGTGTTCTTGCCTGGAGAATCCCAGGGACAGGGGAGCCTGGTGGGCTGCCGTCTGTGGGGTCGCACAGAGTTGGACACGACTGAAGCGACTTGGCAGCAGCAGCAGCAGTGTTCCATTCTATGTGTATACTACACCTGTGGATGGACTCTTAGGTTGCTTCCAGATCCTGGCTATTGTAAATAGTACTGCCATAAACACCGAGGTGCATGGATCTTTTTGAATTAGTACTTTCATTTATTTCAGATATATACTCAAGAATGAAATTGCTGGGGTCAGATGGCAGTTCTATTTTTAGTTTTGTGAGAAACCTCCATACTGTTTTCCTCAGTGGTTGCATTTACATTCCCAACAACAGTGTACGAGGTTTCCCTTTTCTCCACATCTTTGCCAACATTTATTTATGCCCTCTTTGGTGATGGCCATACTGACAGTTCGGAGAAGGCAATGGCACCCCACCCAGTACTCTTGCCTGGAAAATCCCATGGATGGAGGAGCCTGGAAGGCAGCAGTCCATGGGATCGCTGAGGGTTGGACACGACTGAGCGACTTCACCTTCACTTTCACTTTTCACTTTCATGCATTGGAGAAGGAAATGGCAACCCACTCCAGCGTTCTTGCCTGGAGAATCCCAGGGACAGGGAGCCTGGTGGGCTGCCGTCTATGGGGTCGCACAGAGTCGGACACGACTGAAGCGACTTAGTAGTAGTAGTAGTAGTATACTGACAGGTGTGAGGTGATATCTCACTGTGATTTTGATTTATCCTTCCCTAATAATTAGTGATGTTGAGCATTTTACAATGTGTCTGTTGACCATATGTATGTTGTCCTTGGAAAAGTGTCTGTTCAAATCTTCTACCGATTTTTAAATGGGCTGTTTGTTTTTCTGATGTTGAGTTGTGTGAGCTGTTTATATATGCTGAATATTAATCCCTTATCAGTTATATCATTTGCAGTATCTACATTCAATCTGTGACCTTTACATTGTGTTGATGGCCTCCTTTGCTATGCAAAAGCTTTCAAGTTTAATTAGGTCTCATTTGTTTATTTTTTCCTTTCCTTCCTTTGCTTTAGGAGAAAGAATTGACTTACTTTTGAATGTTAATACAACTTTGTATTTTTTAGTTTATCTCACTTGGTATTGATGTATATACATTTTATATATGGCTGTATTCATATATTTTTAATAAGTATATCTGTTTATGAAATAGATTGTGTAAAATTTTATTTTAATGATCTTATTCAATTATGGTGTTGGGTTTACACTGGTTTCATAAAATAAAATGAAAGGTGTTTAAAAAACAAAAACAAAACCCATGCCTTAATGGAATGCTGCAGTGGAGGTGATGCAGAGGCTCCAGGGGGTGAGTGAGCAGGCAGCTGGCAAAGTGGAGCCTGGGAAGCCAGCAATGGGGTGCTTCTGAGGCACAACACCAAGGCTTGCATTTCTGGAGGCCACTTTCAATAACAAAGCTGATGCTTTCCCATGTCAGAGCGTTAGTCAAGAGTGAAAGGAATGTTTAAGCATGGAAATGATTGTGATCCATTTATCAGAGTTGAAGCCCTAGATGGGTCCATAATCTACCCTTCTATTGCAAGAATAGATGGTTCTTGGAGGACGTGTTTGCTGGTGGGCAATATTTTAAAGCATCGAACTGCAATTACATTAAACCATATTTACATTTGTTTATACATACGTCGCTCAGTCGTGTCTGACTCTTTGTGACCCCGTGGACTATAGCCCACTAGGCTCCTCTGTCCATGGGATTCTCCAGGTAAGAATACTGGAGTGGGTTGCCATTTCCTTCTCCAGGGGATCTTCCCAACCCAGGGATCAAACCCGGGTCTCCTGCATTGCAGACAGACGCTTTAGCCTCTGAGCCACCAGGGAAGCCCATATATACATACACTAACCTACACACACACACACACACACACAATCACACTCTTGGGTTTAAAATGTATTCCTAACTGCAGCTGAGGAATAGGATGGGTTATTTCATGAAGTGCAAGAAAGTGTCTGCTACTCAAATTACTCTTATGCACCCAGTACAAAGCATCCTGAAGACAGCCTCCAGAGAACCTTTGTAAAATTCATTTCTTTAAGAATACAGTCCAAGGACTTAATAATCTGGAATCCATAAGCTCCAGGTTATATGAATTGTTCCAGAGGTTGTCTGAAAAATTATAGATATGCTTTTCAGACTTTCGCTAAGACTTTCACCAAATTCTCAAAGCTCTGTTATCCAGTAAAACTTCAAAATCATAAGCTAATTCAGCACCTATCACCAGACATCTAAAATGTCACATATATTTTAGAGTGAAAGAATTAAACACCCATTACCACTTGAATATTGCTATTAAAAGTAGAATAATATTCACAGCTATATGTGTTAAAGGTTTAATTACATCTAGTCTTCTTCAATAAAGTATTGTTAAATTAAAAAATGAATACATAGCCTAGTAATTATCAGGTGTGGCTCCTTCATTTGCTTTTTAAACTTCACAAACAGTTCATGGAAAGCTGTCATCTACAAACTTACAGTTTTACTTCTGGGTTATCGGAAGGTTTACCCAGGAAAAACATATCCTTTTACAAGTTCATGGTTCTATTACTTTTTCTCAATCATTTTTAACATCATAATGTTAAAAATTACAGATGGTGATGTTTCATAAAATTCATTAGCTATTACTTTCAAATTGTAGAGTGAACAGTTCAGTTCACAAACGGAACCCGAGGGAAGTCTTGGAGAGCCTGATCACCAGCAGTAGTGGTCAGATTTACTGTCAGAGCTTTGCTAAAACTTTAAATCCACTCTTCATTTAATCCTCACAAAAGCTCTCTGATGAGGATACAATTATTCTGCTTTAAACAGGAAAGAAATGAAGACAGAGAAACTCAGGAATTCAGTCAGGAATCCAGATCCCATAACTTGGAAGTTTTTCCTGACTCCAGATTCTGACCAGTTTAAAAGTAACATTGGCCACGCTATTCAATAAAAATAAGCAATGAGTACCTACTGTCTAGCACAGGGAACCGTACTCAGTGTCTTGTAGTAACCTATAAAAGAAAGGAATCTGAACAAGAATCTCTCTATCTTATTCACTTTGCTGCACATCTGAAACCAACACAACATTTAAATCAACTACATTTTGATTAAAAATTCAGATAAATAGATAAACAAAAGGGAGTCCTTCCAGGCCCCCACCTCTATTGTAATTATTGGTCCACTTCTGATTCTCAGCACCCAAAAGAACATTGAGTCTTGTGGCCCCGTTTCTTCCTCATTTTTAGTCTTTTTATCCACATCCGGAAATACCTTCTTCCTTAAAACGATTTTCAACTTTGTCCCCTTTTTTCTCAAAATGCCTCAGTCTCCGTACAAAACAACCAGCTAAAGCAAAACCAAAAATTTTGAGAAGGCGCAAAGTTTACTCCCTCTATTTCATTGACCTTATTACATTGTATCTCATCAGAATCTTATGCCAGAGTAGCAAAACATATTTTTCCAAAACAAAAACTAAAATAACTTGATTGCAATTCCACTTTCCCTCTCTCTGTTTTTCATGAACTCTTTTTACTTTCAGGATTCCTACATAAGACCCAGTGTCAATTTGTAGCACTTGGATCCTAACATTTTGCAGAATCCAGAGCCGCTTAGCCACTAAGCTGCAGACCCCAGGGTGGTCAGGGCCTTGGCGGTCAGCTCTGGCTCTCCTTTTCTTCCCTTTTGCCTCTGTGGGCAGTGACTAGTCCCATTTTGTAACCATGACTCAAAAAGGCAGCAAGCATGACCCTAAGCAGCCCAAAAAACAGGACCAGCTTTTAAAAATAATTTTAACAGACTTTCTGTTAGCCTAACTTTGTACTCAAAAGCCTCATATTAAAAAAAGAGAGAGAGAGAGAGAGAGAAATCTCTGGTTAAAACTCTAGGAACTTGGATGCCCACCCCTGCCAACTCCTGACCTGTCTGAAAGATTCCAGCATCCGTTCCATTGGTCTCAGCACCACTGCTTGAAACTGTGTTGAGTATCTGTGAGTTATTAGAGATAAACATACAGTTTTCCCTGAACGATCTGGTCCGTTCTGCAAGCTTTCATTTTAAAGAAAATCAAACAAAACTACATCAGGCATCCAACACGCATCTTCATTCCAGGTAAAACTAAGCCTGAAAAATGTATATATATTAAATAAAACTTTGGGGAAAATGTTAGAAATGAAAAGTGATAGTTTTTATTAAATGCTCTAAAGGTACGGAGCAAAATCAATAGACGTCCAAGTAGTCTCAGACCTCCCAGTTGGCAGTGAAATGCTGTCAGTGTAACAGTAGCTCAGACTCAGCCAGAGGACCTGTGTGCCTGGCTGTGACAGCCACTCGGGTCTCGTGAGTCAGCATCATGTTATGCTGAGAATCTTGGTCAAACCCAAATCCTTGGCCTGCTGCTTCCTCACTCCTCCCCTCCAGAATCATTAACGTCACTGTCTCACTTCTGAATTCCTTCCTGCCCATTCTGACCTGATTTCTCGTTCTACAAGAAAGTCTGCAAGGAAAACAAAACCAACCCAGAAACAACTTCTTCCAATGACCTGCTTGTGGTCAAATCCTATCTCGATTATCTTTGTCCAGCATTTCCCTGCTGAAGCTTCCTCTATGGCTGCCGAGGCAGTGGTCCTTAGCCGTCCTCAGGGGTTACTCAGCTTCCTATTCTCCTTTCTCCTCCCCCACCCTCAATGTCTGGCTCTGAGCAGCACCCCCTCCAATTTTGGTCCTCAGGCCTTTTCTTTCCAGCCAATCTATGTATTTTCCCAGGTAATCTAACCCCAGCTCATCACTTTCATCATGTATGGTGACTGCATGTATATATATGTGTATATATGCAGGAGGTGCAGGTTCAATCCTGGGTTGGGGAGATCCCCTGGAGAAGGAAACGGGAGCCCACTCCAGGATTCTTGCCTGAAAAATTCCACAGACAGAGGAGCTTGGCGGGCTCCAGTCCATGGGATTGCAGTGAGTGACTGGTCACACACACACACACACACACCCCCTACGTACACGTTGGTGATTCTCAAATTTTGATTCCTGGCTCCCTCTTGAGCTGCAGACCTGTTAACTCACTGGACGTTTCCACTGGGCTATGTCAGCAGGCAGCGTATTCCATGTGAAGTTGAAGTCACCGTCATCCCGCCCGCCCCCCGCCCCCAGATGGCTGTTACCAGATGGTCTTTCCCAGTTGAGTAAATAACACAACTCATCATCCAGAGACTCAGGCCTGGAAACTGGAGGTTTGGCTCGACACCTGTCCATGGACTGGCAGCCATCACTACCTTCCACCAAAGACATGCCATCTCTGAATCCCAGTTTGGAACAGCGTGTGCCAAGCATGAGTGCTCAAGCCACACTCCCTTCTCCAGCCCCCATTAAACTCAACTAATATTCAGAGCTTTTCTGCACATGGAAATAGGAACATTTCCTATGTAGAGTGTCTTGTTTCACATTCTTCAGGGGCTCCCTGCTTAAGTCAGAACACAATCTCTAAATTCCCGCTGAGACTGTCAGCTGTGGAGCCCCTGCCTTACCATAACACCTTCAGAAGCACCTTGGGCTCCAAGAGAATCCAGCCACTTGTCACTCTCAAAGGGTGCCTGGCCTTCACAGGTTCTTAACCAACTTTTCCTTGAACAGCCTGCCCTGATGTGTCACTGAAGTCCAGCTCTTCCTCAAGGAAGCTCAGCCCTTGCGTCCTTCAGGAAAGCCTCTCTAGCTTCTTGTAAGATCCGGTGCAAACCTCCGGGAACCCGTCACATTAGAATTACTATTCAGCTCATGCACCTAAGAATCAAGACATTTATCATCTGCACCCGCTCCAACTAGCTCATACCTGATGATTAACGATAGCTTGCTGAGGAGATGAAAAGGTTTGGGATGATTCATAAAGAGTGCTTTCTTAATTTCTCTTTGAAAAAGGTTATGGTAAAATGTCAGTGCCACTAGAGGGCACAGAATTATAACGGAATTTTCTCCGGACACTCCCTCAAAGGAGAGATTTGTCTTCTGTATCAATCTTTCACATAGTTTCTAAATGTATATCTTAGAAAGAGCAAATAGCTGTATTCAAATTACTTCCAGGAAGAAGCATTTAAGTAGTTGGCTGAAAGACAGGAGTGCAGCCATACTAACATAACAGGAAGAAAATAGAAATCTGGTCTAGCCAAGTGTGATAAATAGGAATTTGTGAATAAAACTGAAGGTAGTGTTAGGAAAAAGATAAAAACGTAAGTATAATTCCAAGATATCGTTACTTCATGATTTGGAACTGTTTAAAAATATTCAATACAAAAGACAAATCTCTACACTAAGCTTTTATTTCTTCAGGAAAAGTGAAGAGGGGTATTGAGGCTAATTCTGTGTTTAGAATAAAATCTCAAGTCCTGCTATGAAACAGCTATTAGAAACTTTCCAACACTTCCCTTTTTAAAGGAAAAACAGTCAAATATATTAACGCGATAATAGGCTAAAGCTTTTTATTTCAAAAGTTAATATAGTCTAGTAGTTTAAAATCTGGTTTTGGTTTTTGTTTCTGTGGCTTTTTTTTTGTCATGAAATAACCATAAGTTTGAATTCAGACTCAATTTCTCATTAGTTTTGAAAAAGTATGAGCTTTCTCACAACCTCACTTTCTTCCTTATAAACCTGTAGTGCTCATTTGTGAGGCTATGGTCAGAATCAAGTGAAATAATTCTTGTTAATCACAGTGCCTCATGCGCAGTAAACACATACGACATATCTGCTATTATTTTGTTTGGACGGTGGTAACTGGCACACAATTTTAGTAATTCCTAGGAAAATAAATTTTGATAGTTGCTGGGATGAACAGGGTGAGACTTTCTGAGCCCGCCCCCTGCTCTATCTGCTCCCCCACCAGCCTCTCTTCACACTGCGGTCCACTCACACCTGCACTGTTTCTGCACCCCAAGGCAGAGGCTGCTCTGAAGGGACCATGCCTCACCTACTGAGGCCAGGGCTAGGATGGGTCCCTGCTATGTAGGAACCTTCATGTCAACTGGGAGGTTCTTATGATCTCCGACTTGCCCCAGGTTTCCTAATTTCTGTCCCTTGGTAAAATATATAGAGAATCTCAGCATCACATCTCTAAGAATCCTCGATAGAGTACAAATGATACTGTGGTCTACAATCCTGACACATTTGAAATAATCAGATTTACTGAATCAATGGTTATGAGTTACCTAAGAAACACAATTATAGTTGCTGTGCTTGTAGGTTTGGTTCTGATTTGACAGAAGGAAATAAAAGCTAAGGGAAAGGGTGGCCTGGCCTAAAGGCATTCCACTCAGGCGTTAGGGGACTTCAGTTCTTCTTCCAAGGCAAACAGCTGAGCCTTAGGCAAGCAGCCAACAAAAGTTTTCCATTTCTTCATCAGCAAATGTCCCCTTTGCTCTAAGGCTTGAGGATTCTGTTTATTACCACCACTCTGGGTGACCTGGCATTTCACAGTGGATCAAAAAGCATCCACATCACACAAAAAGGTAGCACTTCCATCAGTTGTGAATTATCAGAACTATGACCATGACTCGATGGGAAGTGTGTAGAGGTGGTGGGACCAGAACAGACAGGGGGCTGGGCAGGTCCAGAGAAGGAGAGGGGAGAGGCATGTGGTCACGGATATTCTGTAAAACCAGCTCACAACTGGTTTTTCTGCCTTGAAAGTCTTTCCTGAGCACCTTTAACTCTTGTATAGAATGTTCCATATTACTATGCTAGAGTGCCCTTCAGATGGAAAATATAATGGCATAGAAAACACACTGAAGTAAAATATTTCTAGTAGCTATTTTCAGTGCAAACCATCTCTAAGTAGACTTCAGAGAATAAAACCTTCCATGGTCATACATTTTAAGCAGACATCTCACAATAGTTGAAAGCACACCCACCTCCAAAGGATGGGGAGTGAAATCAGCTCATGTGCTCTACACTAGAAATAAACACTTGCTTTGGAAAAGACGGCTGTCTTTTACCTTTCCACCTCTTTGTAAGGCTCTAAAGTAACATTATAGGTGGAATATACACGGCTATATCATTTCACTCTTTGTCTCCCTCTCCTCTGATATTAGGTTTTAATATTTCAACCAAAAAGAAAGGCAGTTTCCTAGCAACATCTGTGTTCAAAGGCACAGCAACAGAAAAAAAGCTCGATCACAGCACTCTGTTTTTCCAACAGTTAATTCCTGCCTTTTGAGAGAAGTTAGCTGGTAGTGAAGAAGCTAGGCACACACGGAGAAGCCATTAGGAGAGGTGTGCAGCCTCACGTGGCCTTTCCTTCCCAGCACGCTCAGGCGGGGTGGCAGAGTTTGTGGCTAAACCTCTCTTTTCAAAGGGAGCCTGCAGAGACACTGAAATTCAGCCCTGAGCTCTTCAATGTGCCTGCGTGCTCAGTTGCTCAGTCAGTCGTGTCCGACTCTTTGACATCCTATGCGATATAGCCCCGGGCTCCTCTGTCCATGGGATAGGCTCCAGGCAAGAATGCTGGAGTGAGTTGCCATGCCCTCCTCCAGGGGCTCTCCCAGACCCAGGCACTGAACCCCGGTCTCTTAAGTCTCCTGCATTGGCAGACAGGTTCTTCACAGCTAGCGCCATCTGGGAAGCCTGCGTTTCAGTACACGTTCTGCTTAAGATGTGGAAGGGTTAGGAAACCCAGAGGCAAGGCTGCTGGGTTCCTGTAACTCTCATACCAACCACCTGTGACTGCTTGGGCTGGTCCCCTCTGGGGTGGCTCAACTTCTAGAGAACCAGAGAACCGATCTCAAAGGCCCTTCCCAGCTCTAAACCTCTGCTGATCACCACCTTTGATGCTACTTTAAAGTGTCACGCATTTGCCTAATCAACATTTCGGTTTCCCACCTTGCCACACACTCAGGAAAGCACGCATGAGAAGTCAGGCAACTGGCTCTTTTCCTGGAAATCTGTCCTGCCTTCCCAAACCTTCCAGCTAGCACGGTGGGCCCAGCAGTGCCAGTGAGACAAGGGACCTGACCTTCGCAGTGGGACGGGGTAAAGTGTGCAAGAAGGAAAACTGCTCGTTCAAGGCGAAATGCTTCTCATTTTCCTGCCTGCACAAAGCCAAGATTTTCACGCTGGAAGCGTGCACACGAATCCTTCTAAGCCTCTTGATCTCTCACCCTGAAAGGCCTGCGCGGAAACTCCGGGGGGAATCTAAATATAGCGACGCCAACTCCCTCGCGCTCCGCCTGGTCCTAGCTCGGCCCTAGGACTGGAGCGCTCGCTCTAGGGCGCTCTCGCCCTTGGCCTGAACCTTGGGGGCACTAGGCCGCCCCCTTGCCCCTCCACGTGTGTGTGCGCGCGCGCGCGGGTGGAAGTGAATTAGGGGGCAGTCACGTGGCGCCGCAGCCAGCTGCACTGAGCGCCTCCGGGAAGCGCCCGCGGCCGCCAGGCTTGGGCGGGAGGGGGCGCGGGGTCGCGCCGGCGGCAGGGAGCCTGGGAGTGGGCTGCGCGGACATTGCAGCGATGACAGGAAGAAGGAAGAGGCCAGCGGGGCCGTGCGGCCGCTGCCCGAGGCAGACCGGAGCCGCCCCGGGTGTGCATGCACGGAGGAGCTGGCCGAGCATCTCCAGAGCCGAGGGCAGCTCACACGGGGCTCACGCCTCGGCTCTCGGCTTCTGGAAGCAAAAAGGCACTGGGACTCACTATCTCGGAACCATCTGTTCTGGCTTTGCGGTGGAACCCCAGTTCTTCCTTCAGTTTAACTAGTGATCATTTCCTTCCTATTTGAGGGGGAGGGGAGGGTTCCACTCTTTGGGTAGAAGTTCCCAAGCCCAGCTTCCTCAGCGTCTCCCGCACAGCGGCTCACGCCTTTTAACGCCGCTGTCTCGCTGCAGGCCAGAGGCTCGGCGGCCTCCCTCCTACCCCAGGGGGAAGGGGATTTGGGGCGGCCCGCTCTTGTGTCGGAGGCGGCGAGAGAAGCCTCTCTCTGCGTAAGTGGCAGCAGAGAGGGGTGGGGAGAGGACCCAGCGAAGTTGGGGTCCTGGACTCTCCATCCTCCAGGGTTTCTCCCCCCGCCCCCAGACTCAGGGGCTGCCGCCGCCACCGCCAAGAGACTTCGCCTGTTTATGACTTTCTCTACTTCAATGCAAATTTCTTGACGGAGAGACCCGGTCTGTTCTCCCCTGCTTCGCGCCGCTGTCAGGCACAGCCCAGTGCCAGTCGTTCGCCGCGGAGAAGCGGAGTTTTGAC
>SJXQ01001466.1:137205-245351 GCA_006408695.1 Aepyceros melampus
TTCCCCAATGAGCTTCCCGGCCGCTCTGGGCGCTCAGGGACAGAGCCGGGCAGGCGCGGGACTGGGGCTGCGCGGATAATTGGGAGCGATGAGGTCCCGAGATGCGTCCGTTTCAACCGAGGGGGGCGCCCGGGAGCTGAGAAAGGCGCATGAGACCGTGCGCCCGCGTGGAGCTTGGGAGAGTGTTGGAGAGGTTAGGAGGTGATGGCGGGGTAGACGCGGCTCAGAGAGGCGAGGCGCAGGCCTGGGTCTTGGTCTGGGGCGGAGCTGGGGAGGCCAAAGCGCGGTGGGGACAGCAGCTAGGTTGCCAGCGCGCCCGGAAACACGCCTCGCAGACCTCAGCCGCAGCTAACGGAAAGTCTCTCCGTGCAAGTAATCCTTCCTGTCGCAGAGGTGGCAGAGGTCTGGAGGAGGCGAGCAGGGCCAGGCGAAGTGATGTTCGCTCAGGCCCCGAGGCCGAGGCCGGCGTGGAGTCCGGCGCTGGCGCGCAGGGGCGCGCGGGCAGAGGTGCGGGGCACAGGGCCCGCCGGGGACTGGGATCAGGCAGCGGGTGAAGTTGGCACTGGTGGTTTGGAGCAGAGCGTGTGCGTGTTAAGTAAGCCTCACCATCTAGCAGAGAATGCTTAATGCGAAAATGATTGGAAGCAAATGTTTATTTTTCCCTGAGGCATTTAAAACCTTTCAGTGGCTTTAAAGTTTACTACTGTTTTTTCCCACAACGTCCATTCATTCAATCTCCTGTTAGAATGACGTTTATGTGGACATTTTACGGTAGTTTTTATGCCGTTACACCCTCATCTTTTCTTTTCTGCTTCTTTTTTCTCCTTTGTCGTTCCCCTTTTCTGCCTTTTTTTTTTTTTTTGTCAAAATGAAATATAAAGGTCTCAGTCTTGGGAGGCCGGTAGAGAAAGTTGCAGGCACTCCCCGATAGGTTCCTAGTTTAAGAAAAAAAAAGGTTTGGAAGACATGAACTAGGTGTTTTTTTTAGAAATGAGGCATGTCATTGAAACACAGCTCTTACCGAGATGGAGGATTGGCATCAAGTCCAGAAACACTTTTGAAATAACATGGAGGAAGGGGCTGGTTTTGTAAATAGGTGAGCCTGGAATTTTACCACATAGTAGTCAGGAAATTGGTGGAGTCTACAATCTGTGGGGCGCTGGTGTCTGGAAAATTTTACAGTCCCAGATTGATGTGAACATCTAGCGCTAGGCAGAATATTCCAGCCAACTTTCCATCTTACAACGTACACAAGGAGCAAGTTGTGTAGTGTCATTATTACATCAAAAGTATAATGTTTGCAAGATTCATGTTTCCTTAAATGTGGTTACTGTAGTAAATGCTAGACTTAGAGAAGCACTGCTGATACTTTACATGTTCATCCACTCTGAGTTGATATATAATTAATCTTATTACCTGATGAGCCTGATAAATTATTTGGACCTATCAGAATCCACGAAAACATTTAGCAATATGATCTGTGCTCAGTTTGGCAACAAAGTATATACTGTATGGAAGATGATTGTTTTACAAGAGTTTGCTCAGAATATTCATAACTCTGATTTTACAATATGATGCTACTTGGCGGCCTTGGATGTTTGGTAGTTGTATTGTATATTCAGAAAGGGTTAGAGACAACCTTGGTTAGTGCTCATGCTTTGTATTTGCTAAGTGTTACCCTTGAACATCAATGAGGGCTTCTTGTAATGCAACATTTTATTTTCAATATGTTAGGATACAACAGGTTTTTCTGGCCTTACAGAATCTTAAATTTTTGACGAATGAATGTTCGAGAGGTTCAAGTTTGAATAATTCACTACTCACCGGTCTTTATCAGTCAGCCAGTGTCTTTAGTGGTAGAAATAAAACAAATTATGTACTTATCAATACCACATGCTATTGTAAACTTTTGAATTAGTGATTTCTAGAGTCTGAAGCTAATGACTGAGTGATGGGGCAGGGGGTGCTAGATTCATGTTGACACAAAGTCGGAACCATGTTCTGGGAGGTTGTGCACAACTACAGCTGGCCCAGGAGGACAGGCGCTTGTGATTTAAATAAGCTTTAGAATAGCTAGGCTTTGTACATTAGATTCAGAAAGGAAAGTTACTTTGAACTATAAGTCTAACAAGACCATTAATAATAAAGGAAATTATAAGAAAACAATTCCTAAAGCAGTGCAAGTAACTAATTCCTTGCCAACCTGGGAATCCCCAAATCTTACTTTAATAACAGTTTTTGTAGCACATTATGGTTCTTGCCAAGAACAAGTGTACTGTGATGAATGAGGTGTATACTTCAGGGATGGATTTACTCTGTTGATTTCTGTTTTCATTGCCAAGAAGCAAGAAAAGTATGTTTAAAGTTATGTTTCCGGTAAAGAGACATTTCTGTTAAATATGCAAAAACCATGATTGTAATGGTATTTTAATGGTATAAAGCATAGTTTCAAGTGTGTATATGTGTGTGTGTGTATATATATATATATCCCCAGCCCACTGATGAGATGGCTGGAAAGAGCAAGAGATGACCTGCTATAAATACTTTCTTCCCATCTTTGTGAATCACTGGAGATTAGGAAAGTCTCTTCTTTTATGATAATTTAGGGGTTACCAGGCAACCATGTTTCCTAGCTTCCTATTTTCAGCTGCCCTTTAGTTTACTAGAAAGTGAAAGAAAGGGAAGTCACTCAGTCGTGTCTGACTCTTTGCGACCCCATGGACTGTGTAGTTCATGGAATTCTCCAGGCCAGAATACTGGAATGGGTACCCTTTCCCATCTCCATGGGATCTTCCCAACCCAGGGATCAAACCCAGGTCTCCTGCATTGCAGGCAGATTCTTTACCAGCTGAGCCACAAGGCAAGCCCAAGAATACTGGGGTTGGTAGCCTAACCCTTCTCTACTGGATCTTCCTGACCCAGAAATCGAACTGGGGTCTCCTACACTGCAGGTGAATTCTTTATCAACTGAGCTATCAAGGAAGCCAAATGCATGATTGGTTCCGTATATAAATTTGTGGTATATCTTTGCCTGGCTTAATGCTATGGATCAGAATGTATAGATATTTATGTCTAAGCTGGGAACCTAGAAGCCATTCTTGATGTCTTCACTTTTCTCAAGCTTGCTCCTGCTGGCCACCCATACGATCAGTAAAATCTGTGTGTTCACTTTATAAGTTTTTTTTTCTTCAGATCCATTCCCTTCTCTCCTTTGCTACTGCTGCTCTCCCTGTCTGTTTCTCTGTACATCTCCGTTGGATTCTTTGTAATATTCTCTGATTTGTGTTATGATCCTTCCAGCTCTTTGCTCTGACAGCAGTGTTTTCCTAAAATGCACATCTTATCACATTATCTCCTTGCCTGTAATCTTTCCAAGACCCTTCTCTGTCTATTCATCCATTTTTTCATCAATCCATCTGCAAATATTTGAATCTCCATTTTGTGCTAATTCCCAGATTAATAAGGTGGGGGCTTCCATCTTAAGAAGGGAAAAGATTCCATCGGGGGGTGAGTGCAAGCCCGTGAACAGCAGTGAAATACTGCTGTTCTAGGAGCGAGTACAGAGTCTTGTAGGAGAGGAGGGGGAAGTGGAGCCCAGGGTGGAAAGTTCAGCACAGGCTCCAGAGAGGACGTGAAGCACAAGCTGAGTTTTGGCAAATGACTAGTTAATTATCAGGTGTGAAAGCAAGGGTGGGAGGGGAGTGTGGCGAGTCATCTTGCTGGAGGGAAAAGCATAGGTAAAGATGTGGAATTGGAATCATGTCAGTAGTTCCGGGTACTGGGAAGTATTTATAGGATGAGAACAACCTCAGGAAAAGAGGGCAGAGTAATAACACACATCCCTGACCTTGGGTGACTTCCGATGCCAACCATGGAATCTAGTCTTCATCCTGTAGGAACGACTGGCCACTGAATGCTGATAATCAGAGGGATGATGTCATCAGATAGGAATTTCAGAAAGGTGTAGCTTTCATTGGTTCAGTCAGTGGACTGAAAGGTACCAAATAGAACCAATGTGGCTGGTGAGAAGTTTTCAGCAACTGGCCGAGTTTCCCACTCATTCTCATGTTCTTTTATCCATAAATTCAGGATGTCTGTGGAACAGGATTGAATGATGTCTGTTGAATCGTGCCTTGCTCTGTTACAGAGCAGGTGAGAGATGCCTTCCTGAGGAGCTCAGGCAGCACGTGGGGACAAGAAGGAGGGATTTAATTAGAAAACAGTTAAGTAGGTAGAACTCGGAGTGTTGTCATCAATCCAAATGAAAAGGATGAACTGGGGGAACAGAAGTACCATCCACTAAGATACGGGTCAAGGGATGAGAGATCACATTCAGGGAACATGATGAGTTCAGACTTGCACTCAGTGAGTTTGAGTTGTTTGTAAGTCATTCAGGGGGAGACTGCAAGGGAGAAACACGTAATAGTAAACCTGCTGCACCCGGTTTCTGTCCATTGAGTCTTAGACCAGCAGCCAGCACTTGTCATTTTTTTTGTCAAGAAGAAAGCAAAAATAAGTGAAATATAGGAAGGAAGGTCCTTCCTTTGAAGGAAGGACCGCTTTTTCAAGTCTGGAGCAGAATCTTGATGTCTAGAGCAGATATTTGGATTTGGAAGCTCCGAGCAGTTTTGTGCTGGTGGAAGCAATCAAGAAGAGGAGTGAGTTAGCCCAGGGATGCAGAGTGGGACGAGGACAGGTGGAGGGCAGGGTGGGAGCATCTCCTGCCGGCAGGCAGTGGAGGGCAGGTTAAGAGCTCACAGAAGACCTGGGGAAATGTGACAGCGACCTCAGCGCCGGGGGGATAAGCCAACAGACTTTCTCTTCATTGAAGCAACGGAAGGAAGACGTGTACAGGAAGGAGCCGTGGTTGGTGTTTCCGCTGCTGCAGAAATGACTAGAAGAGATGTGCTAGGATTTTATTGGCTAGTGATGAAGGCAGTCGCTGATGGTATTTGCTGAAGCAGCTTCACTGAGATGACATCACACACGAGATTTAAGCGGGTTTGGGATGGCTGGGCGCTGGGAAGGTGGGGACAGGAGTGTAAGTTAACTCCAGATTCATAGGATTGGCTCCCAAGACCCTTCCTGAGGTGGCCTGTGCCCTCCTTCCGTCTCATCTCTAACGCACACCCCCGGAGCCCCAGCCTTGCTGTCTTGTGTCTTCTGCTAGACGGTGTTTGCTCTCACTGTTCCCTGGAGTTTTCCCTACTCCTTACCCTCTGGCTGCCCAACTCCTACAGCTTCTTCCAAACACAAAAGATCAGCTCTCCTGGGCTCATGTCTGGAATGCCAGGTTAATGCAGGTGCTTCTTGTCTCAGGTTCCCCGGCCCCGGGAATGCCATTACTGTGGTACTTGTCGGGCCCTGTGGTCATTGTTAGCTACTTGGTCTGAGAGGGTGAACTTTCCCTGCAGAAAACCTGCTGCAGATCTGAGTCCTAAGCACCTAGCAAGATGCCCTGTACTTAGTACACCCTCCATAAACACTGCTTTCAGTTCAGTTCAGTCACTCAGTCATGTCCAACTTTTTGCGACCCCATGAACCGCAGCACGCCAGGCCTCGCTGTCCATCACCAACCCCTGGAGTTTACTCAAACCCATGTCCATTGAGTCGGTGATGCCATCCAACCTTCTCATCCTCTGTTGTCCCCTTCTCCTCCTGCCTTCAATCTTTCCCAGCATCAAGGTCTTTTCAAATGAATCAGCTCTTCGCATCAGGTGGCCAAAGTATTGGAGTTTCAGCTTCAACATCAGTCCTTCCAGTGAACACCCAGGACTGATCTCCTTTAGGATGGACTGGTTGGATCTCCTTGCAGTCCAAGGGACTCTCAATAGTCTTCTCCAACACCACAATTCATAAGCTTCTTTATGAGTAAGTAAATCATTTTCCTTGGAAACTTTCCATAGAGGAATTGCAAAGTGAAGCAGAGCTGAAGGAATTACCAGCATTTGTGATTTTCTTGCTGCAGTCCATGGGGTCACAAAGAGTTGCTCAGGATGTGCCTGAGCAACTGAACTGAAGATACTAATGATTCACTTCAAGGAGAAAGGTATGGGTCCAGAAGTAGGAAGTCTTTGCTTTGCTTCCAACTTTCCCACTCATTCTCTTTGTGACTTGGAATGAGTAATTTCACTTCCTGGGTCTCCAAATCCCATCTGTGAAGTAGTCACAGCAGTGTTTGTGATGCAGCCACAGTAGTGGAGGTGGCGAGGGTCTGAAGTCTTATCCAAAGGGGAAGGAGTGTTTGTAATGAGTGACTTGATACTTTCTCTTTTCTTACATTTGAATTCTGATTTTAATACTGAAAGCAGCAAATAGTTTTTGTTGTTGTTGTTAATATAGCATTAAACTAATAGTTTAAAATAGGACAAGATTTTGTTATCACATACCATACTCAGTAATGCAGGTTTCCCAGGTGGCACTAGTGGTAAAGAACTCACCTGCTAAGAGAGGAGACCTAAGAGACGCGGGTTCCATCCCTGGATTGGGAAGATCTCTTGGAAGAAGGCATGGCAACCCACTCCAGTATTCTTGCCTGGAGAATCCCATGGACAGAAGAGCCTGGCGGGCTACTGTCCAGAGGGGAAGTCACAAAGAGCTGGACACAGCTGAAACAACTTAGCACACATACTTAGCAATGTAGTGTCTTTGAGATCAAGATTAGCCTAACTCTCCACACCACTGTTTTCAGATTTTCCACATGATCTTTTCAAAATTTCCCTTCCTCAGCTCTGAGCTGCAGGGCCACCTCCTAATTATTTGCGTTAACTCCTAACTCTTGGTGAGGTCTGTGGGCCGCATAGCAGCCAAGGGGGTCTTTCTGAGGAATTAAACATATGATGCCCCCAGTGGAGGAGGAAGGGTCTGTTTGCTGCCTGTCTCTGTTCAGTTTCTTAAGGGGGGCAGCGGGGGAAGCTCTCTGTCTGCTTCTCTGCTGTGTCACCTGCAGACAGACCCGTGTCCCCACATAGAAGATACTTCATGCTTGCAGACTGAAGCCCTTACTAACACCCCGCACCACCCCCCCCACAAATACATGGATGGTTTCCGGGAGGAAGATGGAATTTGACTCTCTCGGCCACTCCCTGTGTCAGGGCTCAAACAGACCTGATGAGTGACTTTTTTATTTACATATGTATTCTGTTCAGAGTTAACCTCTGTCTGCGGAAATTGATGTTTGCATTTTATTTTTACTCCTGAATTCTTTAAAAAACCACTGATTTCCCTTAAATACAGTGAGGCCTTGTACAAGTTACACTGCTTTATGCCCTGCTAATCTAGCAACGTTTTAATAAAATATATATGTATAATAAAATGCACATGTATAATAAAACATAAAATGCTCAAATCAATCTGTTTTCAGAAATTGAAACAATGCTGTAGTATTAGAGGACCATACTACAATTAGAAATGTTGAAAGTGTTAAAATCTTAGTCTTGGGAACTTTATGGCCTGAGAGAAATGAAACATAAGAGAAGTGTCTGACACTTTACGACCCCATGGACTATAGCCTACCGGGCTCCTCTGTCCGTGGGATTTTCCAGGCAAGAGAACTGGAGTGGATTGCCATTTCCTTCACCAGGGGATCTTCCCGACCCAGGGATCAAACCCGGGTCTCCTGCATTGTAGGCAGACGCTTTACTGTCTGAGCCACCAGAGAAGTCTGGTTCATATTACAATTAGGAATGTTGAAAGTGTTAAAATCTTAGTCTTGGGAACTTTATGGTCTGAGAGAAATGAAACATAAGAGAAGAATATTTCAAAATGGCATGAAGTCTTGATGCATAAACCACTACAAGCCAGGAAGGTAGCCAGCCGTCTTTTAATAACTGCTTGCGAAGAACAGGTGCCAGTGGTTTCAATTTTTAATTGCAAATGGCTATTTTGGCAGATGAGAGCTCAGCAGAGCAAGTTTTCGCCCAGCCGGCCCCTTTGAAACTGCGTGAAGCGCAATTGCGGGGCGGCCACAGCTTCCAGTTGTGTTTAAACGATGGGTAGATGTTTTCATTATAATTTTCTTTTCCTTCAGCCATTTCATGGATACTATTTGAAGTGTTATTTGGTTTCAACATGGGAGACAGATTGGCCACACAACTGCATTTTTCATAATTTTTAAAATAGCTTGATGGCTTTCAGAGTTTTAGGCGATCCTTTTGATCCTTTGTGATCAGTTTCCAAATGCTACTGAAGTCATCTGTTTATAAACTGAAAAATGCTTTGCACTTTTTCCATTTTAAATCTTTGTCTATATCTGCACACGTGTATTCCATATACACTCTATCCTGGCAGAGAACTTGTTAGTGCAAATATTTACATTTACCTTATTTTTGCTCCTCTACAAGTAAATAAGGCATTTCAATAAGATGCAATTGAAATAAAAAGATCGTCCAGAGTTTATATCATACTCTGAAAGATATTAACTGTATATAAAGAAAAAACTTCTTTACACACTTAGTCATAGTGTCCGTTGCTTCCATTTATAGTACCTGGGAGGTAATTTGAGAAGCTCTCTTCCTTCTTCAGTCCGTGGCAGGGTGACCTTTTATAATCACGTTGTTGCTCTTCAGTCGCTCAGTCGTGTCTGACTGCGACCCCATGGACTGCAGCAGGCCAGGTTTCCCTGTCTTACACCATCTCCCAGAGTTTGCTCAAACTCATGTCCATTGAGTCTGTGACGCCATCCGACCATCTCATCCTCTGCCGCCTCCTGCCCTCAGTCTTTCCCAGCGCCAGGGTCTTTTCCAGTGAGTCGGCTCTTTGAATCGAGTGGCCAAAGTGTCAGAGCTTCAGCCACAGCGTCATGAACTATCATGTCATAATTCCTCTGTTTTGTTTAAATGATGGATTGTGATGAACACCTGGCAGGCACTGTGTGTAGCGCTGAAAGTGCTCAATGCTGGTAGTTCAAAACGGGGAGTGATGTAGACCTTGGCCTCAAGGAAGTTCACTGGGTAACAGTGAACCCAGGATGCTGAGTCAAGGGGAGTGATGGTGACCTGACCACAGTCAGCCCCTGGGTTCCTGGAGGGAGGACTCAGAACCAGGCAGGCTGACCGAGAGCCTGCATTCTTACCCATTGAATCCTGATCGTGGGCAGTGCTCGTGGGCCCAGGCCCCTCATTTCACATGGATGGTGTAATTTAAAAATGGCTCTAGGGTCTGGTATAGCTCTTAGCAATATAGCATATGCAAAATAATATTTTAGTATTAGCAACATTTGTTTCTCTGTCTCCAAATTCTAACCAGCCCAAGTTTTAATTTTTCCATAAAGTTTTTCTTGATAGCTCTGGCTTATTTCCTTCTTTATATTTACCTCCCATAGCTTTTCTTATTTGGACCATGTATTTTACTCCTTAATTACATTCTTGCATTGCTTTCTAATTGGATTGTTTAATGCTTCACAAATAATTTGTGTCTAAAGAAACCAAAGTACCTTTTTTTTTTTGTATCTCCTGTGGCATCAAGCCCAGATTTTTATCCTTTGTTTTTAATCAAAATTTACCTAGTTTATTGCTACCAGGAGGACTATTTAAATGTTATAACTTTTTAGTTTTCAAAGAGAAATTTCCGTAAGTTCTACTAGTTTTAATTGTAGAGCCACTCATATTAGGAACCCAGATTGTTATAATAACTTGTTAATAGCCTTTCCTATAAACATATTTCAAACTTATACTCTCATTGCAGAATAACTAAAATTCATGAAAAATAGCAGCAGTTGCTTGTTTACATTTCATAATGGCTGAAGGTGGAACTATTGGCTACAAACTGATGTTACAGAATTTTCTTTCTTTAAACTAATAGAATACTTGTGTTTTCTTCACACTGGTATAGATGTCTTCCATTTAGGCTCCATGCTCCTCTCCTTCATACACATAGGGGAAACCCTTGATATTTCTTCTTTTCTTTCCTTCATTTGTCCCGTCATCTTTCCCCAAATTAAACTGCTCCTAGGTTTTTTTTTTTTTTTTCCTCCTCTCTTGGCATCCATATTTCTGGAATGAGGTTTTTCCTCATTTCTTTTTACCACATTGTATTATTTGATTTCTCTTCCTTTTAAAGCTGTCTGCTCTTAATCAGGAGATGCACTGACCTTGTAATTCCTTACAGGCTGCAGGAGTGTCCTGCGTGAGCAGACTGGGCCACCTAATGTACTCACTGCCCTGCAGCAATTAACTGAGGTCTCTAGAAGGATGTGAGGCTTAGAGAAAACTCTTTTTCCTGGTTTTAGTTAGGCTCAGGTTTCTGAAGAAATCAGAGAGTGAAGCCTTAAAATTTCTCTAAGGCTTTCTAATATCTACCTATTATTTCTGAAATCTGGGAGTAATCAGAGATGCAGTGAATAATCTTTTAAAAAATTATGCTTTCCATTTTGGAAGTTCACTACTGTATATAACTGATAAACTAGAGGTTATTTTTTTATTTCTGATGGAATTATTGTAGAAAAAGGCATATTAAAGAAATCTATGTTTAGAGTTAATATGTAACATAGAGTTAAATAGCAATTAACTTAAAAATATTCATCACATGTACATTAATAGATGAATGGATAAAGAAGATGTGATATATATAATGGAATATTGCTCAGCCATAAAAAAGAATGACATCTTGCCATTTGCAGTGATAAGGTTGGACGTTAAGGGTATTATGCTGAGTAAAATGAGTCAGAACGGCAAATACCACATGATCTCACTTAAATGTGGAGTCTAAAAACCAAAACAAACGAACACACAAAATGGAAATAGGTTTATGTAGACAGAGCAAACCGGTGGTTGTCAGAAGGGCAGGGAGCAGGGAGTTGGGTGTAATAGATGAAGTGGATGAGAGGTACAGACTTTCAGTTATAGAATAACTAAGTCGTGGGATATGATATACAATAAGAAGAATATAGTCTATAATGTTATAATAACTTTGTCTGGTGACAGTCTGTGACTAGACTTAGTGGTCGTTTCATAATGTACTTGATTGTCAAATCACTACACCATACACGTGAAACTGACATAATTTGGATGTCCACTATACTTCCATTAAAAAAAAAAATCATCACACAGACTGTTTACCGTCGTTAGCAGTTTCCTTTCTCAGGGAGCCAAGAAATAGATCTGCAATTTGGCAACAGAGAGCTGCAGTTTTCCTCTTTAATTGGAGATTGAAGTATGGACTCAAGATGCAAGTTGTCAGAGGATTGCATATGACATAGAAAACCACCTGTACTTATTCCTAGTTGGGAATTTTTCCGAAGCATGGCTTTGTGAAAGCTACTCCTATAGTCTTTATGGAATGGATGCCAAGTTTAGTGTTCCTGTTTCTCTAAACTGAGTGAATGAGGCACTGGATGAGATTGAGAATTTGGATTCTTGTCCCATGATTTTCAGTCATTGGATACCTTTCTCAGCTTTCCCATTTGTATTACAATGTTACTTGATCAGTATTTGTTCAATAATGTGACCTCAGGCTTTTTGTAAGGACCTGAACTACACAGGAACTACAGAGACTGAGCAGAAATAAGACACAGCTTATTCTGTCAAGAACTTTTACTTCAGGAGGATGTGCGTTTACTGAGCTGCAAAACCACCTTTCTGAGTTGACAGGATAAAAGCAAAGGTTGGCCCTTTTCCAGTATCATTTAGCTACTGCTCACATTAAAGGACTTTTCAGGGTAAAGTCCAGTCACTGTAGAGAACTGCTGTCAGCCACCTCTCTTGGCCCCTTGGAGATCTTTGAAGCTGGGTGCCCAGTCGCTGTGCAGGTGGGCGTTCTGTGCCGTGCATCCCACACAGAAACCAAACCCAGGAGCTCCCACTGATCATAGTGATTCCCAAAGAGCAGTACCTAAACTAGTCAAGCTAAATGTTCTGGTTAATAAAACATTCTGAGTACGTTCAATTTGCTCCCAAGTATGTTAAAAAAAAAATTGGAGAAGGAAATGGCAACCCACTCCAGTGTTCTTGCCTGGAGAATCCCAGGGACAGGGGAGCCTGGTGGGCTGCCGTCTATGGGGTCGCACCGAGTTGGACATGACTGAGGCGACTTAGCAGCAGCAGCAGCAGCAGCATGTTTAAAAATAGAAATGAACCCAATGCTGCTTCATAATACTTTGGGGATGTTACTTTTTCTCCCCAAAATGACTTATAGAAGATAATGCAAACCAAAATTTGTTGTTGTTTTAAGTCAAATAAAAAGGCCCATTTATCTTCAGTTCACGGTTCCCGTATTGCTGAAATTAAAATTTATTCTAAAGTTCTACTCTTGTTAGCTTTCTTTATTTAGTACATGGAGGGAAGTTATTATGTCCTACCTTCCATGAGGCCAGGATTCATTCATTCTTTCATTCATTTATTCAGTATCCAAGTGCCCAAGAGTGTGTGTTCACTGCAGTCTCTAAGCTGCACTTGATTATTTTAGATGTATTTCTGAACTAGATTTACAGTGAGCTGACAGAAATACACAGTGACATTATACTAATTTTAAAGGTACCATGTCAGATGATTAGATCTTGTAGTTCTGTTCTGCTCCATTAAATGGAAAAGGAAGTTGGATGTCAATGCAAATGACTTTCAGTTCAGTTCAGTTCAGTTCAGTCGCTCAGTTGTGTCTAACTCTTTGTGACCCCATGAATCGCAGCACGCCAGGCCTCCCTGTCCATCACCAACTCCCCGAGTTCACTCAAACTCATGTCCATCGAGTCGGTGATGCCATCCAGCCGTCTCATCCTTGGTCATCCCCTTCTCCTCCTGCCCCCAGTCCCTCTCAGCATCAGAGTCTTTCCCAATGAGTCAACTCTTCGCATAAGGTGGCCAGAATATTGGAGTTTCAGCTTTAGCATCAGACCTTCCAATGAACACCCATGGCTGATCTCCTTTAGAATGGACTGGTTGCATCTCCTTGCAGTCCAAGGGACTCTCAAGAGTCTTCTCCAACATTACAGTTCAAAAGCATCAATTCTTCGGTGCTCAGCTTTCATCACAGTCCAACTCTCACATCCATACATGACCACAGGAAAAATCAAAGCCTTGACTAGATAGACCTTTGTTGGTAAATTAATGTCTCTACTTTTTAATATGCTGTCTTCATTGGTCATAACTTTCCTTCCAAGGAGTGAGCGTCTTTTAATTTCAGGGCTGCAGTCACCATCTGCAGTGATTTTGGAGCCCCCCAAAATAATGACTGACACTGTTTCCACTGTTTCCCCATCTATTTCCCATCAAGTGATGGGACCAGATGCCATGATCTTCGTTTTCTGAATGTTGAGTTTTAAGCCAACTTTTTCACTCTCCTCTTTCACTTTCTCAAGAGGCTTTTTAGCTCCT
Organism: Aepyceros melampus; assembly: GCA_006408695.1. Lineage (NCBI taxonomy): Eukaryota > Metazoa > Chordata > Mammalia > Artiodactyla > Bovidae > Aepyceros > Aepyceros melampus. The sequence continues at coordinate 150,513 of SJXQ01001466.1, forward strand.
CTTCACTTTCTGCCATAAGGGTGGTGTCATCTGCATATCTGAGGTTATTGATATTTCTCCTGGCAGTCTTGATTCCAGCTTGTGTTTCTTCAGTCCAGCATTTCTCATGATGTACTCTGCATATCAGTTAAATAAGCAGGGTGACAATATACAGCCTTGACATACTCCTTTTCCTATTTGGAACCAGTCTGTTGTTCCATGTCCAGTTCTAACTGTTGCTTCCTGACCTGCATACAGATTTCTCAAGAGGCAGGTCAGGTGGTCTGGTGTTCCCATCTCTTGAAGAATTTTCCAGAGTTTATTGTGATCTACACAGTCAAAAGCTTTGGCATAGTCAATAAAGCAGAAATAGATGTTTTTCTGGAACCCTCTTGCTTTTTCAGTGATCCAGCAGATGTTGGCAATTTGATCTCTGGTTCCTCTGCCTTTTCTAAAACCAGCTTGAACATCAGAAATTTCACGGTTCACGTATTGCTGAAGCCTTTCTTGTAGAATTTTGAGCATTACTTTACTAGCATGTGAGATGAGGGCAATTGTGCAGTAGTTTGAGCATTCTTTGGCGTTGCCTTTCTTTGGGACTGGAATGAAAACTGGCCTTTTCCAGTCCTGTGGCCAGTGCTGAGTTTTCCAAATTTGCTGGCATATTGAGTGCAGTACTTTCACAGCATCATCTTTTGGGATTTGAAATAGCTCAACTGGAATTCCATCACCTCCACCAGCTTGTTCGTAGTGATGCTTCCTAAGGCCCACTTGACTTCACATTCCAGGATATCTGGCTCTAGGTCCTAGATGACTTTAGGGGAACACATTTATCACCTTCAAAATAAGATCTTGAACCCAAGGGGCATCTACTCTACTCCTGTGTTGACATGGTCCTTGACACTTGGCAGAAATGACAATCACTGTGTTTAGGAACAAAATTATTTCCAAGCTTGAAAATTCAAATTGGCATCCAAGTTTATTTCCATAGAAGAAAAGCAGATAAATCCATTAAATTCGGACCACCAAAGAATAAACCCAAAGAGATGGTTGAAAGTCAGCACAAAGGAACCAACTTGTGCTGAATCACTCGTGTCTGTGGACTGCAGCCCCTCAGGCTCCTCTGTCCATGGGATTCTCCAGGCAAGAATACTGGAGTGGGTTGCTGTGCCCTCCTCCAGGGGATCTTCCTGACCCAGGGATCAAACCTGTGTCTCATATGTCTCCTGCATTGGCAGGCGGGTTCTTGACCACTAGCGCCACCTGAGATGGCCTGCAGACCTTCCAACGGTAGGACAGGAGACACACAAGGGAAGAAAAACGGATGCAAATCACATTGTGCCAATAGTGTTGACTTTTCCACAGTCATCCAGGTCACCAGTTTGGTGGGACCATGCTTCACTGACCCTTTCCTTCCTCCACCCCGTGGAAGGGATTGTAGTCATTCCACTGAAAGTGGAAGTTATCTTTAGTAGGGAAGATTCCCTTACATGAATCCAGAACTTTTGCTCCCAGGGTTGGACGTGATGAATTACTTTACAAACGACTGTTCCCAGACTAGTTGGATCATGCCGTGGATTGTTGTTTACCAGAGCTCATGGGTATGAAGTTTTATTCCAGGCTTCAGGGCAGGAAGTAATAATAAAAAATAAGTTTATAGATGGCACCAAAAGAGGTAGCCTAGACAACCTCCTAGAACAGTCAAGAAGCCATCACATTATGCTGGAGAAGACAGAACACTCCTCTAATTCAAGGGTAGATAACCATAGTTCACAATTGTCATTAATGAGAAAACATTCTTTTTTCCTCCAAAAAAAGTTAAAGGCAATTACATGAAAAGAAAATTGGGGGGGGGGTGGTTTGTTCTTGATCCAAAGTCCCTTTCTACATTGCAGTCTTAATATAAATTTCCAAAGCACATGATAATACATTTGAGAGATCCATTCACAATAAAACTATTGTATGTTTTTTATACTTACTTGTAGAGCCCCTTGTGAAGTTGGTGGTTGCTTGAGAGTTAGGACCTGAGGGTTGGGAGGTGCAGGAGAGAGAGAGCTTCATGAGGACCTGGCCTGGAGCATCAGTGCTGGGAATGTGAAGGAGGGGAGCACAGCAGAGAGTTCAAGGGAGAGTTGTTAGCTCTGGATCCATGTTTGGCTGACAAAAGAGATGAAAGAATCCCAAGGTTTCAAGGTTTCAAGCAGATGCAACTGTGACTAAGCAAAGATGCTGGCTTGTGTTTTAGGAAGACATGGGATGCACGGGTGAGCATGTAACCTGTTTGAGCCTGTTGAACCTGTTTGAACTTTGGGAGAGAGAGGAGGAGGGTCACTAGTTACTGATGTAGGGGTTATGGTGATGAGATGAAAGCGGTTAGAGAAGAATGTAAGGAGACAAGTTTAGGGAATACTAGTGTTTGGGGAGGAGAGAGGGGAAAGAGGGGGTGGGTCTGCGTAAGAGAGAAGAGAAAGACAAGGGCAGTGCACTGTCCACCAAGTCTCAGGGCCAGACTGCAATGGGCCGAGAGTATTGTAAGGAAGAAAAGGAAGCTATGAGCATTGAGCTTTTTAAACTGGTGCTTTCATTTCCTTCAAATATACTCCAGGGCTGGGATTGCTGGGTCATTTCGTCACTCTGTCCTCAGTTTTTCAGGGGGCTGCCATTCCAGTTTGCATTTCCACCGACCGTGTAGCGCCCCCTTTCTCCACACCCTCTCCAACAGCTATCATTTGGGTTGTCTTTCTGATGACAGCCATTCTGACCCGGGGTATTTCACGGCGCCTTCAATTTGCCTTTCTCTAATGATTAGTGATGTTGAGTGTGTGTTCATGTGTGTGTTGGCCATCTGTATATCTTCTTCAGGAAAATGTGTATTCATGTCTTCTGTCTGTTTTTTAATTAGGCTGTTTGTTTTTAGATATTGGAATTATACTGGAATTTGGATATGAATCCCTTATGAGACACATCATTTGCAAATATCTTCTGCCATTTGTTAGGTTGTCTTTTTGCTTGGTTGATGGTGTCCTTTGGTGTGCAAAATCTTTTAAGTCTAATTAGGTCTAATTTGATTTATTTTTTGCTTTGTTTTTCTTGCTAAGGAGACAGATTCCCCCCAAAATATTTCTAAGACTTATTTCAAAGAGTATTCTGCCTCTATTTTCTTCTAGCTACTCAGCCATAGGAAAAAAAAAAAAAAGAAATTTTGCCATTTGCAGCAACATGGCTGGATATGGAGGGTATTCAAGAAAGACAAATACTATAAATTTTCACTTATATGTAGAATCCAAAATTCTTAAAAAGTGACTGAAGTTAACCAAAACAGAAAATACCAGTGGGGAGAGGGCTGGGGGAGGGCAAGAGAGAGGTGGGGGATTAAAAGGTACAAAGCGCTATGTATAAAATTAAGAAGGTTCAAAGATGTACAGCTCATGGAATATAGCCAATATTTCATAATAACTTTAAATTGAATGTAATCTATAAAAATATTGAATGTCTATATTGTACACCTGAAACTAATATAATACTGCCCATCAAATATACCTAAATAAAAATACAAAATGCCGTTGAAAAAGTTTTAAAATCCACTTCTAAAAAAGAAAAAGGAGTAGAAATGAAGGTGTAAGTATAAGAGGCAGTGATGCCGGTAGCCAGCGGAGACGGGGCAGGGAGCAGGCCCTGGAGAGAGCCTGGGCCACTTGGGAGTGGACAGGTCTGCAGCCTCAGATGCTCTGAGGTCACGGGTTTCACGAGGAAGGAATCATCCTGGGAAAAGGGACAGAGTAACCCAGTGACAGGCTAGGCGGGGGCACAGTGATCAGCACCTCAGAAGGGGGGAAGGATGTCTGGAAGGGGTATCTGGAGAGAGCTTGGTGTCCAGAGAGCCTTTTGAGCGGGCAGGGAAGTCTTGGGAGGAGCAGCCTTTCGGTCCTGAAGAGAAGAGAGCCCCGAGGTGAGGGTGGGGCAGTGCTGAAGGGCTTGAGATAAGGCACGGGCAGCTGGGGAAGGGGTGGGGGAAACAGACTGGCTGGGTCATTGGCAATTAAATGGCCGAAGAGAGAGGGAGAATGGTAGAATTAGGTAGCAACAGAAAAGCTTAATGTTTATTTCTCCAAGCAGCTGGAGGTCTATACAAATATAAAAGCCTAGGGAACCCCCCGCCCCCCACCCCAGCTGGGGAAATGTGGACGTAATTGAGAGAACCAGGGTGCTGGAGGAAGAGGAAGAGTGTTGATAAGGAAGAATCTGGGATCGGTGGGCTTGGCAGGACCAGCTCGGAGGCTCTGCGCGTTTGATCCCAAGGTCTCTTCAGCGGTGGTACCAGAGAGACTTAGAAGGCAGATGGATCTGTGACCCACAGCTGGCAACCCGGGTAACATGAAGGAGGGTGCTCTGAAAATGTTAGAGCGACCTCCAGCAAGTCCTGGACCCGTCAGGGCCTGACCACCTGGTAAATGTATAAAGTGCAGGTGTGAAAGCTCCTCACTGTAATAATAGGCACGTGTAAAAGCACACATTTACTGAACAAATGAATTAACATGGCTTATTACTTATTTTGCAATAGCACTGTATTTGATACCAGAATTACATACCAAGAGATTTCCTGTTGTCTGTACAAGCTCTCGGTGCTGACGAAAAGACTTTTTTTTTTTTTAAACAATCTCTTTATTTTTGAATCTATGGATACAAGCGTATTCTTAGAGCTCAAGGTTGGAAAAATTGTCAGGGACTACAATTTTGACACATTCAGTAATAGGATCACAGAGCTGAAAGGACCTTTGCTGACCTATGCTAACACAGTTCTTTCTTAGCTGGGAAAACTGTGGCTGCAGAAAGGATAAGTGACAGCTCACACCAAACATTACTGCCAGAGCCTCCCCAACACCCTTACAAAAATGACTTCAGTCGTAGGTCTGGTGATCTGCCGAGTTCCCTCCAGTGAAGGTTCTCTGTGGTTTTCACAACATGAGTAATGGGAGGGATAAATCAGGAGATTGGGGTTAACCTACACACACTGTATATAAAGTAGATAACCAACAAGCACAGAGAACTATGCTTACTGCCTTATAGTAACCTAAAATGGAAAACAGTCTGAAAAAGCACCGATAAGTATTGTAACTGCATCACGTCGCTGTACATCTGAAATCAACACAATGTTGCAAATCACCTACACTTCAGTATAGAAAACGAAAACACGAGTAGTGACCTTTCAAATACTACTGTTTGCCCAACTATATGAAGCATATTCTTTTAACTGCATTTTAGTACCTTTTCTCTATATATATTAATACAGAAAATATTCCGCTGTTACAATTCCTAAAAGCTAGCAACAGACGTTATTTTTGTGACATTTATTTCTCCCTAAGAAGTCAAATTCTGAGGCAGGGGTCTCTTTAGGGGGTTAACCCTATACTGACGAGCTCTTTAAAGACTCTAGTACATGGAGAGAGCAGATAAGAAACAACTTAGTGTTAGTGTTTAGTGGGCCACTGTTGCAGCACTGTGGTTTCTTTCCAGATAGGACAGTTTTGTGAGAAATATCCTCAGAATCGGAGGGAGGTGGAGTGAGTAAAAGTGCATGTAAACATTCTACGAGGATCCAAAAGCCCCTCCTCATTCTGTGTCTCTGTCTCTCTTACACACACACACACACGCACACGCACAATTTAATTACACTTGATAAATTCATGAAGGGAAGCAAAAGTGTTCACCCAGAAATTCAGAGAAGCTTATACAGCTGTACTTGTATGAGCCCAGTGCCCTGCTTGTGTGCAGGAGGGTGTGGACCAGGGCAGTCAGACCCAGGAAGGAGCATCAGGGTGAGGTGACCATCTCACTTCTGGAAATCCTTGCCATGTTCATGAAAGGAAAGGTACATCTCCAGCTTTGCAAGTACAGTGCCTTTCTTTTAATGTGCATGGGTAAAATTAAGTGAAAGTTGCTTTCCACCCTCCTGGTGTTCCTTCGTCTATATCTAACATGCTTTTTATAGTTCATATTGTCATTAGAAAGCTAGTGGTTTCTAATGGCTTCATTAATGAATTCTGAGGAGAAAGGAATTTGGGTGGGGTTTGCTTTGCTGGCCTAGAGATGCCATTTTTGCATGAATCACGTACTTACACTAGGAGGTTGGTGGTCCTGTTGGTGCTTCTTCAGACACCTTCTTCTTAGCTAGAAAATTCTGAGGCAGAGACGTGACTTGGAGGAAACAAACGGCTCATATTTAATTTTTCATTTGAGTATAATTGCTTTAAAATGTTATGTTCCTTTCTGCCGTACAACGAAGTGAATCAGCCATGTGTATACATATGTCCCCTCCGTCTAACAATTCTTTATGTCCTAAGTTACTCCTGTGTCCTTTAAATACCTGGGGCGTCCTTTCTGGGGCAGCAAATCCCCCTCCTTATGGTCCTGATTGGAGCTGCTTCGTTCACTGCCCAGCACAGCAGGTTTGGGGCGGGAGGTGCAGATAGAGAGGAGGCTGAGTTCTCCCTGTCACGTGGCCCTTGCTTTTTTCCTTAGAGAGGAAGGTTGCTTTGGTGCTGCAAACGGAGAGCACTTTACAGAGGCCACCTTTCCTCATGGAGCAGATTTCTGTCAGATAAAGGGACCCTGCGGTTAACAAACTCTGACCTTACATATCCAGGAAAGTCTGATCATGGGACATTTGTGAAATATCCCCAATGTGGGAGCCACTCATCAAGCCCACAGGCTGCATCCACACTCTGTGTAGTCCTGTGAGTCCCCTGAGAAACTCTGATGACTCCTAAATACAGCCACAGTAGCTACATGCTTATTACAGAGGCCAGAATTTTCTTTTGTTCAGACATCTGTGTCCTTTGCAAAGGTGTCGGCCTAAGAATTTTCCCTGAAGTGTTGTTTTGTTTTGCTTTGTTAAAAAAAAAAAAACAAAAACTAAAACTCCATCATGAGCACCTATATAATCAATGATGGCAGAATTGTCCATGGGAAAAGTTTACATTCTTTGAAAAGAAGGAAGTAAGGATATATGACATGGTTTCTTAAATGAATTAGGTACAAAAATCAAGGTATAACCCAGTATGTGTAGTGTATACAAGATCTGCTTTTATAAATTAAAAAAAAATGTACACACAGTGGATTCTCATTTTCCATGGTAGTTTTGGCTGCTGAAGTCATGCAAATACTGAATCCTTGCTCCCAACAGAAACACAGGGTTAGGCTCCTGGAGCCTTTGGTCACATATATACATAACTGATCCACACATAACCTTGGTTTACGTGCTGTTTAAAGACACATTATTCAATATACAGTTGACTCACTAATATTCCCCTCATAACCAAGAGCACTGTAATTCATATCTGAATGATGCTTACCTTGTATGTGTGTGTGTGTGTGTATATATATATATATATACACACATAAAGTTTTTTTTTTTCTCCTGGAAGTGTAACAAAAAGTGAGGTCTTGCTGCTCCTTACACTAAAGCCAATAAAGAGGCCAGGTTAGTGAAAAGGAAAGTTTGCTTTATTTCGGATGTCAGCAGCTAGGGTGGGGATGAGGTGATAAGTGGAGGGTGGACACCTGTCTGGAGGCCGACTTCCTCTTGCCCACTGGCAATCAGTGGACAAGAACTTTTATAGCCTGAGGGAGGGGGTGGCATGCAGAAACAGCACAGTCAGCTTTGATGGTCATCTTGAAATTGGTCTGATCAGTGTCATCCTGATTGTTTTAAGTACAGCTAATCACCAGTCCCAGGGTCAGTTTCTCCTCTTTTCCCTGAGGCCAGTGCTCAAATGGTGGCACCTCTTGTCACTGTTGCAGACTGGTCCTCGTGTAGCTGACTTCTTCCCCTGGGGTTTCAGTGTGTATGAGCCTGCTCAGAGGACATGGCCCAAAGATTACCTATAGTCTTTGAGGAGGAACGGAAGGCCCTTGACTTTGCTTAATGACCGAACTGTTGCATGACTTGCTTTTCTTTGATTGTTTCCCTTTGTCTCTGCATTTTCTCACTTCTCTGATCAAACTTATTTTTTGACTCAAATTTTTCCACAGACAAAAGGCAGGCTGAGTACTCGGAGGGCAAGACCACAGAGTCCTGCTCTGTTTCATAAAGCACATGACGGTCTTCTTGCACCTGACATTGGACAGTGCCTCAGCACTACAGTGGAGCCATTTTAAATGACAAAATCGTACAAACCACACTTACACACACACGTGCAAAGCCCCCCCAAAGTGCCAAAGTCATGACATTAAATAGAGGCTAAGATGGACGCATTTACAACTTGAGTGAAACCAGAAGGCAGAGAATCTCCTTGTTCGGTGGAGCATGCGTGTCTTTGCCCCCCTTTGTGCGTCCCCACACGAACGTAAATGCCCAGTGAATACTGATGCTGGAGTCACAAATAAATGTTAGGAGGAAGCAGACTCGCAAACTTGGAAAGTGTGAGTCATGAGGATTGGCAATATATGTGCACGCATACAGATAGAAGCATAAAAGAACTGCTCCTAAGAAGTGATCTCTGTTAAACAGGATGGATGGTGCACCTTCTGTGGTCGCACTCTGTGGCCCTCGTGAGTTCTTTTTTTTCTTTTCACTGTGTCCATACACACACCTCTTCCTTCTCTGTCCTCCTGCTCCTGTCCCACTTCTGCTTCTATGCTTGCAGCAAGCCCTGTGCATTCTCCAAGGAGCTCCAGGGACAGGATCTTACTGGAGCCAAATTTATCAGAGTAAATACCCACTGAGTCAGCCTCTTGGCAAAACTGGGCAGTATAATTCTGCAGATGAACAGTGTTTTACAAATGCTGAGCGTGACACTCTGAGTTCCCTGGGTGATTTGTGTTACAGAATATCCCATCTCCCCGCAGCCTGGGGAGCCTAGATGCCAGGGCACTTGAAGTCTGTAAATGCTCCTGCTAAAATTCTTACCACAGGTCATCAGAATGGAAGCTTAGCAAATAGGAAACAACTTGAACAGTACCAATGATGGAACGGCAGCTATCAGGTTGTATGTGACACACGCGCGGAAATTCCTTCCAAGTAGATTCCAGTTTCAGATTGCCCTCCTAGAGGCAGAAGAGGTGACAAGTCCCTGTTTTTTGACCACACCTTCGCCAGGACGTCCAGAACTCAAGAGCATCCTTCTCTCGCTTGTCCCAGATCCTGTGTGTGGCTTCTCAGCTTATTTTTTAAAATCTTGCCATTAATACCTTGTACCTTAGAAAACAGGAAAGTTTAATTTTGTCTGATGTTTCCTTCCTCGCATATTATCACAGTGTTCTTTTACTTACCTGTGAAAGCTTAACTAGAAAGTAACCTCCCTGAAAGGCTTTCTTTCTAATTAATCAGGAGACTTTCACTTTCCCCCAGGCACTTCCTGTGATTTACCTTAACCCCCTTTAAAAACAAGCTGAAGAAAGAATAGCATTGGAACATGTATATTATCATATGTGAAACAGATCACCAGTCTGAGGTTGATGCATGAGACAGGATGCTCGGGGCTGGTGCCCTGGGATGACCCAGAGGGATGGGATGGGGAGGGAGGTGGGAGGGGGGTTCAGGATGGGGGACACATGTACACCCATGGCTGATTCATGTCAATGTATGGCAAGACCCACCACAGTATTGTAAAGTAATTAGCCTCCGATCAAAATAAATAAATTAATTTTAAAAATTAAAAAACAAAAAAACAAGCTGAAGCAGAGCTGATGACCAGTAAAGAAAAAAAATGTGTGAGGCATGCCCACATCTAATTATATTTGGGATTCATTAGTTTTAATGGTCTCCCGTGGACTGTTGCCCTTTGTCCAATGTTAGTTTGTAATCTAAAATCATTCAGATTTATGTGTAATTGGATTTCTGCCAACAGTACTCCGTCCATCACTGTATTTCTTCTCAAACATTGAGAATGCTGTCTTTTAAAGATGTTTGTATGCATATACATGAATATAATCAAAATGTGTGAAAACACCTCTTCATTTGAAAAATAAAAGTTAACAGGCTTGTAAAGAATAACTTTAGCAACAAATGGTGAGTTTATTTTAAGAACAAACTTTGTAAATGTATGGGCCTCTAAAAGTAAAAGTAGGGAGATTTATCAAATGTTAATTTTTCTTACTAAATCATTCCAGTTACCCATGACAGGATCAGACTGTAGTTACTGCTGATCTTGTGTCTGCAAAACCACAGGGTTTTAGGAAGAAGTGTTTGGACACCTTGTGGCCGCTTCGTTTACAGCTACTCTGCACACAGGAGCCTACAATAAAAGGCGATGGACCTTGTTGGATCAGAGCCAGCGTGCTCCACTGGCCAAAGCTTTCTGGAGTTTCTGAGGATGCTTCCGGCTGGCAACTAGCTGGGATGAAATCTTCCTTGATGGGTTAAGTCTCTGTCCCATGAGTGTTTATTACAGGTGATGCTGCTGCCCTCAGGCACGTGCACAGCCTGGATGCTTGATCCTGTTTATACATCACCATCCAGCATGTCCCTGAGCACTGATGACCTTGTCCACTGGAGCTGCATTTGAACTGAGTTGCATCCTTGGTTGCTAGCCCTGAAAACTCTCTAATGACTTAGACTCCACCAATGCGCACAGCCATTCAGGTCTCTTCCTAAAGGCAGAGTCAGTTGCAGCATCAAACCGTCATCAGAAGGTGCCTTGGTGAGTGTAAGCACAGGACGGTCAGATGCTGGGCCAGCCCCGTGGACCAGGGACCATAGCTTGTTCCTCTTCTGAGTCTGTATAAGGGACGTGAGTAGATGCCTCCCTTCTGAGACCGACAGTGCTTAGGCCAAGGGTAGCATACCACATCCCAGGGGCCACATCCAGCCTGCTGCTGCTGCTGCTGCTGCTGAGTCGCTTCAGTCGTGTCCGACTCTGTGCGACCCCAGAGACGGCAGCCCACCAGGCTCCCCCGTCCCTGGGATTCTCCAGGCAAGAACACTGGAGTGGGTAGCCATTTCTGTCTCCAATGCATGAAAGTGAAAAGGGAAAGGGAAGTCACTCAGTCGTGTCCGACTGCTAGCGACCCCATGGACCGCAGCCCACCAGGCTCCTCCGTCCATGGAATTTGCCAGGCAAGAGTACTGGAGTGGGTTGCCATTGCCTTCTCCGATTCAGCCTGCTACCTGATTTTGTTTTATTTTTTACTGGTCTATAGTTGATTTACAATGTTGTGCTAAATTCAGGTGTATAGCAAAGTGATTCAGCTATAGATATATATATATGTCTAATTTTTTGAAGATTCTTTCTCCTTATATGTTTGGTAAAATATCAAGTATAGTTCCTTGTGCTATGCAGTACGTCCTCTGTGGTTTTCTACTTTATGTATAGTAAGGTATATATGTTGAGGTTTCCCTGATGGCTCAGATGGTAAAGCATCTGCCTGCAGTGCGGGAGACTCAGGTTTGATTCCTGGGTCAGAGAAGATTCCCCTGGAGAAGGGAATGGCTCCACTCCAGTATTCTTGCCTGGAGAATTCCATGGACAAAAGAGCCTGTGCACTACAGTCCATGGGGTCTGAAAGAGTTGAACGTGACTGAGCGACTCTCACTCATATGTATGTTAATCCCAAACTCCTAAGTTATCTTCCCTCTTTTCCCCTTTGGTAACTTTAAGTTTGTTTTCTGTGCCTGTGGGTTTATTTCTGTTTTGTAAATAAGTTCATTTGTATCATTTTTTTTTTAGGTTCCACGTATAAGAGATATCTCATATCTCATGTATCTTTGTCTGACTTCACTTAGTATAATAATCTCTAAGTCCACCCATGTTGCTGCAGATGGCATTATTTAATTCTTTTTATGAGTGAGTACTAACTATTCCACTGTATATCTATACCACATCTTCTTTATCCATTCATCTGTTGATGGACATTTAGGCTGCTTCCCTATCTTGGCTATTATAGATAGTGCTGCCGTGGACATTGCGGTATATGTATCTTTTCAAATTATGGCTTTCTCGAGATATATGCCCAGGAGTGGGTTGCTGGATCATGTGATAACTTTACTTTACCTCCATCCTGTTCTCCACAGTGACTGTATCAATTGATATTCCCATCAACAGTGTAGGAGGGTTCCCTTTTCTCCACACCCACTCCAGCATTTATTATTCGTAGACGTTTTGATGCTGGCCAGTCTGACCAGTGTGAAGGCTCACCTGCTACCTGCTTTTAAAAGTAAAGTGTATTGGAGCACCATTAGGCATCATTTCTTGTGTGCTGTCCGTGACTGTTTTTACTCTAATTCAGCTGAGTTGAGTAGTCACAAGAGTGACCTTATGGCCCTCAAACTGAAGCCATTCACTCTCTGGCTTAGGCCAGAAAACCCTGTTTTCTATGATGTATACTTGCCTTGTTAGCAGGTGACTGTAGAGACGTGGGACAAACATACACGTGTTGAGTCTGTTGTCAGTAGATTTGAAATGGAAAGAATGCCCTCAGTCGGAGTTCAGGTCTTGACTGTGGGAGCAGAAGTGAAGGTGTGAGGAACCGTCAACTGTGGATGAAGGAAAGGAACCTGGTCAGGAAACTGCGTGGAGCAGAGCAGAGCTGGACGAGGGAGAGATGCCACGAGATGAGATAAAGAAAGACCACAGATCCCCGAGACTGAGATTAGCTTGTTCCTCAAGCTCCCAGGGTATGTAACAGCCATCCAACCCATGGGCACCCATTCATAAGCCTCCTTGTGTTTGTATAAAGCAAGAGGCTCTCTTTCAAGTAAGAGATGGACCAAAAGAGGCCACTGTGAACTCATATAACTCAACGTAAAACAAAAAAAAAAAAGCCCTATTAAAAAGTAGGCAGAAGAACCAACTAGACATTTTTTCCAAATAGGAAATGCAGATGGCCAACAGGCATGGGGAAAGAAGCTTAACGTCAGTAATCATCATGGAAATGCAAATCAAAACTACAGTGATGGAGCACTTCACACTGGTCAGAATGACCATCATTGAAGAGTTTACAAATAATAAGTGCTAGAGAGGGTATGGAGAAAAGGGAAGCCTTCTTTGCTGTTGGTGGGAATGGAAATTGATTCAGTCGCTGTAGAGAACAGTACAGTTTCCTTAAAAAACTATAAATAGAGCTACCATATGATCCAGCAAGCCTACTCCTGGGCATTTAAAAAAACACTGAAAGTGAAAGTGGCTCAGTCGTGTCCGGCTCTTTGCAACCCCATGGACTAGAAAGTCCATGGAATTCTCCAGGCCAGAATACTGGAGTGGATAGCCTTTCCCTTCTCCAGGGGATCTTCCCCACCCAGGGATCGAACCCAGGTCTCCCGCATTGCACATGGCTTCTTTACCAGCTGACCACCAGGGAATCTAATTCAAAAAGATGCATGCACACAAATGTTCATTACAGCACTGTTTACAGTAGCTAAGACATGAAAGAAACCCAAGTGTCCGTCAACAGAGGATGGATAAAGATGTAGTGGTACATGTATTCAATGGAATATTACTCAGCTGTAAAAAATAAATAATTTACACTGGCAGCAACATGGATGGACTTGGAGAACATCATGCTAAATGAAAGACGTTAGACAGGGAAAAACAAATACTCTATGTATCACTTATATGTGGAACCTAAAAAATTCAGCAAACCAGTGAATATAACTAAACAGAAGCAGACTCAGCAGTAGAGATGAAACTGGTGGTTCCCAGTGGGGAGATGGAAGCAGTAGGGGCATGACAGGGCTAGGCGAGTGGGAGGAAACTATTAGGTGTAAGACAGGCTTCAAGGATGTATTGTACAACATGGGGAATATAGTCAATGTTTTGTTTTGTAATAACTGTACATGGAAAGCAACCTTTAAAAATTGTATAAGAATAAAAAATTTAGAAAAATAGAGATCAATATGTGTTTGTCCATCATGAAGCAAATTTAATTCACTTATTTCTAAGTTCCTAATAGATCCCCTTTTTGAAGCTCCAGTACTCTGGCGACCTGATGTAAATAGCTGACTCACCAGAAAAGATGCTGATGCTGGGAAAGAATGAAGGCAGGAGGAGAAGGGGACGACAGAGGACGAGATGGTTGGATGGCATCACTGACTCAATGGACATGGGTTTGAACAAGCTGCAGGAAATTGTGAAGGACAGGGAAGCCTGGCATGCTTCAGTCCATGGGGGTGCACAGAGTCGGACACGACTGAGTGACTCAACAACAACGACAACAACAACAGCAACAGCTCCCCTTTAGACTCCAGTATCGACGATAAGCACGATCAACTGGCTTGAGTGGAACAACCACGTGATATAGTGGATGGGAACCATGTTCACAGGAAACTTGAATGTGACATCAATGGCACTTCATGAAATTAGCATTTCCACTTCATCTGTTCAGTCATTCTGTAAATGTTGAAGACCTATTAAATGGAGAGAACTTGTGAAAGACAGTTTGATGGATGAGAACAGGATGGAACAAGACTCAGTCCCAGGAAACGGAAGCAGCCTTGTAAGAATGTTGGCCCAGGCTCACTGACAATGACCACCCAGAGAAATCAGCAGTGACTGAACTGAGTAAATACTTGCAGCTGACTTTGAACGTGCTGACGCACATGCCAGCGCTGTGGGTATGGACATGGGTGAGGCGGAGCCTTTGGTCTTGGAAAAACAGTCGTGTTGCCCACACGGAGAGGAGGGGGTTGCTTCCCGCTGTAGAGACAGGGGGGCCACCCTGGGGTGTCATGCCGGTGGGTGCAAGAAATAGGGTGTCCGGTGTAGTGTCACTGATAATGACCATACAGGGGATAAAGCAGGGTCATCAGAAAATAAAATACCATCCTGTAGTTGAAAGAAATGAACCAGAGCTATGCGAGTCAATGTCAGTGAGTCTCAAATCTATCACTGAGCCAAAACTAAGACACGAAACATTCTTATAGTACGAGACCAATGATATGGCATTTTCAAACATGGAGGGACGAATTAGGAGTTTGGAATTAACAGATACACACTAATAATATATATAAAATAGATAACCAACAAGAACCTAGTGTATAGCACAGGGAGCTATATACTTCATAATAACCTATAAGGGAAAAGAATCTGAAAAGAGCACATATATAGAGAGATATAGAGCATAAATGTATAAATATGTATAACTGAACCACTTTGCTGTACACCTGAAACTAACACAACATTGTAAATCAACCATACTCCAGTAAGAAAAGGCAACCATGGAAACCAGTATCTGTATATTGCTTAGATTAGCATGCATATGTGGTGTAAATATTTTTAAAAATATTTTAGAGTAATAGCTACAAGGATAGCTTGTAAATGTGGAGAAAGAAGGAAATGGGATTGAGGAGGTTTTGCTGGATTTCAGCTATTTCTGGATATTTTAATTCTTCTTTAAACAAGACAAAACAGAAAACCTAAGGAGGAAATACAGCAGAATGGGTGATGGAAAGATTCACATTTATTTTATTATTCTCAGACCTTTTTTTTTTTGAAATATCTCAGAGGAGAAAAGAAGAGCCCAGGCATGTTTTTAAGGAGACAATTCCAAAGAAAGGTAGTATGGATGGTTACCCTCAAGGAATCTCCCAGGCCCCATGGCGTAGATTAGGACCCGCTCTGAGCTCTGAGCTCCTCAGTTGCCTTATGCAGAGTTACATTAGCCCAGGGAGTGAAATTCGCCCCGTGGTGCAGTAACAGCACCCCGTCCTGTGGCCAGACTATCAAGTGCAGCCTGGAGGCTGCCCCGTCTGAGCCCAGGCCCTCAGGGGCCTGCACGGGCAGGTGGGGCACAGAGCTTCTGAGGACCCTATGGCCAGTTCTTCCACTGCAGAGGCTATCACTCCAAACAATTTGGGGCCAGGGCGTCTTCCAGAATATGAAAAAAAAAAAAAAATACTGTGAGCCATCTGCTTAGACAAACACATGATTACATCTTTCCAGAAGCTCAGAACCTGAGCCATCTGAGATCCTTGCTTAAGGACCTCGGTGGAGACACTTTGCCTTGGATAGACTTGGCCAAATCCTCCAGAGAAGACAACCATGCTGCAGCTTCTGTGACTGCACGGCACTCTGAACTGTAGGCTCAGGAAAGGGCCGGTGCTGCTAGGCGTTGACCTAGATATGCTGCTAGCTGTCTTGGAGCACAGATGACCTGAATGCACAGAATCCGTCCTTGCTCTAATAGCTCCACGATGGCTCTTGGGAGGTTCTTTAAAGAACGAAGCTACTGGGCTTAGGAAATTCTTCAGCTCGTCTGTCGCCTTGTGCACAGTCATCTGGGTGGTGTAAGAGAGCCTAAAGTTTACATGGGAAGGGAGCTCGGATGACAAGCATATTCTTGGCATCAGCCTCTGACCACCAATGCAGAATGTGAGTAAGGAGTGACATTTTTAGTAAAAGGTCACAGACAACATGAACTAACACATTTTTATTCACCAGGTGGCAAATAGGAATAAAATCCCAGAAGCTGGGTTCATTGAATAAATATTGCAGGTTGACTGAGATATCCAAATATGTTTAACATAGTCTCTCATCCCAAGTACTACTTTTTTTTTCTGACTTATATATTTTTATTCATAATTTAAATACTTAGTGACTCTTTCATAGCATCCATCTTTCATTCATCTGATGGCATATTTATATGATTTTAGTCTGATTGGACAATTAAAATGCACTTAAGTGAGATATAAACTAAGTTCCTTTTTCTTCTTTCTTGGAGAATTCATCTAGTCATTGTTGTTCTAATACTTTACACTAACCATTTTTTCCCTCTGAACTGGCCAACCAGCTACAGTATCTAAAACCAGTGACTCACAACGTCTATTTTGAAATCGCTAGTATAAATAGGTACAGTCTGGTTACACCACAATTTAAACAACTGTCCAGCCAAATGAAATGCAAAAAAAAGAGGGAAAAAAGTACTGCAAACACCTTGAAATGTGTGTTTCCAGCTGACTTTCAGAACAGGTCCACATTTATATAGCTGTGTAAAAAGCAAGGGAATGAAACCAGAAATTCCAAAATATTTTCAAACGGGCTTAGACATTTCGACAGTGTACTATTTTTCTCTGCCAGGAGAATGAATAAATGAATGGTTTGCCCTCTGGGGGAAAAATCCATTTACAAGAGAAAATATTTTAAATTCTTACCGTTGCTGAAGGAAAAGCAGAGTAGATCTTTGTGGTGGGGGTGGAATGGGTGTATGTGTTAGGGGCAGGGTGACACCTTTCAGCATGGGGTCTCCTTTGTTTATTTTCGTCCTTCACTCATTCTTCACATGTTTCTGTGATGAGCACTGGAGGTATGAATGGTCCCTGCCTTCACGTGCTTACAGTTTTAAGGGAGGAAGCCGAGGGAACAGCAATGCATTATGAGGATGAAATGAGCATTCACTAATCCCGTGGGGAACAGAAGCCAGAGGCAGGACGGAGAAAGTTGTGAGTGTGTTTGTGAGGTATAGATTGTCCCTGGAGTGTGAAGTGAAGGAAGAGGTGAAGTTCAAGCCGGTGGTCACACCTGTTGTCCGTTCAGTTGATGGGGCTGCACTCTCGCTGTGCGATAATGACCTGGTTACCCTTTAATCTGCTCTGTCAAGTTCTCCAGAGGAGGAAGAGTATTTGTTTATTTCTGTTTCCTAGTGTCTAGAACAGGGCCAGGTGCCTGGAGGGTGCAAAATGCATGCACTTTTAGTTTAATTGAATAAATGGAAAGATGGATGGATGGAAGGAGGCTCTGTATTTAGAAAGAAATATAGTTAGATTATGATGGCTTCAGTGGGGAAAAATAACTTAGAAGAAAAAATGCAATACATTGGGTGTGGTAGTATGTAAAAATATTTTTACTAGCGTTTACAAATTAAAAATTACTTCCCCCTATGTCTGGCCCTTGCAAAATTTCACGCTCACACCTACACTAGTGTGCTTGTTAGATTGTTGGACTGAACTCTCCTTTGATTTCGAAGTATACTTCATTGAGATGACAGTTTTTAACTAGTAAAGAAGGTTTTCCAATTAAAACAGTAATTTTGCAATGTGTACCTCAATTTGTGAAAATAAACTGCTAGTACTTTGAAAAAAAATCTTAATGCTGTTAAACAACTCTTTAAAATAGTATTACATATCAAAGCGACACCTTTAAAATACCAATGGAAGAAAAATAAAATAGCTCCAGAGACACAGGGACAGCAAGCAGACAGCTGGAATTTTTGGGAAATGTCTGTGGTATTTTAGTTTATTTTTAAGGGAAAGAAAAATTTTCCATCAAACTTTAGGAAACAATGACATTTAAAAAAACTTATACCCAATAAGGTTCTTTATAATGCTGTAGTTAAATTCAGATTATATTTTACTCATGAATTGTAGGGTGTTTTTATGTTTTTGGTGGGATGGATAGGGTAAGAAACTGATATTTGTAAGCTTCGTCCATCCCCTTTAATTACATTCTCATTCTGCTCCAAGGCACAGCTCACACGGATACTCACAGGGCATTATTTTTATTTTTCATGGGACCCTTGTGTCCAGACCACCATACCAGACAGAAATTGAACAGCACTACAGATATCCCCCTCAAGCTCCAGGAGATGGTGAAGGACAGGGAAGCCTGGCATGCTGCAGTCTATGGGGTCACAAAATGTTGATCACAGCTTAGTGACTGAACAATAACTATCCACCAGAATGTGAAAAGGAGACCAAACATAAAATATTCAGTAAATGTAGGCAATTTCAAAAATGCTTGAGACAGAAGTTATGAAAAAAAAAAGAGAGAGGTAGAAAGAGGCTTTGTAGTCTTGGGTCTATATTAGTAGATGTTTCAGAAGGTGAAGAAGTTTTAATTGTGTGCTTCACGGAGTGGGAGACTGACTCCTCTGAATCACTTTCTATGCCTTGGGGCCCTCTCTGCTTTTCTGTCCCCTTCTCCAGTCCTGCCCTCCCTGAATGCTCCCGTCTCCCCTCTTCCTTCCCCCTTCTCCTCACCACTGACGGCTCCAGAGCTCCTGGCACCCTGGTGGGAGCAGGAGGGAGCTGAACGCTGCAGCCTCCCCACGAGGTCTCAAGTGTGGTTTAGGGAAGGAAGAGGACGTGTTTACAGCTGGAGCCTTTGGGCTTTCACTGAGCCTCTCATAGCTTACATCTATCTTCTCTCATCCTACTCACAGGGAGATGCCCTGATCAACATCAAAATTGCTGTAATCTATTACTAAACAGTAAAAAAAAAAAATGAAATATTGCCATTTGCAGCAACATGGATGGACCTAGAGATTGTCATACTAAGGGTCAGAAGGAGAGCGACAAATACCATATAGCATCACTTATGCGGTAGTTTGTAAAGAACCTGCTTGCCAGTGCAGGAGACATAAGAGATGCAGGGAAGATCCCCTGGAGGAGAAAGTGGCAACCCACTTCAGTGTTCTTGCCTGGAGAATCCCACGGATAGAGGAGCCTGGCTGGCTACAGTCCACAGGGTCGCAAATTGCCAGATGTGACTAAGCGACTTAGCATGCATATGTGGAATCTAAAATCCGAAGCAAATGGACTTAGCCCTGAAACAGAAACAGACTCACGGACAGAGGAGACTTGTGGTTGCCACAGGAGAGATGGGGAAGGGAGGCTTGGATTGGGCCTTTTGGATTAGCAGATAAAGCTATTATGTATGGGACAGGTAGATAACAATGTTCTATTATGTAGCCCAGGGAACTATATCCTGTGATAAACCATAATGGAAAAGAACACGAAAATGAATGATTGAATGAATGAAAATGGCTGTGTTCAGTTCTGACCCTGAAAAGAGGCTCTGTGAGAGGGTGAGACAGCATAGTCCTAGTCAGAAGATAACGTTCAGTTCCGCTTCCCAGGCTGCTCTGAGAGGAGCTTAAAGGAGAAAACTTCCAGGCCTCGCTTCCTCATCTGAGGGACAAGGATGGTGAGGAGGACTTGTCCGGGGTCGTGTGACTCTGTGCACTGGTGCCTGGCCCCTCTGTCCCTCTCTGTGTGGGCACCTGTAGCATCCTGGGCCCTGGGCCGATGGTACCACAGACAGTCACAGCCGTTGCGAATGATAAGAATCAGAGCAGCAGGGCTCACTGGAGTTTGTTTATTCCGTGAGAGTAGTTTTAATCTGTTTTAAAAGAGAGCCTTTTCCCTTGGCTTTTCATTACAAGATGCTTCAGCGGCCACACTTTCTGAACCTTCCATGTCTGAGAGTCTTTCTGTCAGTGTTTGGTTTCAGCCTGCAGTTGTCTGAATCACTGGAAAAAGCCATTTACTGTATCTCAGATACACGAATGAGTCCCCTGCTGCTTCAGCTATTGCTCTAAGAGTCCCCCTTGATTTGAGTATATTTTCGGTGTCTGTTTACATAATTTCATCTCCATCGCTGTGAAATATATTTGGTAGACGTTAATTTCTTTGAGATTATTTAAAGAGAAGAAGATAGTAGATGGTATCCAAAAGAGCTTTTAACCCCCCTTTTTAAAGTTTTTTGCATTTTTACCGTATTGGCAAGTTTTACAGCTCCATTATTTTATAGTTGTGGTCATTGTATTGTTTATTAAAAATAGTTATTTGGAATTGCTGCATTACTGTCAGTGTCTGAATAACATATTTACAAATATGGCATTCTATTTTGCCAGTGCAAATATGTATTAAGTAACAATTCCTATTGCTAAGTGTGGCTACAAAAACAGTTGGTTCTCTTGCTAAAGATAATTATTTATACAAGTAAAGTGACATTATCTTAATATTCTTTTCAAGACAACTATTTCTAAATGTTTATTAGAGAAAATGTTCTGGGAAGAAATAAAGTATAGATATCACACATTTAACTGTGTGTTGGAAACTTAGATAAGCCTGGAAATCAGATAGTTTCATATACAATTGCATATACTTATGCTCGATAAATATTCAAAAGACTGCTTTCTCATCTGTAAAATAGAAATAATAGTAGCATCTTCTCATTGAGTAACTTTAAAAATTAATAAAAAGACGGTATATGAGCTCTATTCAGTGCCTGGCATGTAGTAAGTACTTAGGCAGTGGTAGATATAGATTGAATTCATTCCATAAACAGAGTCCAGAATAATGCTTTAGAGATGTAACAATAAAAGCAATCAATATTTTAGATGAAGTTAACAGAAAGGAAATAAACAGAAGAGACTCCATACTTGGGGACCATGTAATATAAAAATAGGAATAGAAAGGAGTCTGTAGGTTTGAGGGTCCTGCAGGGGAGAGAAGAAATGCTGAGTCATGTTTGGGATCCATTGAGCTGCACCAATAGAAGGTCTCTGCGGTGAAGACGTATTGCGCCATCTCATGGATTGGACCAGAGCTTTTATGTTGCTGCTGCTGTTTACTTGTTTTATTGTGGACCGACTGTGTCCCAGGTGCTGTAATCTGGGGAAAAACCTGGGAGGGAAGTGTGTAAGTCTGTGAGTCAGTTTCCTGAGTGAGTGAGGAGTGAGGATCACTGTGCCAGTCCGGAGGCGTTGCTGGAAGAACATAAATAGGGGAGGAGGTGGAGGGAGGAATTACAAGGACCAGCATCAGAGGCTGAAGATGTATCATATGATAGCCTGCAAGAGGAGAGGAGAGGCTTCGGAGAATGATGAGTGTTCAGGAGAATCACTGTTACAGGTGTCAAATGTGGTTTTAGAGTTTGTGATGATCCTTATAAGTTAAAGTGATAGAAAGTAAGGATAAAAATGGATTATTCTTGGCTTGTATCTACCATATTTACCTATGAAGGTGATTGCGCATATCCACTTATTGTAGTATGAAATCATTGTTTTCATGAAAGTGAAGGTATTGAAACAGTTGTTCAGTGAACAGTGAAAAATGTACTTTTGCCTGAATCCTGAACATGCATTGCTCAAATGCTCTAAAATGCTCAGTTCTGCAATTTTCTGCATCATTTGTAGTAAACCAGACCTGTTTCTGATAAATAGCGGTTTCCTTCTTTTGTTATGTTTGGTAGCACAACTTTTCTTTTAAAGAAAAACACTGGATGTTGTGTCTCAGAGGCTGTGAGTAAGCAGAAGGGGAAGATTGGGGAAGGGTCTTCAGAATCCACTGATAGACTGACCTCTGTAACCCAAGCAACAATGCCATCTATCACCAAAATGACCTCAGATCCTGCTGGGTTTTTCTCAGATCAACAAATCTGTACTGACTGCCCAATTTTGAGCAAACCACAAGCTTGCAGTTTTCAAGTGTAAGAAGTCAATTATATAAATAACCTTGACACAAAGGAGAGTGTGTGGGTCACCATGAGGCATTTCCAAAGGACAGTGCAGATTCTAAGGAGAAGGAGTCCAGTTGGTTGAGAGGGAGCAAGAAGAATCTCCTGGACAAAGTAGAATTAGGGGAAAATGGGGCTTGCCTGATAGCTCAATTGATAAAGAATCCGCTGCAATGCAGGAGACCCTGGTTCGATTCCTGGGTCAGGAAGATCCACTGGAGGAGGGAAAGGCTGCCCACTCCAGTATTCTGGCCTGGAGAATTCCATGGACTGTAGAGTCCAGGGGGTCGCAAAGAATCGGACACGACTGAGCCATTTCATTTTCAGGAATAGGGACAGAGTGATGCCATGTTCCTGCAGTGGGAACCACGTAAACAAGACATGGAGACAGGCTTGATGCCTGGTGCTCCTGGGCGATGGCCATCCAGCTGGCTGGCGGAAAAGGATCATAACTGTGGGGGTGGTAGGAGATTAGGGTGGAGTGGAAGGTGGGGGCACCCCTCTTGCTAAATGTGGAGATTCTGGCTGATTCGGGAGATGGTTGGGAGCCCTTGTTGGATTCTGAGTGAGGAAAGAATGCTGCTGGAGCAGAGGTTTCAGGACTGATGGGAGCAGTGCGTGCTGTGCTAGGCAGTGAATTCAGGGGAAGTAAGGAAACTCCAGAACCTGTGGTCATAGCTCTGCCATCCACAGGAGCCTGCAAAGAATGGAAGGAAAAGGGGAAGACCCAACAGAGGGCTCTTCCGAGATGCCAGCCACGGGGAACATTCCATGTGGGACTCCCAAGAGCACGTGCACATGTCTGCGGGCTTGTTTTTAATTTTCTACTTTGCCCTCAGCTATCCGATGCCGTCAGAGTTGTGCTCTGATTTGGCACAGCTGAACCTTGCCTGGAGAGATCTCTTTTGATCTGTATTAACGGGCTCTTCTTACCTTCTCAGGTCAGAAAGTGCGTACTAAGTCACACTGGTCACTGCTTCTAGTCTGTTTGTCCTCGGTCCCCACATGGCCAAGTTCCACTGGGGATTCAGGCCCACAGAAGACAGTATGGTGTTAGGAAGTGAGTGCCCCAGGAGTTTCAGAGGTGTCCAGTTACTACAGAAAGACAACTGCTTCTCTCCCTTGCTGTGGCCTGGACGTCACACATCTGTCCCTGGGTTCATCACTCTGCATCTCTATCTGGTGCTCCACTGAAAGCAAGTGGCATGCTTGAAAACATATTACTGTATTTATTTTTCATGACTCTAGTTCCTACTCAGTAAAGAATCTCCATGCAAAGAGCATTTAGTTAGTGACATCATGTCATTTATTCACCTATTACTTCTTTGCAAGATTGCATGCGTTTAATAAAATTCTAACACAAATAACAATAAAACAAAAGTCAATGTGTAATGGAAACCACATTCGACTGCTCTCTCGATAGTCTGAGAGGCAAGTGTCCATAGGAAGGAAAGGCACCTTAATCGGAATAGCTGGCAACCTGGGGAGAAGGTGGACTCATGTTCTGAGACCAACTCCCAAGATTCTTTTCAGCCTTGACACTTTTAAACGGAAAAATAGGGGAAACAGTCTCAGTGAATCATCGAGGCAGGAGGTTGGGTTCTATATCTTTCTCCATTGTGTGCAAACTAGCTCACTCTCTTCAGATGATTTCTTGTCCACGTGATCTCCTGAAGGATTGCTTAGGGGTTGGGTTGTTGGGGGTGGGAGTTAGTCTTTTTCTTTTTTAAAAAGTGGCTTCATTCTTCACCTTTTCATTTGCAAAAAGAATCAACAAGTTAGAAAAGGCATGGTGTGCATTCAGGAGAGCGTAAGTCAGGAGCTAGCTTCAATTGATTAGTGATCTCATTTTTGTATTTAGGGTCTTTCAAGATAGAGGAGAACAGAAATGAGCAAACAGAAAAGGGGCAAGAGAGCTGCTTTCAGATAATGAGTCAGTCACTCTTGGAGTTGCTCTTCTCATCTTTTTGGCTAATGAAAAGCAAGTTTAATATTTTTTCATTTCTGCATCAAGTGAACATCCTAGACTCATCTTCCTGATCTTTATGTTCCATGAGGGATTCACCACCACATGCGTGCTTGTCAGCTTTGAGCCCCTCGGCTCTGGCCATGATGCTGTGGGCTTGGAACCACAGCATGTAGGGTACATTTGGCTCCATCACCAGGTGCCTTGGGACATTATTACACAACATCCTCAATTAAATTATTTTTTAACCAAAATCCTATGAATCATGGGACAATTTAAAGCTCAATAAAATGACAGAGCCAAAAATAAATAAATAAAGATCCTGATTAAAAATTATTTCACACTTATTTTTTAGCCTCTACTAAATACAGTGAGCAATTGAGTCCTATGTTTAACTGAGAGCAGTCTTAGGTAATATGAATTTTACTATTATTTCTCTTTCTTTTTCAAAGTTGATCTCATTAACTCAACATAATTGATAACTGGGCCTTTTTCTATGAAACAGAGATAAGTCTGATCATGTACTTTCTGAGAACAAAATAAGATAACTTATTTTAAATGTGAAACTTCTGACATGGGTTTGAGCCTGAGGGAAGAATGGGATTGTTCACTCCCGGGGCTCCAGGAGGTTCTTAGTGATTTAGTCAGCTTTGCAAAACAACCAAAGCTAGGAAACTTCTCCCTCAAATAAAAGCCTTTGTCTGTAGAAATTCATAGCTTATTTGCAAGTGATATGATGTAGTCACAACTTTTACATTTAATATAAATACATATCAAACCTGTATTATTGCTAGGATTTTACTAGAGAATTTAATGCACGCTATAAAGCAACATTAGTTTAACTTTTCTATATCTACCCTTGCAACTTCTCCAACTTCCCTTTTCTTGAGAAGGTCCTCAGAGTCCGAAGCACTCAAGTGGCATTAAGATGTAAATATCACCAGACCTCTCTGGAAGTTTGCACTTTAATCCCCTGCTTAGATTCAGATGTCGCAGCCATGGGTGCATTGGGGTGCCTGCAGGCCAGGAGGTGGGATGAGCCACTCAAGGAGCTTTCCCAGAACCTCAGAAGTCCTTCTCAACTGTGCTGAGGTCGTGGGCGAAGTTTCCGTCTACATTTCAAAATATCTGTCTTGAAAGAATAAATGCCCACGTAGGACCCTTTGAAAATAAGTGGGTATGTTTTATCACCAGGTACATTTATCTTTGTCAACTTAGAGAGTCAGTTACTTCAATTTTAGTAATATGAAGTCAGTTCAGTGTTAAAAAATAGGACAGTTACAGGGGTCAAAGCAAAGCCCATGGACATAGGTTCTTCATCATGCACACCTCTTCTAGGGTCTTCCACTCCACATCCTCAGTCTGCAAACTCTGCCTTCTGAAAAGCCACCTCCTCTGGGAAGTCTCCCAGGACTCATGAATCCAGTGACTGACAATCTCTGTGCTTCCTCCACACCTTGACAACCTGCAGTGGAATGCAGGAGATTTCTCCTCACTGGGCTGCTCTCAGCTCCAGATTTGATTTTTCTCCTTTATTCCTAGGAACTGGCTGACTGAATGAATAAATGCTAAGTTCTTAGGGACGACAGCCAGCTGCCCATTTGAACTGTGGAGAGTTATATTGGTGTTTGAATCTTAACAACTAAGTAATCCTTAGATCAACAGTTGAGAGCTGGTGACTGAACTCTTTTGCCACTTCCTGTGTTCTTACTCAAATACACACATTTCCTGATAGACATTTCTTAGAATTGTGATTTTTTTTTTTTTACAGTGGTCTGTGGCTTTGAAAGTGTGTGAGTTTTCCAGACATATTCAACGCCATCCAGACAGTGCCAACATGTGTCATGCACACAGCTTCTGATCATTTAGGGGTTTAACAAAATCCCTGTTGAGGGAGAAATTAGCTACCTTGTGGTTAACTGTCCACCTGGGTTGGCCTTCTTTCTTCTTGATGTCTCACATTTGAGTCTCAGTCCTGACAATGTAATTTAATCAGTGGTGACTCAACACTGGGATCCTCAGCCCTGACCTCTTCTATTGTTTTTCCAACTGCTTCCTTGACCTCTCCATGTGGATGTTTGATGGGCATCTCTCCCTGAACACGTGCAGAACAAGATTCCTGGTGGTCCTCACCGCCTCATCCCAACCTGCACCCATCTGGGTACAGCACACTGAGATTCCATCCTCATAGTCACTCAGACAGAAGCAAACAAAGATGCCCAGCAAACAAGCCGTAACCTCCTCCACAAAATACAAAACCCCAAATCAACAATTTTGACTCCTTGACTCTTCTCTTCCTCAAGCCTCGAGCCCTGTCGATGAGGCCATTCTTCCTGCTGGCTCTGTAACCTCCCACTTGGTACCATGGGCTCTAGCCTCAGGATGGGAGTTAATGTCGTGGCTGTTTAGGTGTATTTTCCTGCTTCTGCTCCTACCCCTCCAGTTTGTTCTCAACACCAGAGCTTGGGTGAACCTTTTAAAACCTGGCTTTCCTGGTGGGTCAAAAGGTAAAGAATCTACCTGCAGTGCAGGAGACCCGGATTCTGTCCTGGGGTCCAGCAGATCCCCTGTAGAAGGGAATGGCAACCTACTCCAGTATTATTGCCTGGAGAATCCCATGAACAGAGAAGCCTGGTGGGCTCCAGTCTGTAGAGTCACAGAGTCAGACATGACTGAGCAACTTTCAATTTCTCTTTAAAACCTGAGTTAGAGCATGTATTTCCTCTGTGGAAAACCCTCCCATGACTTGACTGCCGTGTTGTGAACACAGTCGAAATACCTGAAGTTGATTGTGTTGATCACTTACCACGCAGCCCAGCCTGTGCTGAAGTATGCTGCCTGTTCTCATTTCATCCTGACCTCAATCTCTTATTGTCACCACTATCTTATACATAAGAAAACTGAGCTAAAACAGGATGAAACAACTCTCTAAAGATCACTCTGAGAGTGAGTTGGCTTAGCTTGTTTTACACTGAAGCAGTCAGATTCAGGGCAGGGACGGTAAAAAATTAAGCTCAGTTTTTCTGTCCTTCCTTTTTTTTCTTCTTCTTTGACATGCTGTGGTTGTTAAAAACAAGGCCTATCTGATAATCCATTGTTATCAATGAAGAAAGACAGCAATGATCATGACATATTCTGAAGTGTAACTTTGTGATGAAGATTCTTAGCATCCTGTTTATTTAAGAAGTCCTTGGCAGCATCCTGAGTCACTATCTGGTATTTCTCCTGACACTGATGGCATCAGTGCTTTTCTCCTCTTGCTAAGTTACTACTGCTGGCTCTAACACTCACCTTGCACTTTAGTTCTCATTGGAATCCTGGTATTAAGGTTGACTTTTTCAGAGTCACTATATATATATATATATATATATATATATATATGGAGGTTTGTTTTTGTTTTTTTTTCTTGGCTGCACTGTGTGGCTTAAGGGATCTTCAGCAGTGAAAGTGTGCTGGACACCAGGAAATTCCTTCCCATCCCAGTACTTTTAAAGTCATTATTCATTAAGGTGAGATGTGAGTGTATAAGTGATGAATGCTATTCTCAAAAAAATTCATGAATAAATTCCATTTTTTATGAGAACTAGCAGAAACTAAAAGAAATGCAGTTGTAGATAAAGAACAGTTTTAGTTCAGTTGGGTAGTATAGTGTTAATGTATTTTATCAGACTAATAATGATGACTGGAATAAAAATCATTATAACTTCACTAATGGCATATAATGAAAAAATTGCTAAAAATGTATCAGCAACTCATTTTAAAATTTATTTATTTTTAATTGGAGAATAATTGCTTTACAACATTGGGTTGGTTTCTGCCAGGCATCAACATGAGCCAGTCATAGGCATGTGTCCCCTCCCTCTAGAATGGCTCTCCTTCCCCCTCCCACCCCATCCTATCCCTGTGGTTTGTCACAGAGCACCTATTTACAAATAAGTTCATTAGTATCATTTTTCTAGATCCTATATATATGTACTGGTATACAGTATTTGTTTTTTTGTGAGTGAAAAAGTTTTTATCACATCCAAATTTTCCATGAAATTTAAGCAAATATAAACATCATTCTCTACCCAGTCCTAATATATATATATTTTCCAATATCTATTAACATAGCCATGTCTAAATGATTGTCAAAAGGAAACTCATAATGCACAGTGAGACGGACTCCCCTGCCAAGAGCTAAGCCACTCATATGTTCTTCAGTCCCTATAGTTTTAGAATTGGAAAATTCTGCATAAGTGATTAATATTTCCATTTAAATTATAATAATCACACATCATGAATTTATTGAATTGAGTACAATGTAAAATTGGCATGATTATCCATCCAAATATACTTTTAAAACTTAATTTTCTTTAGTCTTACCATGCAGGCTTATCAACTCATGGAGCATGATCACTGGTGCTGAATTATAGAATCAAAGTAATAAAAGGTGAAAGCTTGCCCTGAGGAATTATTTTGAAATTGAGATTTGCTCTTGGAAAATATAAGTTAACCCACTATTCATTATATTATCAAATTATCCTAACATAGTTAAAAGCACATTGATGATTTTTCTTTCCATAGGGATCAGTTTTTTTTACATTTATTTCCCATTTATATGACTTTACTCTTTTGTATTGATATAGGCTTGATAATTGTTTTTAATATTGTTCTGTATTTTTAATGACACATAGACCATTCTGGATTACTAGCGTAGTGATCAAATGAGCTTTAGGGACATAAAGGCTTAGGTTTAAAGGTGGACCTGATACTTAACTCATTGTGCTAGCTTTTCTTTTTTTTTGTCCAGTTATTGAATCTTCTCGAGTTTGCTCTTTACAGCTTCATGCATGTAAAACATGTGGCATACTTCCTGACACATACATGCTATTTTTTTCTGGATTTATCAAATCTTATCATGGGCTAGAATAAACTTACTGAGATGAAGCCTGGGCTGCCCCTACATTCTGTGGCTTTTTGCATCCATCACATCAGAGCAGCTAACTCCATAGAAGGGCCACATTCATATCTTTCTTACTATTTCTCTCCTGTTTGGAAAGCAATATTTATCATTACTTCTCTCTTTAGCAGGTTTGTGTCCCGAGCCTTGCGTGCATTTGAGAAGAGTTATAACCAATTGACTCATTTGCTTTAGTCACAACTACTGCTTAGTCTTTTTTAATGATTAAAAGTGAAAAAATGGACACTTAATATTCTAGGAATGAGAGGAAAAGTCTGTGGAATCTTTTCCTTTCCCTGTGGAGAAATGTATCTGTATTTAACTTCTATTTTGTTCTTTTTAGCCATTCAAGAAGGATGGTGGTGATGTGGTGACATAAATAACTTTTGTCTGGAATGTTTTTATTTATTGAAAGGCAGGTGTGGAGCAGCTACCAGGTAGATAACATTACACAGCGCCCATGAGAGACAAAAAAGGAATTAAAAATTAAATAATGTTCACAAATAATCACTCCGAAACAAGCGAGTAATCAAAAACTCAGGTTACCTCCTGGGAAAAGAGGTTTTATGTACCTAACAGGATATTTTTCTCTTACCCTGGCAAGGGCTCGTGGTGTCATTTAGCAAATACAATGTTTTGGCTCACTCTTCATCCTTTTAGGAGATTGCCTTTTGATTGTTACTGTTTTGTTTTGTTTAAACCATCCTAAATATTGGTGTAAGAAAAATAAACAAGGCTGCTTTGACAGCTAAAATTTATAAATATAATGATCTAAAATCATTGCCAAAGTTTCTCCAAACTTAGAGAAGCACAGAGGGTAATACTGGTGAGTTTTCATGTGCTCTTTTAAAAATGTGTCAAGATGAACTATTTTAAAGATCTTCCTTCTGGGAACTCAGCAGGTACAATTGAGTGGCCTGATCATTAAAACAGCCATGTTTTCAAGGCAGCTTAATGTTTCATTTCATTAAGTTTTGTCAAAAATGTGAAGACCTTGTCTATGCTTAGTGACTACAGCAATTATAATCATACTTGGTATTTAGCGTGATATGTTTCTGGAGGGCCATCCTTTCAAGTCAGGGGTTTCAAAATATTCCTTCTTCTGCTGAGGCTCATCTGAACCCTCTCCCCACCCTCTGCCCCTGTCCTCCCATTTCCCATTCCAGAGTGTCCACTCTCCTGGGCTGTCCTCTCATCCATAGTGGCAACTGAAAGCATGGAGGGGTCACGACCCGCACAGTTTTAGGGTGGCGAGCCTCTGGCCCCTTCAGGACCATACACTTTGCTGACTTTAGTTCAAGCCCCACTCTCCTGTCATCCTCCCTGCAAAATGGCCCTGAATTTCCTCCTCCTCCTACACACAGGTCCTTGGAGGGCCCCCCAGTACCGACAGAAGTGGTGCAGTTTCTCTAGAATTCACTCTTTGGAACTTCTCTGGTTTCACAAGATCTAAGAACAAACTCATTGGAGGTCAACCATACATCCTCACACCCCAAAGTGGGATGAGAACAAAGCCTTGTACATTGTCACTGTCCCTGACATTGGGGAAGCAGGCAGGTGGGGGATTGGTCCAATAGGCAAAGATGTGGCAAATAATGTTATACTTGTCCTCGTGTTGGCTTATATGGAGCTGACACAAAAGAACCAAATATATGTTGGTTTGATACTGGACACCCTAAGGTTCATGGAAGAACACTTCTGATGTGGGAAAAAAACACAAAGTGTTTACATTTTCCAAAGACATAAGAGAGGGAGACAAATTTATCACAAAGATAATGGACCTTAATTTTCAGAGTCCCTTTCTCACCAGTCCCTTGCAAGGTTCTGAATTTAATTTCTCAGTTGTATATTTATAATTTCACATTCTTTTTTTCTCAAAAGAAAATCTGTCTTTGGATCCACCTTCTGGTCCTGTGATAAATTCTATGTAGTTCTTTAATGTAACTGTAGTCCAGTGTGAAGAAACACTAAGAAATAAGCTCTGTGATTTGTGGAACAATGTTATCTTATCTCTCAGTTCAGTTCAGTTCAGTCGCTCAGTCATGTCCAACTCTTTGTGACCCCATGGACTGCAGCATGCCAGGCCTCCCTGTCCATCACCAACACTCAGAGCTTGCTTAAACTCATGTCCATTGAGTCTGTGATACCATCCAACCATCGCATCCTTTGTCTTCCCCTTCTCCTCTCGCCTTCAATCTTTACCAGCATCAGAGTCTTTTCCAGTGAGTCGGTTCTTTGCACCAGGTGGCCTAAGTATTGGAGTTTGAGCTTCAGCATCAGTCCTTTCAATGAATATTCAGGACTGGTTTCCTTTAGGATGGACTGGTTGGATCTCCTTGCAGGCCAAGAGACTCTCAAGAGTCTTCTCAACACGACAGTTCAAAAGCGTCAATTCTTTGGCACTCAACTTTCTTCATGGTCCAACTCTCACATCACATCCATACATGACTACTGGAAAATCCATTGCTTTGATTAGATGCACCTCTGTTGGCAAAGTAATATCTCTGCTCTTTAATATGCTGTCCAGGTTGCACATAGCTTTTCTTCCAAGGAGCAAGCATCTTTTAATTGCATGGCTGCAATCACCATCTACAGTGATTTTGGACCCAAAAAAGTAAAGTCTGTCACTGTTTCCATTATTTCCCCACTTATTTGCCATGAAGTGATGGGACCGGATGCCATGATCTTAGTTTTTTGAATGTTGAGTTTTTAGCCTACTTTTTCACTCTCCTCTTTCACTTTCAATAGGCTCTTTAGTTATTCTTTGCTTTCTACTCTAAGTGTGGTGTCATCTGCATATCTGAGGTTATTGATATTTCTCCCAGCGATCTTGATTCCAGCTTGTGCTTCATCCAGGCAGCATTTCTCATGATGTACTCTGCATATAAGTTAAATAAACAGAGTGACAGTATACAACTGTTACTGTCACTATTTCTGTTCAGTCTGTTTGTCAATAATCTCACAAATCTCTCCAGAATGCTAAAAACATGAAGTGGTTATCTACATAGAAATTGTATTAGATAGGTTGACGGACTGTTCTTTACTACATACAGATATATTGTAGGATAAAAGCATTTTGTTTTTGAGAATAAGACAGAGTCTTTTAAAATATACAGTGAAGTCTCTCCTATGAATGAAACATGTTCCCCTTTTCACCTATTGCATGTATTATCTATTGCATATATTACCTATTGCAGCTATATTAGATAGTATTCATATATTACCTATTGCAACCATTAAAGTCTTTTATTGTAAGATTGTAATTTGGGGACAGAGTTCATTTTTGTAGTGTGGTGTTTACAAATTACCAGAGTCTCAAGCTCTGTTGTCATCATTTAGATCCCCTCAAGAATTGCCATGTATTTCTGGAAAGAGAATCAGTAGAATTTCTATAAGCCTGTAATTAGCTCAGTGTGGATTACTCACATTGTAGATGAGCCATTATGTAAGAATCCATTTTCAGAATCGGGGCTTCTCTGAGGTCTTTAGAAGCAGGGTAACTGCCCAAAGCAGTCAGTCAACTTTCTTCCTTTCTATATCAGTGTGTGTGTGTGTGTGTGTGTGTGTGTGTGTATTTTTTTTCCATGCCACTGTATTTTTCATGGAAAGCCCACAATTCCAGATGTCCCTTGTTTACCCTCACTGGTGCAAAGTATCAAGAGCTGTTTGTGAGAGGGTGTGCTCCGTGCCAGTGGTTATGCACCCACACCCCGTGGTGCTGGGGTGACATCTCCCGGAGGCCACACCACGGGGATTTTATCAGAACTGCCGGAGTCACTCAGTGAATCACGAAAGGACTTCAGTTATCATTTGCCTTCTCATCATGAATGAACCCCTAACCCATCACCCACATTCCTCACTACTGTTGGCTCTACTGACTCATCTTTGTTTCCATAATCAAAATTAAAGGAAACAATTCCAAACTAGGAATTCCGTAAATGAGTTCAGGCATAGGAATACAATAAGAACAATTGTACAGCTTCTGATATGATTGCCCTTTATATGCATGGGAATCTTCAAGGATTTGATAAGGTTATTTCTACACTTAAAAATGTAAAATTAAAGTCCATTCATTTTTCACAAGCTAATAATAAAAAAGAAAAAAGAAATAGAGGCCTATGTCATGATATAAAGGTCCTTAATGAAATTCCAACTCTAAATTTATATTTGTTCCTTTGAGTAGTTTATAAAAAGAACATAACAAATGAAATAAATTTACTTTTTTATTTGTGGGGAAGCCAAACCTTATCCTAAGTTCTTGATATTATCAAATCATGAGTATCAGTGTCATAAAGTAGACTCATTTAAAAATGAAGGAAATTTTAATATTTTTCACAAACATTAATAGGTTGGTAAGTGATTAACTATTTTGAATCAATTCAGATACATAAGTTTAAATCTTGTTTATGCCTTTAAAATTATTTAATGTTTTTCACATAATAAAGTACATAGTACTTTATACATATGTATATGAAAAGATTCTAAATATTTTCAAATATACTAGAAAGTGATCTGAAATATATATTTTATTGTTAACATGAAAATGTGAGACACATTTTAATAATTAACTATAATAACTTCCTTATAATTATTTTATTATGAACATTTATGCTTAAAACTGTTAAAGTGCATTATTGTAAAAGTAACAAAAAGTGGCAGAAAATCCATTAAGAAAAGTATCAGGTAAAGTCGTAATATAATGGTGAATGAAATTTATAATTTTTAGGTTACTGTTTTCACCTTCCACAATATTGTATTACATTATTCATTGATACAGGGAGATGCTGCTGCTGCTGCTGCTAAGTTGCTTCAGTCGTGTCCAACTCTGTGCGACCCCATAGATGGCAGCCCACCAGGCTCCCCCATCCCTGGGATTCTCCAGGCAAGAACACTGGAGTGGGTTACCATTTCCTTCTCCAATGCAAGAAAGTGAAAAGTGAAAATGAAGTCGCTCAGTCGTGTCTGACTCTTAGCGACCCCATGGACTGCAGCCTTCCAGGCTTTTCCGTCCATGGAATTTTCCAGGCAAAAGTACTGGAGTGGGATGCCATTGCCTTCTCCGGATACAGTGAGATGAATATTCCTAAAATATTTACTGAGATCAATCACCAAATAAACTATTACAACTTTAAAAATATTTGTGTTACTGTAACATTAGCAGATATTCATTAAGAAACGAATGACTTTTTTTTTTCTTTAAAGAAGACACAGCTTCTGGTGAGAAGCTGATGTCCTTTCTGATGTCTTTTCTCCCACTCCCCCACCACCTATTTTCAGTTGCATTTCCAACAAAGCTTCAGGCTACTCAGCCCCAAAATGGAATCACACCATGAAATGAAGTGAGAAGGAGTGTGATGGACTTCATCGGTCACATTGAGGCAGCCACGGAAGCTGCTTGTGCCTGGTGTCTATCTCTGCTCTGGACATGGATGCCCAGAAGCACCTGTTGGACTTGTGTTGACCTCCTAGACACTGTCTGACTTCACGTCTCACCTCCATATGCAGAAAACTCAGGTCTTTTGTGCCTCTGCAGAGGAATACTGTTATCAGTTTGTCTTGAAAACTGACAGATCAAAAGAAGAAAGAAAATTTTAAATCCCCACTAGGTGAGTGAGTGAGTGTTAGTTGCTCAGTCCTGTCCGACTCTTCGCAACCCCATGGGCTCCTCTGTTGTGGAATTCTCTAGGCAAGCATATTGGAGTGGGTTGCCATTCCCTTCTCCAGAGGATCTTCCTGACCCAAGGATCAAACCTCTGTCTCCTGCATTGCAGGTGGATTCTTTACCATCTGAACCACCAGGGAAATCTCACTACTAGGTATGAACTAGAAAAATAATTGTTTCTAGCAAGGTCTACTGATGGATGCTAAATGGATTGGAAACTTGGAGGAAAAGCAGGATTTTCGCATAGTCTCAAAGTATCCCCCCCATCAAGGTAAATATCAATTATAAGGGAAAACATAGTCACTTTATAGTGGAGAAACCCAGAAGATACCACTTTAACCAAGTGATGAATACTAACATCCCCAGTAATAAGATATCTGTGTCATGTTTCCTAAAAGGATGGTAGTGGGACATATTAAAATCCCATTTGTGGAAGGAGGGACTGTGCCTTGCATTACTTTGAGGTCGGTGACTGTTTTCATCAGCTTGGAAATTCCATGTGCTGGGTGGATGAAACCATGCAAGTGAATTTGCTCACAGTTCTGGGGACTGGGAGTCCCAGATCAGGTGCCTGTTGATCAGAGTCCTGGCCTCTGTCGGGCTTTCTGGTACACAGTATGACAATCTCTAGGTTCATGCATGTTGCTGCAGATGGCATTATTTTGGTCTATTTATGGCTGAGTCATATTGCACTGTGTATGCATACCACATCTTGTTTATCCCTTCCCCTGTCAATGTACATTTAGGTTGCTCCCATGGATTGGCTATTGTGAATAGCGCTGCAATGGGCTTCCCAGGTTAGCGCTAGTGGTGAAGAACCCGTCTGCCAGTGCAGGAGAGGTAAGAAATGTGGGTTCAATCCCGGAGCTGGGAAGATCCCCTGGAGAAGGAAATGGCAACCCACTCCAGTCTTCTTGCCTAGAGAATCACATGGACAGAAGGGCTTGGTGGGCTACAGTCCATGGGGTTGCAAAGAGTCGGACACGACTGAAGCTACTTAGCATGTAGCACATAAAGACGTTAATCCTGTCGGTCAGGGCTGTATCCTATGACTACTACCTAGTTAAAGGTAACTTTGTTACCTCCGCAGAGGCCCAGCCCTCAGATATGATCACATTGAGAGCTAGGGCTTCAATTTATGACTTGGAGGGACACAGACATTCAATCCATAACATTCCACCCCTAGATACCCCAAGTTCATGTCTTTCTCTCATACAGAATACATTCATTCCATCCCGACAGTCTCAAAAGTCTTCATCTGGACCAGAACCAACTCTAAAGTCTGAAATCCAAAGTCCATTTGTGAATCACCTGCGTCAGACATGGGTAAGAGACAAAGCATGGTTCATCCTGAGGCAAAATTCCTCTCCAGCTGGAAACCTACCTCTCTCTGAAAGATGCACTAAGCTGCCACATCTCAAGTGTTTCCTTGGAGAGCCTGTGAATTTTCCCAACTTCCCAGTCTTCCCTTTTGCCTAACAGTTCTTTCTTTGGTTTCTCTCTCCTCTCACATTTTGTTATAAGCAGTCAGAAGGATCCAAGCCACACCTTCAATAATTTTATTAGACATTTCTTCTGCTGAATATCTAGCCTCATCAATCACAATTTCTACCTTTTCACAAAACACTAGACCATAGCTTACTGTGTGCTTTGCCACTTTATAACAAGGGCACTGTTTCCCCAGTTTCCAATAACCTGTACCTCATTTCTGTCTGAGCCCCCAACAAAGTGGCCTTTAACTTCCATATTTCTGCCAACATTCTGTCCTTGATGATTTATGTATCCCCTAAGAAGATGAAAGGGCTTCTCTGGTGGCTTAGATGGTAAAAAAAATAAAAAAATAAAAATCTGCCTATAATGCAGGTGACCCAGGTTCAATCCCTGGGTAAGGAAGATCCCCTGAAGAAGGGAATGGCAACCCACTCCAGTATTCTTGCATGGAGAATCCCATGTACAGAGGAGCCTGGTATTTACAGTCCATGGGATTGCAAAGAGCTGGACACAACTGAGAGACTAACACTTTCATTTTAAGAAGAAAGCTTTCCTTCTATCTTTCTCTTATCTTCCTGCACTCCCACCAGAATTGCCATTAACACCCGTAGTTGTACCAGTGATCCATTGATGGCCATTGTGAACTTCTCTGGCCTGCACCCAAAAATTATTCTAGCTGCTACCTGTCACTCAGGTCCAAAGCTGCTTCCACATATTTTGGTATCTGTTACACTAGCACCTAATTCTGGGCTCTGAAATCTGTCTTTTCTTTTATTTCCCTCTGTGCAAATAGTCTCATTTGGGACTAGGGTTTCAACAGATGAGTTTTACGGGGCACAGCTTTCAGCCTCTACGAGTGGACCATGTTTATGCTGAGAAAGCTGAGTGAGTCAGTTTCCAAGAGGAGGAGGGATGCTGTTGAGATTCAAGTGGAATCCACAGTGAGGGCTTGCAGAGCTGTGTTGAGACTTAAGATTTGTTTATTGTCAGAATAGGGTTTCTCATAGTTTCATTACCAGCATTTAGATAAAGGCCCAGTAACTGGGATTACTCAGCTGGTCTTGAACCTTAGGGCCAAGCCACATACCTTTGTGTTCCTGAGTTTTGCTTTCTTGAGAGAAAAGATAATGACAGTGAACACATGTTTATTCATCACTTTAAAATTGGCTGCCTCTTGGGTTTAAATTTTTTAATATTATTTGCTCAAGAAATAGCATCAATTTTATACAATATGTAGTATTTTCCCCTTAATACATAGCAAAGTGTATTAGGATTATCAAAGTAACCATGACAACCAGCTTCCTTACAATCCACTTCGTGATGGCAGAGCACACGAGCATGCAGATCCTTAGCAGGAAATATTTCTTTGTGGTGATATATAAATATACAGATAGAGATACACATAGGTATATACATTCTAAAAAAGTGTTAGCATATGTATATACACATATATAGTAATTTTTTAACAGAAGATAGACAAAAGATTTCCTATGAATGTATCACAGATTTTGTCACAAATAAGCAGCCTAGCATCTTTAGAAATAAAAAGTATAAGAGGTTTGTGTCAGAAGCCCTGCATGCTAGTCAGTCTTTGGCACTGCCTGGCTGCACACTCAACCATCTGACAGCCGCCTGGGGCTCCAGTTTCCTTATCTGAGAAGAATAGTAGTCGTTTGTCAGAGCTGGAAGAATTTGGCTGAAAAAGGACTTTGTAAGCACTACATTTATTCCCCTCACTATTTCACTTCTGTAAGGGTGATTATTCTCTAATATTTATCACTTTTATGTTTCATAATTAAGGCTGATAGTGAAAGTCTTAGGAATTGATATCAGTATTACCATTAAAAATGTCATAGAAGTAAGGAAAAGCACTTGTGAAAAGGTGCAGTGATTTGTAGATACTGTGCAGGAAGGAGAAGCAAGTGGATAATCCAGTTCTTGTCTCCAAGCTACCTTGAAAACTCCTCCAGAGCGTGGGTAATGATGAGCAGAATGGGGAAGCCGGGTGTGAGTTAGCGAGGCAGATTAAAGGAGACAACCTTGCCACAGTGAGAGTCACTGCCAAGGTGAACTGACTTCCCTCTGGGAGGCCGCGGACCCTACTCGTGGCAGCTGCTTCCCTGGCTGGGGACCCTCGACCTCGCCCTGGAGTCAGGGACCTGGCTCCCCAGACCCGGTGCTGCCTCTGGGCTTGGGGTTCTGTGCCTCTCTGTGAATCTCTGGCACTGGGTTTGTGAGCAAGGGGCCTTCTGATTGTCCTGGTGAAGACTGTTGACCTACAGAAAAACAAACCAACATGGAAGGTCACACACAGAATACACAACCCAGCAAGTGTATTCCTCTCCTTGAAGAATCAAGTGTCCCATGTTTCTTTTTAAATGTTGGAAAGAATGTAGTCAATGATTACAGTAAGTGGTAAAGCCTACTTGTTTCCAAGGTTGTATTCATTTGAAGTGGTTAGGTTGGGGGAGAAGACAAGGAAAGGGGATGGAGTAGGAAGTGGGGAAAGGGGTGAGGAGGGGAGGGGTTAAGGGAGGTGAGGGTCCAGCTTGGAGGAGCAGAGGGAGAGGGAAGAAAGGAGGAAGCCAAGGACGAGGAGGGAGACTTTGTAGGACACACGCTGCTATCCCTTTAGACTATGGAAATCAGCATTGCCAGCCTTTATCTCCTACCTTTGAAAGTGGGTGAACTGGATAAGTACGTCCTCCAGATGTTCAGCTTTCT
Organism: Aepyceros melampus; assembly: GCA_006408695.1. NCBI lineage: Eukaryota > Metazoa > Chordata > Mammalia > Artiodactyla > Bovidae > Aepyceros > Aepyceros melampus. The sequence continues at coordinate 189,446 of SJXQ01001466.1, forward strand.
GATACCTTTCCTTTGGTGGAGCAGTAATTTGAAAGGGCCACCAGAGTAGCCACTGGATGTTGTTTTCTGGACAGCAGAAGCCAGGGCAAAGCATTTTCATCTGTATGAAAGCCAACCAGATGGGCATAAGCCAGTTCTCCATTTCAACTCTAGGAAGAGCTTAACATGACTCAGCTTTTTATTTCTAGAACTTCGACCAGTCTTCCTACAATATGTTTACATGACAGGGATTGACAAATTATTAATTGTATTCCAGTGAAAAATGAAAGCGTTAATCGCTCCATCTTGTCTGATTCTTTGTGATCCCTTGGACTGCAGCCCAACAGGCTTCTCTGTCCATGGGATTCTCCAGGCAAAACTACTTGAGTGGGGAGCCATTCCCTTCTCCAGGGGAATGTTCCTGACCCAGGGATTGAACCAGGTCGCCTACATTGCAGGCAGATTCTTTACTTTCTGAGTCACCACAGAAGCCGCATTCTTCTAAGCTGTCTTTGAAGATTTGAACATTGAAATGATGCAATGAATAGTAAGTGTCCCTCAGATGCTTTTTAGAAACAAGGAAAGGAAAATCTATCTATCTATGTATCTAGCTAGCTAGTTGTATTTACATATCTCTCTATCTATCTATCTGTCTATTTATGTAACTGGGCTGCCATTGTAGCTCAGCTGGTAAAGAATCCGCCTGCAATGCCAGAGACCTGTGTTCGATCCAGTTCTGAACCTCTTACTGATTTTGAAACTGCGTTGCTCCTTATCTAATGGTTTACATAAATTCAGAGCCTCTTGTCCCTGCAGCTGCGCTGATAGATGTGATTTTACTACCTCGTGCAAAGATCTTCTGACGTTGGGGGTTACTCATGGGAGCTGAGTAACCGGCCTTGAGGTAGTCCATCCCATTTAGTTTCAGGGAAAGGGTTAGTTACTTCTCTTGAGCACAGAGACATCTCTGAGCATATGACCTAGGAGTAGAAGATGAGTGTGAGGAGGCACTACATCCAAAACGTGGAAAGTGTTGCTTTTTTTTCCTGGAGTGTTGAAACATTGTTTTTGTTTTTTTTTTCTTTTCCTCTCTCATGAAGTAATGGAATAAAGGCCCCATTACAAAATATTTCACTCTATCTTAAACTCAATTACACTGAGTCAGTGTGGAGTCACAGATGACGAGGGAGAAACAGCATCGTTCTGTTTTCTGCCAAGTCCAAGAGGCAGGTGGGTAGCCACTGCTGTTGTTCAGCCGCTCTGTCCCGTCTGACTCGTTGTGACCCCATGGACTGCAGCACCCCCTGTCCTTCACTGTCTCCTGGGGTTTGCTCAAACTCTTGTCCATTTAGTGGGTGATGCCAGCCAACTGTCTTATCCCCTGTTACCCCCTTCTCCTCCTGTCTTGAGTCTTTCCCCAAATCAGTCTTTTCCAGTAAGTCAGCACTTTGCCTCAGGTAGCCAAAGTATTGGAGCTTTAGCTTCAGTGTTAGTCCTTCCAGTGAACACTCGGTGTTGATTTCCTTTAGAATTGACTGGTTTGATCTCCTTGCTGTCCAAGGGATTCTCAAAATTCTTCTCCAGCACCACAATTCAAAAGCATCAGCTCTTCAGCACTCAGCCTTCTTTATGATCCAATTCTCACATCCATACAGGACTACTGAAAAAAAAAAAAAAAAACAGCTTTGACTATACAGGCCTTTGTCAGCAAATTGATGTCTCTGCCTTTTAGTACACTCTCTAGTATATTATATAGTATTTTATATATATATATACACTACATAAACAATATATATATAGTATGAAGTGAAGTGAAGTCGCTTAGTCATGTCCAACTCTTAGCGACCCCATAGACTGTAGCCCACCAGGCTCCTCAGTCCATGGGATTTTCCAGGCAAGAGTCCTGGAGTGGGTTGCCATTTCCTTCTCCAGGGGATCTTCCCAACCAGGGATCGAACCCAGGTCTCCCGCATTGTAGGCAGACGCTTTACCATCTGAGCTATAGTATATAGTATAATATGGGCTTCCCTGGTGGCTCAGATAGTAAAGAATTCAACTGCAATACAGTAGACCCAGGTTGGATCCCTGGATTGGGAAGATCCCTTGAGGGAGGGGATGGCTACTCACTCCAATATTCTTGCGTAAGAGATCCCACGGACAGAGGATCCAGCTGAGCTACAGTCCATGGGATCATAAAGTCGGGCACAACTGAGCGACTAGGTGCACATACAGTCTCTGGGGCAGCCATATCCGTAGTTTGCAAAGTGAATTTCTGGAGTAAGATTTTAGATTAAAACAGAATATTAAGGATTTCTGTTTGGACATGATAGAAAATAAGACTCTGATAATTAGAAATAAATTTTACTATTTCTTTTTTTCTACTGCAGTTTTGTCATTAATGAGCCAGCATGACTTTTCAAAAAATTCTATCACTCTTTTCCTTAGTATCTTGTTTTTGTTTCTTCCCATAAATTTGACATTTTCTTTAAAATCTTGGTAAACTCTTTGTTACATGACTTTATCCTGATTTGTCATCAAATTCTGATTTTCGTATCCTCTTTTTTATTTGGAGATGAAATTGATGTGTCCAAATCTTTCACTTTGTTTTCATTCAAAAGCCTGGTATAGAATACATAGAACTGCATGTTAGGAGATTTTGTTCACCTAAATCTGAAGCAATTTTTTGGATAGCAGAGTGTAGTTAGTTATTGGGTACAATTGCTTTTTGGTTAGTATTTTCTCTTTTCAGCTTTGTTTTTGGTTTGATTTGTCTATATGTCTATGTGTGGACATGTGTGTGTGTGTGTGTGTGTGTGTGTGTCTGTTTCCACAACAAGCTCTGAAATATTTAAGGCTTATCTCCTTCAGCTTCTAAATCAAATTAGTTCAGTATTGTAGTCTCAGTTCCTTTTGTCTCCTAACGACTGCTCACCCAAAACCTGGTTCATGGGGTCAGATGCACACCCGTCCACTAGTCTCTGAAGTCTCCATGGCCCCACTCCCCAGCTGTGACATGTGACAGGCCGGGGGGTTACTCACTTCGGGCCCATCAGCAGCCAGCTTGCATGCCAGTCCTTCCAGGCTCTGCCCTCCAGAAACACCAGCACCAGCCTTAGGTTTAAGATCACCTGAAGAGAGGAGCTCCAGGGATGGAGCAGGTAGGATGGTTCCCAGAGAAATGGGGAACCTCAGGAATGGGGATGTTAGAATAGCATAAAATAATTTTTTTTGACAGGGAGTCATCTTGTAGTAAAGATTACTAGCTATTTGGCACACCACAGACTTTTCTAAACTACTTAAATTTATCTTGGAATGTGATCCATTTGTGATGTCACAGAGAATAAATGTATCTGGCAGGAACATTTTACTGAAGTTGTTTTCCCTGGACTAAACCTTATCTTGTCTTTGAAGCACTTTCCAATGGCTTTGCTCTGAAAATGGTGCATTTCAGAGTAAGGTTTAGGGAAGGGACCAGGTTTTAACCATAGTTTGTATCTATGACACCTGGCACAATAACTAGGGAATTCAAGTGAAGACCACATTTATTCTGGACACCCATCATGTGCAAAACACAGTGAGTACCTCGGAGCGACTTGTTGACTGGCTGTAACACTACTGAACCGTTCATCAGACATGAACACATGAAGTGGGAGGGGTAGCCTTGCTTTGTCCTTTTCATTTTTCATTATGTTGATGGAGACCACATGTCTTCTTTAGGTGATGTTTTTCCGGGTGGTTAGTAATGACTGCCATTATCGTCTGTGATAGGGCAATACTCAGATAGCAGCTCCTCTGTGTGTAATCAGATGAACCAGATATTATGTTTGGCTTTGTTTATGGAAAAAAAAAGACTTGATGAAATTGTGGTTTGAGGCCTATTAGCAAAAAGGATCAGTGGTTTCTTGGAATTACAATTTGAATTTTTGAGAAAAATAGAAGAAAGTGTCTCCCTATGGGATTGAATTGGTCTGTGTCATTGCCTCTCTGGCTGAATCTGGGGATTCTATCAGGAAAGTCACTGGAATAAGAAATGACCCTATAAAAGAACATTAAGCAATGCCAAGGAAAAGACAAAGATGATGATAACAGCATTAACTCAACCCCAAACGAGCACCATGTTAAGTGCTTTAAAAGTATCATCATACTGAATTTTCTCAACCCTGTGTCCTCATCCTCATTTCATGGATTGAGAAATTGAGAACTAGAGAAATTAAGATACTTTCTCAAGGGCATTACTGGGGGCATCAGGATTCAAATCAGCCTGACCCTAGGGCTGTGCTCCTAAAGCCACATTGCTGCACATTATACATAAAATCTTGTATTAATCGCACCCCCAAATGCATTCCATTAAATAAAAAAGTGGGGTAGGGAAGGAGTGGGAGGTTGGGAATAGCAGATGCAAACTATTATATATAGAGTGGGTAAACAATGAAGTCCTACTGTACAGCATGGGGAACTATAATCAGTATGCTGGGATATACCATAATGGAAAATAATATAAAAATAAACAATGTATATATTAATATATGTATAATTGAGTCCCTTTGCTATACAGCAGGAATTAATACAGCACTGTAAGCCAACTACACTTCAATAAAAAAAAAGAAAGAAAAAAGTGACACTGCTTATAATGTGTGTGTACATTTTTAATAAAAATTACATTATTCTTATTATCTGGAAAACTTCATTGCATTAATTTGCTAGAAGGCTAAAATAAAACTTGGCGTTTTCTTAGCATGTGTGTGTGTGATGCTACAGTAAGTGTTAGGATGTCTTTGGAACATTTAATTTGCAAGGTCTTTTTTTTATTGATGTGTGCTATTAAGTAATTATTTTTCTCCCATTTTGGGTATGTTCCATATTTGATCTTCGACTGCTTTCAGGAAGTGACACAATATAATACTTAATTCCATCTTTATTGTACTTCATTCCAAAAACAAAAACAAAAAGGAAATGCAAAGCCCTTCTTTTATCCTATGAGAAAAGCCAATAAAAGGAGAGAATCACCCAAGGAATGTTTTTCAAAATTGGCAGGAAATTTTGTTGATAAAACTATGGAAACCAACTTGAGATTTACATACAAGGATTTCTAAACTTGTTTTTCTAATGCATTCTCACTCCAGAATTCACTGAACCCCACAAGGTAAGCTTGCAGTGAATATTTGTTTTGGAATATCCTGACGATGACAGGCAAGAATGTTCCACGTAGGGTATTAAGATATAATTCACATACCCACACGGTTCATCCCTTTAAAGTATAAAATTAAGTGGTTTTTAGGCTATGCACAGAGTTGTACAACCATCATCACTATGTAAATCTATAACATTCTTTTCATTCCGAAAGGAAACCTCATACACATTTGGACTCACTCCTCACCCCTCCCACCACTGCCACTGTCCTAGGCCACCTCTAATCTAGTTTCTTTCTGTTTAGGGGTTAGTGATGGCCATTTATTAACCAAATAAGTGGAATTATGCAATGTGTGGCCTTTGGGTCTGGCCCCTTTACTCGACATCCTGTCTTCACAGTCCACCTGTGGTGCAGCATGGTCAGTGTTTACGGATTCCTTTCTGTTGCCAAATAATATTCCACTGTGTGGATAGATATTTTATTGATCTGTTAGTTAACTGATGTATGTTTGGGTCATACATATTTTTCATACTACAAATCTGAAGATTAGGAGCAAGAATGCAATCCATGTTAATTTGCAACTGGAGGACAATACCCCTCTTGCCTTTGCTTATGAAAAGACTATACCTTTAAAAAGAAAAACCCTGACTTCCATTATTCAGGCAAAAGAGAACGGGAGAATTTGTTTTCTTATGAAAATGGCTTCACAAGTTAGTTTTGTTTTTCCTTCCTTTGCCTAACGTTTGATAGTATAAATTCATTGGTTGTAAACCACACCCCGCAAAAAAATCCACATTAACTCAATATAAGAGGAAATACCTCTTTTAACTGTTGTGCACTAAATTAAGCCTGAAAATAATCAATGTAGTATTATGAAACCAAGAGTAGAAATTAGCATTATGTTCTCTCATTGTCTTTGTTGGATTTTTCCCAGATAACCCAAAAGGAAACATAAATTTCAATTTATGTGAGTTTCGTGATCTGATACTTTAAGTGGGTGCTTAGCGAGTGGCAATAGAAGAAGGAGCTCTAGGCTACAATTACTTACTGCAAATCACAAGCTTCTAAAAATACTGCTTACTGATTGTGTACCAAAGAGCTTGAGTAAAAAAACGTGGAGTGGTGGTGAAGCTTTGCTCATCTCGTTACTTGCCTCCATAGCGCACAATGGACGCGGAGTGACCTGTGTGGTTATTAGGTCTCGCAGAGAACACGCGGGTCCTGCGTGTTTGGGAAACCCCAGCGTGAAGGGTGAGAAGCAGGCATGAGGGCTTGCTGGGCGACTGCGCCCAGAGGACACCATCGTCCAAACTTGCACTGCTCTGATTCTCTGATTATTTCCAATTTACAAACCAGGACGTGAATTCTTTTCCTTTTGACCCCAACCTCCAATCCTCTTGGTTTCTTCCACCGGCTCACCTCCCTTCCTTAAGAAGCCCTTGTCACTCTTTGCTGTGACAGTCCCTCCCTCATCCCTTGCCCCCTCAATGCCCCAGCCCCCAAAGTACTGCTCGTACACCCCTACCGCTGTACCGTTTTTTATTAAATTGTCTGTCTCTTTAAGGAACCCAGAAGATAAGCTGTTTGAAGGGATTCCCACGGAGAGTGAATGACCCCTGGTACCTCTGACTTTGCTATAAGGAAGGAGATGGAGTGGGAAGTGCTTCTGAGCTCCGGTGATTCTTTAATTGGTGGAATACCAAGGTGGAGAGGGCAAAAGGACTTTGTGGGGAAGATACCTCGGCTAATTTCTCACACTCGCCAAAGAGAAAGGAGAGGAAGCGAGAGGCCACGCCCCAGCTTCTGTGCTGACAGAAGGAGCTGACGGCTGCCCCATGTCTAAGTGTGTCCCCACCAAGGGTGAACCCCCGCCAGGGACTGCTCTGTCCCCAGCCACACCTGACCGCAGACCTCACAGTGTCCGCCGGACCTGATGCAGCAGACAAAAACGGCTTGCTTCTCCACGTTTGATTTGATTTGCTTTCCATTCTACAACCAGGTCTGCAGGGCGTCTTTATCACAGCTCCGTAAGCAGGGCTATTAAGAGCAATTAGCGTTCACGCAGATGGTGAGAGCTGAAACCAGCCCTCACGCTGAAGGGCCTGCGCTGGGAAGCCAAGCCTTCCTCTCCAGACCTTTGGGTGCTCAGCAAAACCCCATCGTGAGAGACCTGTGATTGGAGGAGGAGACGCGCCCACACACCCAATCCGCTGCTGGAGTCTGGGCTCTAGGGGAGCCTTGACTCAAGCTTCCAGTCAGACGCATCCTGCTTACCTCTCGCCTGGCTCATCTTAACAGGGCTTGGCTGTCTTTGAACTGTCTCCAGTTTTCGTAGCTGCTCATCAGTTAAGTGACAATCATGTTAAAATGTACAGATTTACATTGCCTGGAGCTTAGGTTTGTAATTGTTCTTAACATTTCTCTCTCTCTCTCTCTCTCTTTTTTTTTAAACATGTCCACATAAATCATCACTTTCTGTCCTCAGAGAAAACCTTATCTGTAGGGTAAGGTTTATTTTACTGATAATGAAACTGAGGCTTAGGGAGTTTATAGTGACCTGTACAGTGGATATCAACACAAAGGCTTCTGATGTCATCTCCTGCAAGTCTTCTCTGCCCACTGGTTCTCCCAGCCGCCACCCCCCAGCCTGTTCCGGACCAGAGTCATCGCATGTGACCTCTCAGATTCTCTGCTTTGTCAGGTATAGGAACTCCTGTTTTGCACCAGCAGAGACTACAATGCTTCCCCCAACCCTGCCCCCGACACCTGGGGTCCCTGACAGAAGAGACCCTAGCCTCTCAACCACTCCTAAACTCCGTGGAGCGAGAGGCTACAGTGACCAAGCATTTAGATTCCTTCCCAAGGTGTTATTTAACTGTGTTGCCTGGTAAACTCTGTCCACTCTGACAGTGAGTCAGTTCAGTTCAGTCGCTCAGTCGTGTCCGACTTTTGCAACCCCATGAATCACAGCACGCCAGGCCTCCCTGTCCATCACCAACCCCCGGAGTTCACTCAGACTCAGGTCCATCGAGTCAGTGATGCCATCCAGCCATCTCATCCTCTGTTTTCCCCTTCTTCTCCTGCCCCCAATCCCTCCCAGCATCAAAGTCTTTTCCAGTGAGTCAACTTTTCGCATGAGGTGGCCAAAGTACTGTAGTTTCACCTTTAGCATCATTCCTTCCAAAGAAATCCCAGGGCTGATCTCCTTCAGAATGGACTGGTTGGATCTCCTTGCAGTCCAAGGGGCTCTCAAGAGTCTTCTCCAACACCACAGTTCAAAGGCATCAATTCTTTGGCGCTCAGCCTTCTTCACAGTCCAACTCTCACATCCATACATGACTACTGGAAAAACCATAGCCTTGACTAGACAGACCTTAATCGGCAAAGTAATGTCTCTGCTTTTGAATATGCTATCTAGGTTGCTCATAACTTTTCTTCCAAAAGTTTCCAAAACCTTTCATCCTTGCCTTATACAGACCAGCCTCTGCCCCATACACAGACCCAGGGCATTATCATCAGAGCCCAGACATTGCTCTGTTCCTCTACATGGTGCTTTAAAAACATTTCCCTTCGGGCTGCATTTCTTGGCATAGACTTTGTCCCTCCTCCATTCTGATTGTTTATACACCAGGCCCAAACCAAATAAACACACAGCATGAAAAAGAAAATGGGGCAAGAGAAAAAAGTTCCAGAAATAACATCAAGAATGTCTTTTAGGGACCTCTGGTGGTCCAGTGGTTAAGAATCTGCCTGCCAGTGCAGGGGACTTGGGTTCGATTCCTGGTCCAGGAAGGTTCCACGCGTTGCAGGGCAGCTAACCCTGTGTGCCATACTCCTGAGCCAGCACTGTAGAGCTGGTGCTCTGCAACAAAAAGAAGCCACCCCGTTGAGAAGCCTGAGCACCCCAGTAAAGAGTAGCCCCACTCAGCAACTAGAGGAAGTCCATGCACAGCAATGAGGACCTAATGCATCAAAATAAATACATAAGAACCATTTTGCAGAGCACAGAACCTTCCTTCGGTCATTCAAGACCTCCCGGGTAACTTGGGCCATGAAGGTGACTCTTTTAAGAGTTTTCTGTCATCTCCATTGTCCAAGTCCAGACTGGGATCCAAGGGTTTACTCCAGCATTTCTTTCTGGCTATACTTCATCATTTGTTCTTCGTACCATGTCTGACTTGGGAGCTCGGGTAAAGACACTGGTCAGAATAACACTTGAAAGAAGTGACAAGATCCCTGTGACAGTGTGAAGTCTCTCCCACAATTAAATGTAAGGGGGTCATAGTGTCAGATCATGTGCCATCAGTTTTCCCTGTTATTGTGCCTAGTCGCTCAGTTGTGTCTGACTCTTTGCAACCCCATGGACTGTAGTCCATCAGGCTCCTCTGTCCATGGAAATTCTCCAGACAAGAATACTCGAGTGGGTTGCCCTGCCCTCCTCCAGGGAGTCGTCCCGACCCAGGAACTGAACCGGGGTCTCCTGCATTGCAGGGGGATTCTTCACCAGCTGAGCCCCACCAGGGAAGCCCCTGATCATACATAGCTCACTTATTTCAGTGGTTTTTCATTTTTCACACCTTCTTTTACTGAAAACAGTTCCTTTAAAAGTTTTTCCCACATTATGTTCCTTTTCCTGATAACAAATTTGTAACAGAATACAATCTTGTTTGACCTCTAGTAAATCTAAGTAGATCTCTAATCTCTGTCAGATCTTTTAAAATTATGGTTGATTTTCAGCAACATTCAATATGCTTCAAGTTTCTGGATAAGTTATTCGGAACAGGTGAGATATCATCATATGCAACAAGTAAAACACAAGAGTTTTTCAGAACACACTTAGTGTCATTCTTCAAACACTTTATTAAAATTGCATCATATTTATCTATTAAAATATTTACATTTTATGATAGTTATCCATCTGTTGCTTCAGTGGTATACAGCAATGAAAAAATTCTATGATTGAAAAAAGTGAAATTTTAAAAATTGTGATCTTTGGCATATCTTTTCATTGTCCTTGAGTTGTCAAAAATATAAGGTTACTGAATACTATCACCTCCAGAAATATTTCATGTCAAAACAGGGCACACATAAAGTGAAAACAGTTCGTTACAGTGAGAGAAGCATTATAGCAATAAAAATAATTGAAGGGTTTGATTGTTAAAAATGTCTCATTAAGTCATTATACATCTTTTGTTCATTTGAGCTTCTTGAAGCCAGAACTTAATTTACTGATGGTCTGTCAACAATTAATTCTGAGGTTTGAAGTCCAGAGGCGGCCCCTGGAGCTCTCTGGTTGGAATATAAACTCTGCAAATGTGTGGCGCTCTCTGATGTCAGTGGTTGTAGCAGAACGAGTGGGCCCGAGACAGGGAGGCCGTGCCCCTCAAGTCCACTCCACTGGGAATGGAGTCGGCCTTCAGGCGGGAAAAGTGGAACAGCAGAAGGAGATGGTCTTCAGTCTCAGGGAGCATTCCCTAAGCTTGTCCTGGCCTCTCACAGCTGTAATGATTTGTTCCAAGGGAGGCCAGGTGAGAGCTCTGAGCATCCACTCAGAAAGATGGCAGCGTCCCAGTGGGTGAAGGTTCCAGAGCAGCATCTTTGACAGCAGAGCCAAACGCTCTGGGACAGGTCCATACCTCGGGATTCCAGTCTCATCGCAGAGAGAAACTTCAGAGGTGCTGACTTTACAGAGGCTGAGAAGTTGGGTTCAAATAAGAATTCAAAGACTGTATATATTCATGTAGGCAAGAATACTGGAGTGGGTTGCCACTTCCTTCCCCAAAGGATCTTCCCAACCTGGGGGTCGAACCCAGATCTCCTGCACTGCAAGCAGAATCTTTACTGACAAGCTACCAGGGAAGCCCTCTGTGTCTATGAAGTACTGAGCAAATTATTTATCTCTGCTTATTATATGTATTTTTTGTAATTAATGTTGTTGAGGAAAAGTTTACGTACAAGAAATGCACTACAATTCAATGATATTGCATAGAGTTTTTAAGTAGTTTAATTATATTAGTTGTTTTAGTTGAAAACACCCATTTTTTTCACTATGAATACTGCTTCATTCTCTGTGGATTATTTTATTTTACAGTGAAGTATAGTTTATTTATAGTCTTATGTTAGTTAGCTTCAGGTGTACAGCAAACTGATTCAATTATACATCTACGTATATCCATTTTTTTTCAGATCCTTTTTCCATACATGTCATAACAAAATATTGAGTAGAGTTCCCTGTGCTATACAGTAGGTCGTTGTTAATGGTCTATTTTATATATAGTAGTGTGTGTATGTTAATCCCAAGGTCCTAATTTATCCCTCCTCACACATTTCCCCCTTTGGTAAACATAAGTTTGGAAAACAACCGTCTTTGGTTCAACTTCAGTGCTGAAGGGAAAATGAAAAACAGTTAAACCCAGTAGTAAGTTGACAGTCTCTGATTCAGCAACTGATTTCGTTTTAATTTCAAGAGTTACTAAAGAGTTAAAGAGTACAAGGTTGAATTTGTAACATGGGATTTCAAAATTTAGCTGGAATATCTTGCAAAAGTGGGAAAGCATTCTTTTTCTATGGAATCTTTTTGCTGCACAGACATACCTAGCCGCACTTATGCTCAATAGTATAATTTCATCATACTCATATTTACAGTTGCTTCTCTAAATTTTTGACCCCCTTCCAATTCTCTGTGCTTTAGTTCCTGTTTGTTCTTTGCCTTACCTTCTTGCTTAACCGTGTTTCATGAACTAGGCTTGTGGACAAAGATTGTGGACAAAGCATAAGTAAAATAGATTGTCATACACAGTTGCATTGAATCAACTTAAACAATGTAAACAGTTGATGTTAGCAATAACCAGGGCATCTTCCTGTTGCCAAAAGTGCCTAACAGCCTGATAGCTTAGATTTCCTAGGCCAGTGGTTCCCAACCTTTGTGGCACTAGGGACTGATTTCATGGAGGACAACTGCTCACCTCCTGCTGTGTATGTGGCCCAGTTCTTAACAGGTCATAGAAGGAAACAGCCCGGGGCCCAGAGGCTGGGGCCCCTGTCTGAAGCCACAATAGCAGAAGTGTATTATTGTTATTACTGTTGTTATTTTTATTCTGCAGTTCATCTTTTGACTCATAAGGAAAATGTCAATGTACCGTCTATATGAATATCATTTAGAGTACTATACATGAGTTATATATAAGTAGGCTTCAAAGAGTGAAAATTACACTTACATTTATCCCTTATTTTTCTTTAGAAATAGATTAACAATTGTCATATATCAGATAATGACTCAAACATATTCAAAATTATTAGCTGTTCTATCACTGAATTTAAAAGTCTAAACTAATAACAGGCAGCAAATTGGCTTTGATTCTTCGCATAGGTTCTTAGAAGCTTGAACTCAAATTTAGAAAGATCAGTGAATTCAAAATTAGTACAGATTCCGAGTATTTGACATACTATATCTGAATTGAATATTTATTCCTTTTGCCTATCTCTCTGTTTGCCTCAGACTCGTGTCAATTATATGGTTTCTCTCCATAGTTTCAATAAAGAGATTTCAAGTTGGATTGTGTAGTTCTCTTTTTGCAAGTGTTGTTTAGCAGCCAATGTCCAAAACCTCTGATTTATGAAATATTTGTGAACAAAACTCCCAATGTCTTTGGAATGATCCAAATGAAAGAGGGGCTTGTGCTGAGCGATTTGCCAGCTTGAGACCTGCCTTTCACAATTGCTCTGCAGTTGACCCTTCAGTCTTACTTTGCATCACCAGATGAAAATAAGGTTCCCTTTCAAGTGAGGTTGCTAAGGGCAACGGGTACTGACGCCAAAAGATGAACACTCTACCTCCTTAGTATAAAGCCTACTTTGTGAGCTAAATAAAGAACCAAATTGCAGGGAAAGCAGTCGCATAAATGTGAAATATGAGGAAAGGAATATAATCAGGAATTTGAGAGATGTGAAAATCAGAAAGAGAAATCCTATCAGTGCTTTCTTATTCACTGCCTGGCATTTTGGACAGATGTCCTCTCTCCTGGGCACTCTGCATCCTTTCCCTCATAGCAGAAAATCGCATCCTTTCCTGGATCAAGACTTTTGTTTGTAACATAAATGTATGTCATTGGTTCTTAGTGGAGTTTTTTGAAAAAATGCAAATGAGCTTCTGATGGAATCGCATCGGGTGGTATTTATCAACTTTTAATTTTGTGTCTTCGAGCACAAATAGCTGCACCATCACTGTTGCTTTATGTTATTTGGAAAATTGTTTCCTGAGCATACTGGTTTAATGAAAAAGGCTTCATGGGATGTGTTTATAGCAGCATTCATAATTTCTTTGGCCAGATTGTGTTGCTTGAATATAACCATTGCTATGATTCAAAAAAAAAATCTTGAAGACACTTCTTCTTCATTGTATCCTAGGCCTTGCTAGTCCCAAAGGGTGAGTTTGTTGCTCCCTTATTGGCATCTGCTCCATGCTAGGAGTCTCAAACGCCTAGGAAAATGACAAAGAATCAAGAAATGACAGATTAGTATACTGTGAGCCACAATCAAGCATGAACTAGATATTGTAAGAAAGCAGAAGACACAAAAGAACTGTTCACTCAGTCGCATTGAGCTTGTGGACCTGAGAGAGCATCTGCCCGCTGCACGGTCACTTCCTTGATCATCAAGGCTCATCCAGCTGCTCTATTCATTTATCTGCCCATCTCTCTCCTTCCTTTCCACTTCTGGAACCAAACTGTTGGTTAAAGAAGATAACTAGGGAAGATTCTTCCTCCCAGAGAGGAAAGTCTAGAATCTGGGTTCCTTGACCCAGTACTCTGCAAATACATTCTATGTGAGCGTGGATGTTGCTGACATTTTCTAAGCTAACAGATGAAGAAGGGAAAGGGCTTTGTAGGGACCATCAGGAACAGCCTCTGTTTTCTAAGACAGTCCTAATTTTAAATCAATCTTTTTACCTGGGTAAGAACTTGTTTATGTCCTGATGGCATTGGTCCTAGAAATATGGTCAGTATAGCAAAGATTCAGAGGGGCACTGCTTCAGTGTGGGAAAGGTTTCCGGTGAGGAGCGGTAAAGATTGAAACTAGAAGTTACATAAGGACACACTGTAGAGGCTTTGTCTGCCAGACGGGGATACTTGGACTTTGTCCACCAGGCAGGGAGTCATCACATCTTTTAAGAGAAGAGGTGTGATCATTTTTTAAAGGAATAATTCTAGTAGCGAGATGGGGAATGTATCAAGTTTGGGTGTTTATGAGACAGGCTGACTTGAATGGCTGCTAACTTAGAGATCATAAAGGTGTGGTTGGGACGACTGATTCTCTGAGGCTACCAGATGCCACCAAGGAGCCCAGCAGGATGAAAACTGCAAAGGTTATAGTAGATTTGGCCACTGAAAGTCATTTGAACCTTAGGGCCATTTGGGTTCAGTTCATAAAGTCTCGTTTGTTAGGAAAAGACCCTGTTGCCTGTAAGCTCAGGCATGTCTGACTCTTTGCAACCCCTTGGACTGTGGCCAATCAGGCTCCTCTGTCCATGGAATTTTCCAGGCAAGAATACTGGAGTGAGTTGCCATTTCTTCCTCCAGGGCATCTTCCCAACCCAGGGATCAAGCCCTGCATCTCCTGCATTGGCAAGCTGGTTATCACTGAGCCGCTTGGGAAGCCCCTGGAGACCCAGTGAGTAACAGAGAAAAGGATTTTCTGAGAAAGGGATTTTCTAGGGGGCACGGGAAGGGACCTAAGGGAGTTAAAATTTTTCTTTGGAGGAAAGAAGGAAGGATTCCAGGAAAATGAAACTAACCTGATGACTATCAAGGAAATAAATCCACATTATAGAATTACAGGACTGACCGTCCATCACTGGTGTTTACACTGCACGCCATGGCCAGAACGTATTTCGAAGCGCTGAATCTTTTAATAGCTTATATGGAATCCAAATTCCGAGCTAATAAACTGGGATATTAAAACTAACGCCCTAAGGTTTGATTTGGAGAGAGATATTTATATTCACTGTTCCTAAGGCTTTTCTTTCAACCTTTCTTAAAACCACAGTTATTTCACAATTGGTCCTCAATATTGCAGGCATCAGCTGGTAGGACCCAGGCCTCTGTATCCCAGGCAACCTCTCGGGGACAGTGTGGATGTCTCTCCCTTGGGCCTGAATATTGGCATCATGATTAGCAGTACCTGTGACCTTCAGATGCTCCCGTTCTTGCTCGTAGTGATGTTCAGTGAGGAGAGGATGAAGATACAAGGATTAGTCC
This sequence comes from Aepyceros melampus, assembly GCA_006408695.1. Lineage (NCBI taxonomy): Eukaryota > Metazoa > Chordata > Mammalia > Artiodactyla > Bovidae > Aepyceros > Aepyceros melampus. Next base: position 204,812 of record SJXQ01001466.1, read on the forward strand.
AGTGCCTTTCTGCAGTGCTGGGGGGCTACTCTTATACTCTGCCTCTGCTGGATGCTGTATACTCGATGCTATTCCTGGATCACAACCAAAGAAGTCCCTTACAGTAGTGTTATTTACAGTTCTCTGATTTAAGAAAACCTGGCATATTAAAGCATACACTTAAAATAGAAGGATGCCAGGATTTACAGTTATAAATATCCTTGCATAGGGGCACTCATGGTATCTTGAGTATAATTCCATACACTGACCTTATTTTCAGTGCTTCAGGAATACATCTATTGCAGAAGGAAGAAAGGCACATCCATAGTTTGGAAGGTAGTAGTTTTAGCCCTAAGCAATGATTGACACTTCAGTGCACACATTAGTAGTTATGGTGATAAAGTCCATTGACCAGGAGGATAAGTGGGTTTCCATGGCCCCTTCTAAAGCCTCAGCGTTGCAGTTGATTGTGGTTTTATCCTTCGTTTTCATGTCTTATCGTCTTCATCCCTGTGAAGCTGATGGAATATTTTCTTTAACCCATTCTGCAAAATCAAGTGATCATTAAGTCAAGCAAGGGTTTAGTTTGTGGTTTTATTCCACTCAAGGACCACTGATTGACATTTTCCTTGTGAAACAGTATTTCAGAGTGTTAATTCAGCAGCTCTATAAGAATGGTTGTTTTTATCGGCGACTCGAACTATTGGCTCATTTCCTACTTCTTGCAACGATGCCTCTGTGGGTGCTATTCGAAATGAGAAGGGAGCTAGTGGGATGCAGGGGTGAAGAGGAAGGGTGGTGTAGAGGAGTCAGAGGATCCAGTGTAACTCATGGTGGGTCACAGCTGTGTTTATTTCAGCAGCTTCTGCTGCCGAGATTTGGAATACAATTTTAGGCTTTTCCTGGAAGAACATTTTTCTCTAAACTATATGCAAAGAAAGTAGGTGAGGGCAGCAAAGAAAACTAATCCAAGATGCATTTCAGAATTGGAAAATTTAGAGGAAGTTGGGAAGAGAAAAATTTTTGCTCTAGTCTTTGTGGCATGAAATATTATTTATCAGGTGACTGTGTCAGATTGCAACTAATGATATCTGAAAATGAGATTGGGAAAACGGTGACAAACTGTTGCTTAGAGATTTGCAAATTGCTCTAGTGGCCAAACAGGCATTGAAACGTTTCCTTTATCTGTGACAGCTGCACTCTTCTCTTGACCTCTAAAATTAATGATGTAGGTCATATTTTTTCTTACTCTGAGAGTTAAATTATCCTACTTAGCTACCTGTATCATCGAGGTCATTAGAGGATTGCCAAACCCCTGACTTCATGGTGAGCTGGATAATTGCACTTGAAAAGAAACGATGGTTCTGTTAACCTAGAGAATTTACAATTTGATGAGTTTAAGGTTTATTTAACATAAGAACTCTTTAACCACATAAATTTCATTCTTAACCACTTAGCTTGGTTTATGCTGAGAGATGAAATGACTAATTTGAACTTAGGTTAATTTGAAAATTTAATATAGAGTAGACTTAAATACTCTCATGCAGAAGTGCTCCTTGTTACCTACACTGTTAGGTTAAAGTTCCTTGAGCAAAATAGTTGACATTTTTGAATCTGTGTTTTGAGCACTGTACTTAAAACTGTGCATCATCTCTGACTTTTCATGCATTATTGATTATTCCCTATTCTGCTTATTCATCTGTAAAATGGAGGTAATGACTAGACTCATCTCAAGGGCTTGTTTGAGAATTCAGTAAGGTCATTTACATAAAGCACTTACAACAGTAGAGTAAGCCTTCAATAAATGTAAGACACTAAAATCAGCTATTTCACTAACCAAAACAGCCATAATAAGCATGATTATTATTGACACTTTTGAATGTTCTGGTCACTCACACAAGGAGCTAACAAGCTGAGAAACAAGCGCAGTTCTGTGTGGTTTCAGAGTCCAGCCCCTTCCCTGCATTGACCGAGCTAACCCAGCCTTGAGTAACCTCGTCACGGTCATCTTGGTCTTTGCTCTGCTCAGACCCATTCACCTTTCTCTTGTTCAAGTTTTTGTTTTTCTTATTTTTTTTTAAGTTTATTTGTCAGATTTAGTTAGAGTTTCTACTTTTAGAAGACAATACCTAATGCTGTGGTTCTGAACCAGTTTTGTCCCAGGTAATTTCACTCATTTTAGTAAAATAGTGCAGTAGAGAACTAACATTTACAAAGCCCTAACTTCAGACCTTCTGAAACAAACTCCACTTGGTATAACCTCAAGAAATACTATATTAGGCCCTCTCTTTTTCCATTTCTGAATAGCAAATACCAAATATTGTGATATTAACAAATAAAATACTATTCAAGAATTAATTTAACATGTGGCAGTTTTATAAGTAGACAGTATTATAAATTCTGTAGCTGAGAATTATTTTGTGTTTCATGTATATGGAAGGAAAAAAGAGTGTTATGGACTGGGTTTTTGTTACACTCAATAAGCTCTGGGTTATATACTATACATCAGTATTAAGACTGATAAATTATGTTAAATTCCTTCCACATTAGATGTTATAGAATAATTTAAAACATTACAATTAAAGACTCATTAAAAGCAAATACAGTATTTTTCCTTGGCTGCTCTTCATCTGTAGAACACTCTTCCAGAGAAAAGCCAATATTCACAAACTAATGCCTTTTCAATGAAGATACATTATGAGGGTGAGAATGGGGTTGAGCGAAGATAAAATGCTAGAATCTATGTAGCAATGTAAAGCGCTGCTTGGACAATTTTACTTTAGATGCCAAATGCAATCATCGGATCATACGGCTCAAGGGAAATAAAGGTGGGCATTCCTGAATGGTTGGCCAGGCTTATGGAAATACAGATTTCTTCTTTTTTTTTTTTTTAAGGAGTACATAACAGGGTTTAAACACAGGTAGTTTTGCAATGATTAAAAAAAAATTAAATTCTTGGAATGTTGCAAAAAATAGCCATGGTTGACAAAGAGAACGGTACTTTTCTTAATTTCCAGGGACTAAAGCTCCCTTTGTTTTATTCTACCCTCAGGAAATACTTTAAGACTCAGTCTCAGGACAGAGTGCAACATCAGGTAAATTTGGCTGTCACGGTCCCATGTCCCCAATAAGTCACCTCTTCATGCAGAACAGTGGAAGTGATAGACAAACAGCCTCCTGTTGTCAGGACTTCATTGCAATTAAAAAAAAATGATGACTTTATAATAAGATTTCACTGTGTAAAGCTTTACTTTGGGCAGATCCAAGCGAAAAATAGTCATTCTTTTTATTTATTGTGGTTCCAAGTGTTCAGTCTTTTTATCTCCTTAGAAATATCTATTTCTGCTTTATTGACTATGCCAAACCTTTGACTATGTGGATCACAACAAACTGTGGAAAATTATGAAAGAGATGGGAATACCAGACCACCTGACCTGCCTATTGAGAAACCTATATCCAGGTCAGGAAGCAACAGTTAGAACTGGACATGGAACAGACAGGTTCCAAATAGGAAAAGGAGTACGTCAAGGCTGTACATTGTCACCCTGCTTATTTAACTTCTATGCAGAGCACATCATGAGAAACGCTGGACTGGAAGAAACACAAGCTGGAATCAAGATTGCTGGGAGAAATATCAATAACCTCAGATATGCACATGATATCACCCTTATGGCAGAAAGTGAAGAGGAACTAAAAAGCCTCTTGTTGAAAGTGAAAGAGGAGAGTGAAAAAGTTGGCTTAAAGCTCAACATTCAGAAAACGAAGATCATGGCATCTGGCCCCATCACCTCATGGGAAATAGATGGGGAAACAGTGGAAACAATGTCAGACGTTATTTTTGGGGGCTCCAAAATCACTGCAGATGGTGACTGCAGCCATGAAATTAAAAGACACTTACGCCTTGGAAGATAAGTTATGACCAATCTAGATAGTATATTCACAAGCAGAGACATTACTTTGCCGACTAAGGTCCGTCTAGTCAAGGCTATGATTTTTCCTGTGGTCATGTATATTATTTTTGGGGGCTCCAAAATCACTGCAGATGGTGATTGCAGCCATGAAATTAAAAGACACTTACGCCTTGGAAGATAAGTTATGACCAATCTAGATAGTATATTCACAAGCAGAGACATTACTTTGCCGACTAAGGTCCGTCTAGTCAAGGCTATGATTTTTCCTGTGGTCATGTATGGATGTGAGAGTTGGACTGTGAAGAAGGCTGAGTGCCAAAGAATTGATGCTTTTGAACTGTGGTGTTGGAGAAGACTCTTGAGAGTCCCCTGGACTGCAAGGAGATCCAACCAGTCCATTCTGAAGGAGATCAACCCTGGGATTTCTTTGGAAGGAATGATGCTAAAGCTGAAGCTCCAGTACTTTGGCCACCTCATGCGAAGAGTTGACTCATTGGAAAAGACTCTGATACTGGGAGGGATTGGGGGCAGGAGGAGAAGGGGACGACAGAGGATGCGATGGCTGGATGGTATCATGGACTCGATGGATGTGAGTCTGAGTGAACTCCGGGAGTTGGTGATGGACAGGGAGGCCTGGCGTGCTATGATTCATGGGGTCGCAAAGAGTCGGACACGACTGAGCGACTGAACTGAACTGAACTGAGAATCACTCTTGACTCCCTACTAGTCTTATTAGTCTTACTAGTATTTACTAGTCTTTTTCCTCCTCTGTATCCTTGTGACCTCTCACCTGACGCAGATCAACCCTGCCCAGCCTGTCTCCAGGAGGGGATGGCTCCTCTTCCACTTGGACCCTCGCACAGACATAGGATGGTCTACTTAGGGCGAGATCTGGGGCTGTCACCCCCTCCTGGAGCCCTGCAATGACCCCCACCCTGACCCTGACCCTGACTCCAGGACCAGCAGACAGAGGACACGCACTGATGAGGACACACACAGACCACAGTCCCTGCGCACGGAGCCGCCACCTCCATCCTGTCTGCCAAGACCTGTGAGCCTGAATGTGAGCTGTGTCCACCCTGCCCATCCTCGCTTCTGCCCAGGATTCCCCTTCTTATCCCTCTCTTTCCTGACTCTTTCTTCCCTTCGTGGAGGGTCACCTCCTCCAGATGTAGGCGTGGAGGCCCTTGACCGTTTACCGCCCTCCACGTTGTTTTCTCATGTTAGTAAATCGGCCTCCCTCCATGGATTAATTTAGGGGATGAGAACAATGTCACACTACTCTAGCCAAACCAGAGGTGATGAAAACATCTAGTTAAACCGTTCCTTTAAAAATATTTCACTTGGCCAGAACCAAGGTCCACAGCCTTCATTTGCTGCAAGGAAGCCAGTTCAGTATAGAAACTGGCAAGTTCAGGTGGTTTAGATGTGTGATAGTGTTTTAAAGTGTTTCATCATTGGTTCTGATAGTTTTTCAGCATTTTTTTTCCCAATTAACCAGTTCTGTTTGTGATGTGTGTTTTAATTTGCAGCAAGATTTCAAGAATGTACAGGGCCCTGCAAAGGAAATGGCTCCCCAGAAACAGGACGTCTGATTATTTGCTGTTCTTGTGAAAGTTGTAAAACTACTCATTCTGAGAGATTTTCTCTTAAAGTAAGGTTTTACAATAGGACAAATCCAATAAATGGTTTAATTATGGCTATTTTCAGATACCAATATTTTAAACCACATTTTTGTGTGCCTTACAAAACGGGGCCAAGTCATACTATTCTAATGAAAATAAGTGAATCCTACCTTACTTCACTCTGCATACAACTGCACATTACATAAGGTATTAATTGTGTTTTTAAAATTTTCTCGATAGTTTCTATTCTGAGGAGCATCACATTTTTAGATATGTTTTCATCATATTATAATTTAGGGGGAAGGTTAGTACCTATATTCCTTTTTAATGTAGACAACACAAATCTATCAAAAATATTTCTTGTTATATTTGTAGAATGATTAAAATCAAAGATATTTTCTTCTAATACCCATAAAGTCCAAACTAAAGTATTGCAAATCTATTATTTATCGTTTTTTTTTTTCATTTTGTTTTTTTGATTGGAGTTTAGTTGACATACAATGTGACTTTAGTTTCAGGTGTACAATATAGCATACAATATAGTACAATATTTTAAGACATTATTTGTCCTAAAATAATACATCAGCAATATGCATATTCTTCTATGTCTTTATAAATCACCCTATTTCTCATTTCTCAGAGATGACCCATTGAGAAGCCTGTAGAGGGGTCTTTAAGAGATGCTCAGTCAATTATTTTAGGAAACTGCAGTAATGACTTTCTTTGCTCAATATGATACATTTAATAATTTCCAAAAAATAAAATCACATATAGAATCATATGTACTAATAGCAACTTTTAAGCATATTCTTTCCTAATAAAAAGGAAACATAAGTGTAAATTTTTCATATATTTCATTCTTGCTTTTGAAAAAGTTAATCTTAGTTTTTCTGAAAATAATTATTGCGAGTGATGAAAAAGTTACATTCATATAAAATGTTTTTCCTCTTTGCTCAGAATTATAATTTTTGTATCTGAAAATCTTTATAAACAGGAAAGCTGTTATTTGATCTTTATGTTTCTGACTTCTGACTCTATTCCTTTGCAAATTTTCTGATTTGGTGATGCTGTGAAAGCATGCTGTTTCCTTGCCTTTTTCTTCCTTTACTCTGTTAAGTTTATTACACTAGAGATGATTATAGTGCCACTGCAATACATACAAAAGTTATTTACAGGGAAAATGCCACAGTGGTCAGTTTCATTATGCCCCTCAGCTCAAAAACAAAGAGAGGCTTCCACTGTCTACAGAATGGCTGAGTGGTTTCAGGTTATTTCTGACTTACTGTTTCTTGGTGTCTCGGCTCCAAGATGAACTGAATTGGTCAGCGTTTCTCCAGTGATTTCTGCTCTTTTCTGTCTTTCTGCTTTTGCTCCATCTATTTCTTCTACCCAAAGTAATTTTCTTTGTTTTGAGTCCATTTAAACCCTATCCACATCAGTTTTCTTGACCACATAGGTGGCGACTTTCTTGATCCTTGCACCCTGGGATGTCCTAAACAACTAATTGTTCACCTCAGTTTTGATGGTTAAGTTGTAAGGCCATCTCCTAGATCATTAGAATTTGCCGTGTGTCCATCAGTCTTTAGTCAGCTTTCAATACAGAAGCTAACCTTGCCTGTGTCTTCGTATTGAAGTTATTTACCACTTTTATCAGTGTTTGATAAATATGTATAGGGCAGACATACTTTGCCAAGATGTAGATGGTAGAATTGCCTCCATAGATCAACAGAAATACCAGTATTTCTTCAAATACCTCTGAAGGCTTTGTATTTTCCTAAGAGTGTTTAAATTAAGTACAGTTTTAAAAGGCGAAGTGCTTTTAATTGTGCAGCTGTTCTTTAAAATATGCCTGTAGGTTTTAATGTCAAAGTATTTTTTAGATAAAGCACAGCCAATAAGAGAAATGAAAATCTGTAAAACTAAATTTCTCCTGCAGGATTCCATGGCCCCTTTAAAAAGTAAGAGGGTATTTTCAAAGCAATTATCATTTCTAATGTTTAACACAAAAAGAGCTGCAGACTTTATGCCTTAATTACTTCAATTCCAGAGCTAATTTGTTATATTGTTACAATGTTGACAGGCTCAAATTCCCTGAAATAAATGATCAAAATAAGAAGCCTAGAATAAGGTAAAAAATTTATTCTTTTTTAATACTGCTGTTCTACTAAAAAAATAAGGATTATTGTGGAGAAAGTTAGAAAAAGGAATGGCAAACTATTAAAGTGGGGTGTTAACATTTGCAGAAATTATTTTGCAGTAAGTATTTGACAAATGTTAATTGCATAAAACGTTTGGTCAATTTGCCTTGGAATTTTGGTAAAATGAGGCAGCATTAAACATTGCAAAATTAAATTTGATAGAATGCCACTCAAAGTGCAGTTGTATTTTCTTTTTAGAATGAGTTATTGGGTGGTTCAACAAAGAAGCATCTTATTGGCGACTGTAAATCTGGCTATTATTAGCTTTACTTTCATTAAAGCAGAAGTGTTAAAATCTGAGTACAAACTATGACATGGAAAGAATGCTTCCATATACATTGAGAAATTCTGAAAATTTTAGTATTTTAGAAAGCATCTTGTTATAATTGAACTTTAAAAGATATTTGCTCTAAGGTAAGAATCAAAAAACACAGAAATTCACTCTTCTGTAGCAAATTTCTGAGGATTTTCTCTTTTCTGGACACTGTGATAGACACTTGGGATGAAGAGATGAATCATAACTATCATTCCTCAGAAATTTGAAATACAGGGCATGTAAGAGACTTGTAACCAAACAAATACAACAGAAATAATAAATGTCATGTAGATGATTGTATGGAACGTAATACAGCCACTAGGATAATGATGCTATTTGCTCATGGCCTTGTGGGGATAGTTCCAAAGTATTTATTTTATATCATATAATATAGTCATATATATGCGTTTCCCTATAATTGCAAAACTGTGAGACTCTATGTGAATGTGTATGTGTGCATGGGTGTGTCCAAATACACATATTTGTGTTTTTGAATCAGTTTATGAATATAACACTATGACCATTGTTCAATACTTTTCCCCAGCCCAAAGCACGTCTTGATATTGGATTAAGCAGCTAAGAAAGCACATCAACTTTGTAGGCAATAGATACTTTGTTTTAGTCAATTCCTAATATCACACACGACCATAAGTGGGTATGATAATAGCCTTGAAAGCATCAAGGTACCTTCATATGATGTCTAAATTAAAACCAGGGCATGAGGACTTTCCTGGTAGTCTTGTGGTTAAGACTCTGCCTTGCAATGCAGGGGGCACGGGTTCCATCCCTGGTCGGTAGCTAAGATCCCACGTGCCAGGCAATGCAGCCAAAGATTAAATAAATAAATAAACACCTTTTTTAAAAAAAGGCATAATTTAACCAAAAAAGGAGAATGTGATTATTGCAAATGTTCAGAAAAAGAATACTTTTTCTATAATAATCCACACCATTATTGATGATTAAGTGTCATCTTTATCAGTTCCTTTCTTGTCAAAAGAACTGTGCTTAGAACCACATGTAATAATTTTCTGTGCTCATTCATATTCAAAAAGATGCAGACTCCCACACCAACACAGTCATTCTACCTGTATGGTTCTTAAGATATTTTAGGGAAAAGCTAACTCAGTTGTTTCTTGGCTTTCACTTTAGGGACAGAGATAAACTTTAAGTATCATGGTTATATAGATCATGGGTCTGTGTCTTGTATGTGCACCCACTTAGGCATGTGTACCAACTAGGGTTTCCAGCTAGCAAAGTCAGTTAGCTACTTCATCAGTGGTTTTTAGATCTGTATGTATATTCACAGAGCCACCTGATGTTTGGAAAGTATTGACCATTTCTGTTGCAATATGTGACCTTGGGAATCTGACAGATGTTGCCTATCTGACTATGGACCCGGTTTTGAAACATTTTTAAATATCAAGGCAGAAAGCTCTAACTAAATTAATGAGAATCAGCATCAATTTGTATTGATAATGGAATTGTCCTTATGTGTTTGTTCTTCCTTTCCCAGCCGGCATCATCTGGCCTTTGATTATATGTGTGCTGCCTGTGTACACATGTGTACGTATTTCAGATTTTTTAAATAAATAATGTTTACTGTTCAGTCGCTCACTTGTGCCTGACTCTGCGACCCCATGGACTGAAGCACACCAGGCTTCCCTGTCCATCACCAACTCCCCAAGCTTGCTCAAACTCATGTCCATCAAGTTGGTGATGCCATCCAGCCATCTCGTCTTCTGTTGTCCCCTTCTTCTCCTGCCTTCAGTCTTTCCCAGAATCAGGGTCTTCTCTAATGAGTCAGCTCTTCTCATCAGGTGGCCAAAGTACTGGAGCTTCAGCTTCAGCATCAGTCCTTCTAATTAATATTCAGGGTTGATTTCCTTTAGGATTGACTGGCTTGATCTCCTTGCCCTCCAACGGACTCCAACATCCAAGAGTCTTCTCCAACATCACAGTTCAAAAGCATCAGTTCTTCAGCACTCAGCCTTCTTCATGGTCCAACTCTCACATCCATAAATGACTACTGGAAAAAATCATAGTTTGACTATATGGAATTCTGTTGGCAAATTAATGTCTCTGCTTTTTAAAATGCTCTCTAGTTTGTCATAGCTTTTCTTCCAAGGAGCTAGCGTTAATTTCATGGCTGCACTCACCATCTACAGTGATTTTGGAGCCTAAGACAATAATGCCTATCCCTGTTTCCATTGTTTCCCTGTCTATTTGCCATGAAGTGATGGGATCAGATGGCTGGACTTAGTAGGAAATGAAATAAAGTTTTTATTTATTTTGAGCTCCAAAATCACTGCAGATGGTGACTGCAGCCATGAAATTAAAAGATGCTTACTCCTTGGAAGGAAAGTTATGACCAACCTAGATAGCATATTCAAAAGCAGAGACATTACTTTGCTGACTAAGGTCCGTCTAGTTAAGGCTACGGTTTTTCCAGTGGTCATGTATGGATGTGAGAGTTGTATGGATGTGAGAGTTGGACTGTGAAGAAAACTGAGCGCCGAAGAATTGATGCTTTTGAATTGTGGTGTTGGAGAAGACTCTTGAGAGTCCCGGGACTGCAAGGAGATCCAACCAGTTCATTCTAAAGATCAGTCCTGGGTGTTCTTTGGAAGGACTGATGCTAAAGCTGAAACTCCAATACTTTGGCCACCCTATGCAAAGAGTTGACTAACTGGAAAAGACTGATACTGGGAGGGATTGGGGGCAGGAGGAGAAAGGGACGACAGAGGATGAGATGGCTGGATGGCATCACCGGCTCGATGGATGTGAGTTTGAGTGAAATCCGGGAGTTGGTGATGGACAGGGAGACCTGATGTGCTGCAGTTCATGGGGTTGCAAAGAGTCGGACATGACTGAGTGACTGAACTGAACAGAACTGAAGTAAAGTTTATATTCATAAGTTGAAATGAATAATATTTTAAAAAGCCAAAAATATCCCTTGAGGTGAATTATAGCTAAGATAAAGTGCTTAAGAATGTTCAATTTATTCTGTGATCTTGAAATCTCCTGCAATTTAAATCTTTCATTAACCTGATAACAGTTTATTTAAGACAGAATATAAACAGATACAAGTTATCATTTTTATATGAACATGTTTAATGGTTCAGCAACCATAGAACTTTTTAATAAAATCTGAATCAGAAAAACTTTTCCTAATATTTATCCAGGGCAAGTGGACAGGGATTCAGGGTTCACAGCAATGTTTGGACATTGCTTGATCAGCCAGGACAAAGTCTGATTCTTACCTTTTACCAAACTCGGCTCCCAAATTGTAGTTCTTCCTGGTTTAAGATTCAGACCTCTCCCTCCATCTCTTTGATCAGTCTTAAGCTGCATCCTCAAACTGCTCAGCCGGGACTTGAGACCACTTTTGAGGAAAACACATCCCCTCTTCAAAATCCAGCCACACTTTTTAAGAAACCCACCTCCTTTGTAACCGGGATTTCCATTTTCCCTCCATTGACATCCTGTCATATTTCAAAAGGAGCTGCCTTCTGTCAGCTCCCAGAGAATTCTCTCCACACTTTCATTGATTTCTCTCACATTCATCTCACCTGGTTCTGCTTTAACCCCTACAAATGTATTTGTTTCTCATGACACATAAAAAGCAATTCCCTCTTAGTTATGTCTTTCTATATCCAATCCAGTTGTCAGAACCCATGCCCCAGGCAGGCTTTCCAGAAATTTCCCCCACCTCTCTCCACCATGTTTGATGTCTCTTAAATCGATGAAATATTTATTGCCAATACACTCCAAGCATACCTTAGTGATAAGTGTTTTCTTGTTTTATAGAGGCCACTCCAATAAAGTGGTCTCTATAGTGCAGACTCAGCTTTCTAAGAGAAGGAGCCATGTCTTTTTCCTCTTTTAATTCCCAGTAGAGCACAGAAACCTAATCAGGTACTCAGTGAATGCTCATGTATTGAGTAGGTTCCAAAAATCATTATGAAGTCAGTGGTTTTCAATCAGGAACACCAGAGGATGTTTGGTAATGTCTGAAGACATTTCTGGTTGTCACAATTAGGGAAAAGTCCGATAGCATCTTACCAACAGAAGCCAGGGATGCTACTAAACACCCTATAGTCCATGGGACAGCCCTGCAGCAAAGAATTATCCCCACCTCCCAGTGTCAGTAGTGCTGAAGTTAAGAAATCCTACTTAAGTAGATGTTCCATCTGACTGCAAATAATCAAGGATTTCATGTATTTCCTCAAAAGAAAGAACTTTTAGGGATTCAGTCATGAGACACAATTATATGCAGTTCACCCTTTTCCTCCCACTATTTATGGAAGATCAAGCAAGTACTCCAGAGATCTTCCAAGATGATTTGGAAACTCAGTTCTTAAACACCTCATATGGCTACTATGCAATAAAATCAGAAAAACTGAATCTACATTATATTTATTGAAGCATAGTAGGAATCACCTTCATCCTTTGATAGTAGCTTTATTCTTCCTAAACTTACTCTTTGATCTTTTTGTTTTTCAGTGATTTTTTATCGTTTTTTATTTCAGTGAAATGTAATTGACATACAACATTGTATTAGTTTCAGTGTATAACATAGTGATTTAGAATATTTTTGTACAAGTTGACCACACAATAAGTTTAATTACCATTTGTCACCATGCAGAATTATTGTAATATTATTGATTGTGTTCCTTATGTTGTACATTATATCCTCGTTACTTATTTATCTTATAATTGAGAGTTTGTACCTTTTAATCCCCTTCACGCATTTCACCTGCCCACCCCTCACCCCCTCCCACTGCAAGCAACCAGAAGTTTGATCTCTGTGTCTGTGAGTCTGTTTCTTTTTTGTTTTGTTTGTTAATCTGTTTTGATTTTTAGATTCCTCATGTAAGTGAAATCATACAGTATTTGACTTTGTCTGACTTACTTCACTTAGCCCTCAAGGTTCATTCATGGTGTTACAAATGGCATGACTTCCTTTCTCTTTTTATGGCTGAATAATATTCCATGTGAATATACGCCACACCTTCTCCTATCAATGGACAGTTGATTTGCTTACATCTCTTGGTTATAATAAATAATGCTGTGATGAACTCAGAAGTACATATATCTTTCAAATTAGTGTGTTCATTTTCTTCATATACATATCCATAGTAGAATTGGTGGATCACATGTTGGGCTATAAAACATCTCAATAATTTTAAGAATATTGAAATTATATCTACCATCTTTTGCAACTACAATGGTATGAAATTAGAAATCAGTTATAAGAAAACTGGGGGAAAAATCACATGGGGACTAAACAATATGCTTACTAAACACCAATGAGTCACTGAAGAAATAAACAAGGAAATAAGAATACCTGGAGACAAATGAAAATAGAAGCAAAAATTTCCAAAATCTAATGAATACTGCAAAAGCAGTTCTAGGAGGGAAGTTCATAGCAATACAGACCTGTAAGAACAGTCTCAAATAGACAATGTAACTTTATATTTAAAGGAACTAGAAAAAGAAAAATGAAGTGTAAAGTTAGTAGAAAGAAGGAAATAATGAAGATCAGAGCAGAAACCAATGAAATAGAGGCTGAAAAATAGAAAAGATAAAGGAAACTAAAAGCTTGTTCTTTGAAAAGAGAAACAAAATTGAAAAACCTTTAGCCAGACACATCTAGAAAAAAAAAGAGGACCCAAAACAATAAAACAGATATAAAAGAAGAGACATTATATTGATACCACAAAAACAGAAAGGATAAGAGACTACTGTGAAAAATTATATGCCAACAAATTAGACAATCGAGAAGAAATGGACAAGTTTCGACACATACATACAATCTTTTGTGACTGAATCATGAAGAGATAGAAAATCTGAAGAGACTGATTAATAATAATAAGTTAAAAGTGATCAAAAAATTCTCAACGAATGAAAATCCTGGTCCAGATGGTGCTCCAGGTCAATTCTACCAAACCTTAAAAGAAGAGTTGATACCTGTCCTCAAATTAATCCAAAAAATTGCAGAGGAAGAAATATCTCCAAACTCATTTTATGAATCTAACATTACCCTGATGCCAAAGTCAGACAAAGACATTACAATAAAGAAAATTACAGGTCAATATTCCTAAGGAACCTAAATGTGAAATTCCTCTGCAAAATATTAGCAAATGGAATTCAATAATCCATTAAAAGAACCATACCTATGATTAAGTAGGGTTCATTTCAGGGATGCAAGGATGTTTTACACTTTCTTACTCATATTATTTCCTACAGTAAGTTTTTTTTCTTTGTTCAACATATTGTTATTGAAGTATAATTGACTTATTATATTAGTTCAGATATGTAACATAGTGATTTGACATTTTTATGCATTTAAAAAAGATCACCATAAGTGTAGTTATCTCCTGTCACCATAAAAAGTTGTAACAATATTATTAACTATATTTACTACATCACATCCCTGTGACATTTATTTTATACATGGAAGTTTGTGCCACTTAATCCCCTTCTCTTATTTTGCCCATCATCCATTCCTCAAAATATTTTTATGTTTAAATTTTAATTACAACCAAATTTCAGTGTGTTCAAAATTTCTACTTTTTTCAATTTTGCTTATCAGTGCATATTTTGTATAAATTAAGATATGAAATCAAAAAGAGTGAGGGTAGAAAAACATTTACAGAATTTATTTGAAATATAAAAAGGAAAATCACTTAGATGTTCTTAAAGACATTATTTAGAGTTTTACTTATTGTAAAGGAATTAAACGGAGAAGGCGATAGCACCCCACTCCAGTACTCTTGCCTGGAAAATCTCATGGATGGAGGAGCCTCATGGGCTGCAGTCCATGGGGTCACTAAGAGTCGGACATGACTGAAGCGACTTAGCAGCAGCAAAGGAATTAAAAAGTTATATTTGACTTATTAAATAAATACTTTTCTCAAACTTTCCTCTATATGGAGGGACAAATCAAAATAACCATAAGTGTAGTTGATTTTTGGTTCATATACTTGTCAACAAGCAATCAGCTTCTTACCAGGATATTTTGAAGGAGAAAGAGCATAATTCTCTAAAAAGCTTCAGTTATTACACATATGGTTTTGTTTTTTACTAAGTTACACCTACTTTTAACAAACTATAAAATAGTGTATTATCTTACTATTATATTAATCAGTTTCACCTCCTTTTAAGAATCTCCAAAAATAAAACACATGTAAAGAACATATTCACTTTAAAAATTACTGGTTTGAAGAGCCATTCTGAATGTGTATTTTTATTGCCTTATTTTTAAGACCATTTCAGTCCATACAGAATATTCAAATAATTCGGTCCTGGAATTGCATTCATTAGTAAACTAAAAGAATATCCAATAAATAATAATCTGATATTACATTTGGTTCTTGGAAAGAAAACATTTCTAGAAATAAAAATAATGTTATTCTCTTTCTCCTGTAATTTTTTAGCCCTCTAATGGTAGTTTTATGACCCCTAAAAGAGATTTGGCCTGGAAAGCCATGTGTAAATTGAGATACACCTCTGATGAATCAAAATGAATTGTGAAATAGCCAGAAATGTCACAGCTTTTATTCATCTTCTACAAATTGTTTCAAGATATTTTCCGTAGATAAGCTTTCACTTCTTCTGTTTTTATTTTTTCATTCAGCAAGTATTTACTAAGATCCTACCATGTACTAACCACTGGTACCAGTGTACTAGGCACTTCAGTGACTGGTTACTGGTGATCATAACAGAATTCTTCCCATTTGACAGGGATTTCAGTCTGATAGGGCAAAAAGATAAGAAGCAAAGAATTGTATTAGTAAATACAATCATTTATTCACTCAAAAATATGTATTGGATGTCTCTTGTGTTCCATGCCTGTTCTAGATGTGTGCCAAAACCTAGTTAGCTTACGTTTTGGCTATATATATATATATATATTATTTATATATGCATATATAATAGAGTTAGCATACAACAAAAAAATAGACATTTTTCATTGCAGGTTTTGCTACGAAAAACTAAAGCTCTATCAGGGCACAAGAATTGGAAGCTGGGTGATATATTTACAGACATAGGAATTCAGAGGTAGCCTCTCCAGGTGGTGTTTGAACAGAGATCTGGATGAAGCGGAGGATGAGCCATAGAAGGAGGTTTCCAGGCAGGAACTGCCTAACATCTGGGGGACCAGCAATAGAAGGCTGAGGCGAGGGGAGAGGATGAGGTTGAGAGGCAGACGGGGTAAAATGTCATGCATGCCAAACAGCTTTGATTATTACAAACTGAGGAAAGTGCTTTGTAACAAAGAGAAGATGTTATAGAACAGATAAGTGGAGGCCTAACCTGATCTGGAGATTTAGGGGGACATCTATTTGACACTGAGTGTGTTCCCTAACACCACAGGTAGCCTTAACTTCCAATGTGACTGCATTTAGAGATCCAGCCTTTAAAGAGGTAATTAAAGTGAAATGAGGTCAGAAGTGTGGGGCCCTAATCCAGCAGGACTTGTGCCTTTAAAAGCAGAGGATGAGAACCCAAGGGTCCATGCACACAGTGAACAGGCCGTGTGACAGACGATGCACCAGGCAGGTGGCTGAGCAGGTGGTTCCGGGAGAAACCAGACTTGGATTTACACATCCAGCTTCTGGAGCTGCGAGAAGGCATTTCCATTGTTTAAGCCACCCCACCCTTAGTGTTTCACTATGGAAGTAACATCAGAGTTGTACAGCTTCCCTGATGATGTGAACTTTAGGCTGGAAAATGGAGGAGTAGAAGTTCACCACTTGAACTGAAGCACAAAGGAACAGTATGTTCAGTATGTTCAGACTCAAGCTGGGCAAGACCCAGTGGGGGCCCACCTGGGCGTAAAGGTCTTTCCCTGTCACCAGTTCCTTATTTGTAAGGTAAAGGCTCTGCCTCCTAGACCTACGTGAATAACAAAGAGCAGATTCAAACAGTTACTATCATGGAAGTAGGTTAGTCAGTTCAGTCCAATTTTTTGTGACCCCATGGACTGTAGCACGCTAGGCTTCCATGTCCATCACCAACTCCCAGAGCTTGCTGAAATTCACTCATGTCCATTGAGTCAGTGATGCCATCCAACCATCTCATCCTCTGTCATCCCCTTCTCCTCCTGGCTTCAATCTTTCCAGCCTCAGGGTCTTTTCTAATGAGTCAGTTCTTCGTATCAGGTGGCCAGAGTAGCATGAGTCCTTCCAATGAATATTCAGGACTGATTTCCTTTAGGATGGACTGCTTGGATCTCTTTGCTGTCCAAGGAATTCTCAAGAGTCTTCTCCAACACCACAGTTCAAAAGCATCAATTCTACAGCGCTCTGCTTTCTTTACAGTCCAACTCTCACATCCATACATGACCACTGGAAAAACAGTTGCCTTGACTAGACGGATCTTTGTTGGTGAAGTAATGTCTCTTCTTTTTAATATGCTGTCTAGGTTGGTCATAGCTTTTCTTCCAAGGAGCAAGCGTCTTTTAATTTAATGGCTTCAGTCACCAATGCAGTGATTCTGGAGCCTCCCAGAATAAAATCTGTCTCTGTTTCCATTGTTTCCCCATCTATTTGCCATGAAGTGATGGGACTGGATACCATGATCTTAGTTTTCTGAATGTTGAGTTTTAAGCCAACTTTTTCACTCTCCTCTTTCATTTTCATCAAGAGGCTTTTTAGTTCTTCTTCACTTTCTGCCATGAGGATGGTGTCACCTGCATATTTGAGGTTATTGATATTTCTCTGAGCAATCTTGATTCCAGCTTGTGCTTCATCCACCTTGATATTTCAAATGATGCATTCTGCATAAAAGTTAAATAAATAGAGTGACAATATACAGCCTTGGCATATTCCTTTCCTGATTTGGAACCAGTCTGTTGTTCCATGTCCATTTCTAACTATTACTTCTTAACCTGCATACAGATTTCTCAGGAGGCAGGTCATGTGGTCTGGTATTCTCATCTCTTAAAGAATTTTCCGAGTTTGTTGTGATCCACACAGTCATAGGCTTTGGTGTAGCCAATAAACCAGAAGTAGATGTTTTTCTGGAACTCTTGCTTTCTCAATGATCCAATGGATGTTGGCAATTTGATCTCTAGTCCCTCTACCTTTTTTTATATCCAACTTGCACATCTGGAATTTTACAGTTCATGTACTGTTGAAGCCTGGCTTGGAGGATTTTGAGCATTACTTTGCCAGTGTGTGAGATGAGTGCTATTGTATGGTAGTTTGAGCATTCTTTTCTATTGTCTTTCTTTGAGATTGGAATGAAAACTGACCTTTTCCAATCCTGTGGTCACCACTGAGTTTTCCAAATTTGTTGGCGTATTGAGTGTAGCACTTTCACAGCATCATCTTTTAGGATTTAAAATAGCTCAACTGGAATTCCATCACCTCCACTAGCTTTGTTCATAGGGGTGCTTCCTATGGCCCACTTGACTTCACATTCCAGGATGTCTAGCACTAGGTGAGTGATCACACCTTTCTGGTTATCTGGGTCATAAAGGTCTTTTTTGTATAGGTCTTCTGTGTATTCTTGCTACCTCTTCTTAATATCTTCTGCTTCTGTTAGGTCCATACCATTTCTGTCCTTTATTGTGCCCATCTTTGCATGAAATGTTCCCTTGGTATCTCTAATTTTCTTGACTAGATCTCTAGTCTTTCCCATTCTATTGTTTTACTCTATTTCTTTGTGTTGATCTTTGAGAAAGGCTTTCTTATCTCTCATGCTATTCTTTGGAACTCTGCATTCAAATGGGTATATCTTTCCTTTTCTCCTTTGCCTTCCACTTCTCTTCCTTTTTCTGTTGTTTGTAAGGCCTCCTCAGACAACCATTTTGCCTGTTTGCATTTCTTTTTCTTGGATTTGGTCTTGATCCCTGCCTCCTGTACAATGTCATGAACCTCTGTCCATAGTTAATCAGCCACTTTGTCTATCACATCTAATCTATTGAATCTTTTGTCATTTCCACGGTATAATCACAAGGGATTTGATTTAGGTATACCTGAATGGTCTTTCTCTACTTTTCCTACTTTCTTCAATTTCAGTCTGAATTTGGCAATAAGGAGTTCATGATCTGAATGACAGTCAGCTTCAGGTCTTGGTTTTTCTGATTGTATAGAGCTTTTCCATCTTTGGCTGCGAAGAATATAATCAATCTGATTTTAATATTGACTATCAGATGTCAAATGTGATGTCCATGCGTAGAGTCATCTCTTGTGTTGTTGTAAGAGGGTGTTTACTATGACCATTGCTTTCTCTTGGCAAAACTCAGTTAGCTTTTGCCCTACTTCATTCCGTACTCCAAGACCAAATTTGCCTGTTACTCCAGGTGTCTCATGGAAGTGAGGGGATGTAGAAACAAAAGAGGAGCAGCCAAGACATAATAGCACAGGCTTGAGGCAGGGTCCTAGTTCCTCCTCAAGGGACACACATAATAATACACCTTTGAGTTCTTCTGGAGGGACTCAGGCTCCCATCCAAGTGGAGGATTGTAACTTCAGGCTACCAACAGGTTACAAGATTCCTGGAGCAGTAACCTGTTACCTCACCACCAACCAATCTGCAGCCCTCACCCCAAATTTTGCTTATAAAAGCCCCCTGGAAACCACTGGGGAGTTTGGGGTTTGTGGACACAAACCACCTGTTCTCCTTACATTGCCCTGAAATAAACCTTTCTTTTCTCCAGACTCCCATGATTCGGTTCATTTGTCCTCACTATGTGTTGGGCACACAGCCCTGTGTTTGGTACATTTCAAGAGCACATAGCATGTTCGAGAACTTGGAAGGAAACCCTGTGGCTGAAGCTCTGAGATCAAAGATGAGAACAGTAGGTGGAGATATGACAGGGGATGAGGGATTCACATCAGACAAGGCCTCGTAGGCTCTCGGAAAGAGTCTGGCCTTTGTCTTGAAGGGGCTGATGTGAAGAGGGAAAGAGTAAGGTCAGGGAGACCTGCTCCAAAGGCCTCCAAGAAATGAAGAAACTGGACTAAAATGGTGGCTGTCAAGATGGAGAAAAGGGATTGGTATTTATGGGAGGAGCTGAAAGGACAAAACTTACTACCATATTTCTGGGTTTTATGGACAGAAGGACTTCGTTATTATTCTTGAGGTGGGGAACACTGGACTCATAATTTTATGCCCAAACCTGACCAGTTGCCATTTGGACATGCTGAATTTGAGATATATTGACTTAAAAAAATGCACAAGTTGCAAGTTTTATTAGGGGCAAAATGAGGACTACAGCTGGGAGACAGCATCTCAGATAGCTCTGAGAAACTGCTCTGAAGAGGCAGTGGGGGAAGGTCAATATATGTGATTTTGGTGAAGGGGGAGTTCAATGAAATGAAACACTTATCTTACACAAGGTTTTCTGGTAGTCACAAGGAGTGGATGTCACCATGAAGGGATTTCATGTTACTCTAAATATGAGGAGATGCAAGGATTGGCATCATGAAATCAGTTCCTGAAAATATCTGTCTAAAGACCTGCTGTTGCTGCTGCTGCTGCTAAGTCACTTCAGTCGTGTCCGACTCTGTGCGACCCCATAGACGGCAGCCCACCAGGCTCCCCTGTCCCTGGGATTCTCCAGACAAGAACCCTGGAGTGGGTTGCCATTTCCTTCTCCAATGCATGAAAGTGAAAAGTGAAAGGGAAGTTGCTCAGTCGTGTCCGACTCTTGGTGACCCCATGGACTGCAGCCCACCAGGCTCCTCCGTCCATGGGATTTTCCATCAAAAGTACTAGAGTGTGTTGCCATTGCCTTCTCCATCTAAAGACCTATTCCATCAGTTTTCCTGGACCACAAAGCGCCTCATTCTCCACCCTGAACCCCCTTCAGGGTGTGTCGAAAGTCAACAGCTGCAGCAGCACAGGATTCAATCTCTAGAGGCAGATGCCAAATGCCCTTGGCAAGCACCAATTTGTAGTTGACAAATGCTTGTAAAATATCCAAGCGGAGAGAATCTGTCTGTGGGTGAATCTGGAGCTCAGAGATGGAAGCTGGACATATAAACTCCAGGTCACCGGCATAAACAGAGAGAAGTTGAACCTGCTGCAGTGTAAATTCCCAGTGGACAGATGTTGTCTTTGTTTTGTTCACGGATATGTCCCAGGCACATGGAACATTGCTGATATATAGGAGGCACTCAATCCACATTTGCTGAATGAATTAATGAATAGATTCTCCTTAGGTAATGCTTAAGGAGAAAATTGAAAATGAGAAAACAAGTCTAGAGTGGAACCTTGGGGAATGCCAACACTACAGGCTGGGAAGAAGAGCACAAACTTACAGAGAAGCAGCAATGGAACCAGGAGGGAGAGGAAGAAATCTGCAGTCCGAGGCACAGGAAGCCAGGGGACAGGGCTTTCCTAGGAGGAAAGCATGCCTGTCTCTGCAGAGAGTGGCATGCCACAGCAAGCCTAGCTCATGAATGCCCACTCTTCCACCTTCACAACCAGAAGGGCTTTCAAATACTTGCGTGTGTTTGTTAGTATCATTGCTGTCCATCTTTACATCAGAGATTTGACTTCTTAGGTGTAAGATTTACCTTAGATAAGGGTCTTCAGGAACCATCTTGGAAGGCTCATCTCTGACACATTCCCAGCCTGGGTGGGTATAATGACCTCATCATTCTTTGCATTAAACTGTGATCATAGTGACAGTTGCAGAAAGGCATACTCAAGTCACAGAATTCCAGTAACTTTTCCTGAAGAGTTCGTGTGGTGTCTCCTCTCTGTATGAAAGTTCAGTCTCCTCCCTCCCCTGTCACTTCTGCATGACAAAGACTTTTATTTGCTACATGGATAACCCTCAATGAGTAACAATTTAGATTTGGAGGGGTGGTAAAGAAATAAATTTTATTTCACCACCTGTATACCTTCTAGAAAAGAAAAGATAGACTGATTCAGGGGGAGAAAAAGATATCTTGGTACTGGTTGTACTTAATTCCCAGGGTTGTGACAATACATCTTCAGATCCTAGTTCCTTTAGCTCAGACTCCCTTCCTTATAGCAGAGTCGTGTAGTCCTAGGACCATCTAAGTTGGGTTCAAGGTCTCCAGCTAGAGATCGAGGATATTCAGCAAAAATTCAGCTTTCCTTGCATCAAAGTGACCTTTTCTTTGAAGTGGATAATCCACTTGGCTTTCACATGTTCTCATCTGCAGTGGAAAGTCTAAGATGAAAAATCATTAATTAGTCCTTGATTTAAATCTCAATACGGCTTCCCTGGTGGCTCAGAGGTTAAAGCGTCTGCCTCCAATGTGGGAAACCCGGGTTCGATCCCTGGGTCGGGAAGATCCCCTGAAGAAGGAAATGGCAACCCACTCCAGTATTCTTGCTTGGAGAATCTCATGGACTGAGGAGCCTGGTGGGCTGCAGTCCATGGGGTCACAAAGAGTCGGACACAATTGAGTGACTTTACTTACTTACTTAGTAAACTGTAAATATTTAGGTTACAGAATACTTCTCCCTTTTCCTCGCTGTTTTGTTTTCTTCAACACAGTTCTCCTACTTGAAATGTTATTATTTGTTTATTACTTTATTTGGCCTTGGTCACTCTTTCCTTGAAAGATAATCTACCTGAGAACAGGACCATCAGCTCCAGTTCCAAAACTCTGCCTCAATACTGTTCAGTTCAGTTCAGTTGCTCAGTCATGTCCGACTCTTTCCTACCCCATGGACTGCAACAGGGCCAGGCCTCCTTGTCCATTACCAATTCCCGGAATTTATCTAAACTCATGTCCATTGAGCTGGTGATGCCATCCAGCCATCTCATCCTCTGTTATCCCCTTCTCCTCCCGCCTTCAATCTTTCCCAGCATCAGGGTCTTTTCAAACGAGTCAGTTCTTCACATCAGGTGGCCAAAGTATTGGAGTTTGAGCTTTAGCATCAGTCTGTCCAGTGTAGGTGCTCCGTAATCTTTACAGGGTGAATAAAGGAATAGATGCTTAAACATAATGACAGGAAAGGGAAAAGTGAAAAGTCACTCATTCGTGTCCAACTCTTTGAGACCCCATGAACTATACAGACCATGGAATTCTCCAGGCCAGAATACTGCAGTGGGTAGGTGTTCCCTTCTCCAGGGGAATCTCCCAACCCAGGGATCAAACCCAGGTCTCCCGCATTGTAGGCAGGTTCTTTACCAGCTGAGCCACAAGGGAAGTAAGTGCAAAACTGCGGATTGAATTTACAGCTTAGTCTGAAGAGAAGCTCCTGCTATGAAGTTACATATTTGAAATCCAGGCGCAGTTTGGTGTTTGGCATCTCCAGCTGACTCCTTCTGAACTGCAATTCCATGTGGATGTTTCCACCTGAAGAGCCAGCAGGCACTTTGAACTCAAGGTGTCTCCAACATCCAACCCTCTCACCTTCTCTTTGAAAGAATCACCACTGCCTATCTAGCATTGTAGGCAGGTTCTTTACCAGCTGAGCCACAAGGGAAGTAAGTGCAAAACTGCGGATTGAATTTACAGCTTAGTCTGAAGAGAAGCTCCTGCTATGAAGTTACATATTTGAAATCCAGGCGCAGTTTGGTGTTTGGCATCTCCAGCTGACTCCTTCTGAACTGCAATTCCATGTGGATGTTTCCACCTGAAGAGCCAGCAGGCACTTTGAACTCAAGGTGTCTCCAACATCCAACCCTCTCACCTTCTCTTTGAAAGAATCACCACCGCCTATCTATTCTTTTGACTTATACATTCCTCTTACTCCTTCAGACATCCAGCCCAGCACTGTTTATTCTGCCTCTACCAGCCTTTCCCATCCATCTTTCACACACGTGGCTCCTCCTCTGGTTCATGGGATCACCCCCTCTCCCAGCAGTGCAGTGGCTAGCTGAGGTCCCCAAGGCCTTAGACTCTCTCTTGTCCAGTCTATATTCCATGCTGTCAGTTGAGATCTGTTAAGGTAACAAGGCAGTGATGTGAACATTAATTCATCAGTAAAGAAACAATAGTTAAATGCCTTTCATGTGTCTGTTCTAGTCCACACCCCTTTGGGGCCCTTGATTTTACAGAAAAAAAGAGCTCACATCACTGCCCTTCTTGAAAATGTTCAGCTTCATTATTTACAGGAGAATAAAACGTAATCTCATAAGGTAATTGCCCCAAACTCTCTTGCTTTTCTAGCTTCTTTCCAGACGGTTCTCAAGACTCTCACCACAGACTCTGCACATCGCCCCTGGTGTTGCTTCTGGAATAGGTGTTTATGAAATTTGCATTCTGGGTTTGCCTTTTTTCATCTCATTCTTCCAACTGGAATGAACACCTCTCTCCCCTTCAGTTCAGTTCAGTTCAGTTCAGTTTCTCAGTTGTGTCTGACCCTTTGTGACCCCATGAATCACAGCACGCCAGGCCTCCCTGTCCATCACCAACTCCCGGAGTTCACTCAAACTCACGTCCATCGAGTCGGTGATGCCATCCAGCCATCTCATTCTCTGTCATCCCCTTCTTCTCCTGCCCCCAATCCCTCCCAGCATCAGAGTCTTTTCCAATGAGTCAACTCTTCGCATGAGGTGGCCAAAGTATTGGAGTTTCAGCTTTAGCATCAGTCCTTCCAAAGAACACCCAGGGTTGATCTCCTTCAGAATGGACTGGTTGGATCTCCTTGCGGTCCAAGGGACTCTAAAGAGTCTTCTCCAACACCACAGTTCAAAAGCATCAATTCTTTGGCGCTCAGCCTTCTTCACAGTCCAACTCTCACATCCATGCATGACCACAGGAAAAACCATAGCCTTGACTAGACGGAGCTTTGTTGGCAAAGTAATGTCTCTGCTTTTGAATATGCTATCTAGGTTGGTCATAACTTTCCTTCCAAGGAGTCTCTCCCCTTACAATGTACTAAAATCCCATTCATTCTTAGAAACCCACCTCAAGTGTCAGCTCACCTGTGAGCCCTCAGCCGCCGTCCTGGGCGGGCCCCAGGCTCCTCTGTTTGCTCACAGACTCCATTCATCCCTTTGTACTAGCACTGGCACATGCTGGGCAGGCCATTCTGAGAGCCTTAGAAACCTCCGTGCTTGGTAAGTCCTTTTTTTTTTTTTTTTAAATTTGTTTACTTATTAG
Source organism: Aepyceros melampus (assembly GCA_006408695.1). Classification (NCBI taxonomy): domain Eukaryota; kingdom Metazoa; phylum Chordata; class Mammalia; order Artiodactyla; family Bovidae; genus Aepyceros; species Aepyceros melampus. Next base: position 229,892 of record SJXQ01001466.1, read on the forward strand.
TAAGACTTCATTTCTACCTGATTACCTATTTAAGGTTTTAAGTTCATCTCAAATAATGTTTTTCTAACATGCCCCAAGATTCCGTCCCTTGGGCTCTGGAGGTGGGCGCCTCAGCGGTACAGCAGCACTTAACTGCTGTGCTGTGCTTCTCTGATGCTCTATGTCTCTGAGCTGTAGCCACAGGGGAAGTCTTACACACCACTTACCAGGAAGCTTCACACTGTCTTCAGAGTCAGAATGGAGATGCTTCCTCCACATGGAGTGTTCTGTGCCACGTGACCAACTCTCTCACTTTCCTTCTGTCTTCGATGGGGCTCCGGAGCGGTGGCTGTGTCGCCATGCCTAATACTGCTGATGACAGAAGGACCTACAAAGCTGTTTATAATCAGTTTGGGGAGTGGTAGCCTTGGGTGTTATCTGAGAGCTGCTCTGCTTTCACTAATGACAGACAGATTCAGAGCTTAATTGTCAACTCTGCCTCAGAATCCTCTTAGTACAGGCTGACTTCTGTCGGCTTCTAAATGAGAACCGCTGATGTCAAGTCAGTTAAAAAACAGCAAAAACGTGATTTCCCCTCATATGCTAAGGATCATATTCATGGGCACCAGGGAGTCTGGGCTATAAATCTTGTGGATTTTTACCATCATATTTAGAATAAACTAATGCTAGGGACAGTTTTGTAACGGAAGATAATAAAAAAAAAGAAAAACAAAAATACATGTTGCAAAGGAAAAACACAGTCTCAGTGAGTGAATTAATTGCTTTTGTAAACTAGGTGGATCTTTTTAAATGCAGGCACGAGTTTTTAAATTATACAGTTTAATGAAATAACATAGTGTTTGCTCCGGTCATTAAATATCCTGTCTTTCTATCGGAATCAAAGTTGTTGTGTAAATATGTTTTATGACGAAGAAGCACTTGCCAGATAATGTACTAAGAAATAGTTATTTAATTGGATTGAAGTAAATGAGAATGTAATTCGTCCCTAAAGTGGTCAGTTATAGGTGGGAAATTGTAAGGTGAGTGTGAAGATTAAGGCCATTCTCCTACCTACCTACCCACGCACCTCCCTACCCACCTACATACCCTCTGACCTACATATTACCCACCTATTTACCTATTGATTATTCCCTAACCACCTACCTACCTCCCTGCTCACTTACCTACCTCCCTTCCCACCCATCTACCTACCTACCGACCTGCCCACATACCTCCGTCCTTACATGCCCACCTATCTCCTTAGCCCACTTACCTACCCACCAACGTACCTAGCTAACTCCCTACCTAGCCTCCCCCACCCACCCACCAGTGGGATCCTTGAAGAGTGCATTCCTGCTCTCAAGGTGTTCAAGTACAAATCAAATTTCCCCAACCCAACCCAAATCGCCAGGCCAAGCCCCGAGGGGTCTTACCTTCACTTGCAAACAGTAACTGTTGACCTGTAGGCTCCCAAAAAGTGTTTGCCCTTTGATTATTACAAAGGCTTCCTTGGTGCAGAGGTTTCACACAAGACCCTGAAGTAGAGGATGAAAAGAGGACCAAACAGAAGAAGCTGATTCTCAACAGGTCCCTCCCTAACAGGTAGAGAGGAGGGACCCTCTTCCCAGCTGAGGCCATGACCAACGTAATATTGTGTCACTTACTTTGTTGTTGTTTAAACAAAAAAAAACTGTATACATTTAAGGCTATAACATGATATTTTGATATACATACACAGTTGGCCTCGATTCCATGAGTTCCTCATCTATGGTCCAACTCATGGGTGTCAAAGAATTCCAGAAAGTTTCAAGAAGTAAAACTTGAATTTTCTGTGCATCAGCAACTATTTCCACAGCATTTACATTGTGTTAGGTGCTACAAGTCATCTAGAGATGAATTAACATATGTGGGAGGACATGCGTGTGTTATCCCTGGAGGAGAGCATGGCAACTCATTCTGGTATTCTTGCCTGGAGAATCCTGTGGACAGAGGAGCCTGGCAGGCTACAGTCCGTGGGGTTACAAAAGAGTTGCACACGACTGAGCGACTTAGCACGCACACCTGCATGTGTGTGTTATATGCGAACACTATGCCGTTTTATAGAAAGGACTTTCTATAGGTATACATGGATTTTGATATCTGTGCTAGGTCCTGGAACCAATCCCCTGTGGATACCAAGGAAGAATTGGTATCTGTACAATTCTAGCTGTACAGAAACTAGCTGTACAGAGTGAAATGAATACTGTAGTCAAACTAACAAAGACATACATGTCCTCACACACAGTTACCTGTGTGTGTGTGCGCCTGTGTGTTGAGGATACCTGAGATCCACTCTTCGTAGATTTTCAGTGTACAGTAGAATACAGATGGTCCTTGGTTCCCAGTGGTTCAATTCTTTGTCTTTACAGTGGTGCAGAAGCAAGGTGCATTCAGTAGAAACTACACTTGGGATTTCGAATTTTGATCTTTTCCGGCACTAGTGATTTGTGGTCCAACAAATGTCTCTTGATCCTGGGCAGGGGCAGCGACCCACAGCTCCCCACCAGCCACGGGATAACAAGGGTGAGCCACCCGTACACTGACAAACGTTCTTTCAGTACAGCATTCAATAAATTAAATGAGCTATTCAACACTTTATTATAAAATAGGCCTTTTATTGATGATTTTGCCCAGCTAGGCTAATGTAAGTAAGTGTCTTGGGTGCATTTAAGGTGGGCTAAGCTAAGTACGACACTCTGTAGTCAGGTGTATTCAATGAATTTTGATGTTTTAACTTATGATGGATTTCTTGGGACTTTCCAGCATAAGTTAAGGAAGACTTGTATCATAATCACCAGGCTGTACATTAGAATAGAATAGAATTATTCATCCTCTGTAACTGCTCACTTTTATGTGTGTGTGTGTGTGTGTGTGCGCGCGCGCACGCTAAGTCACTTCAGTAGTGTCCAACTCTGAAACCCTATGAATTGCAGCCTGCCAAGCTCCTCTGTCCATGGGATTCTCCAGGCTAGAATACTAGAGTGGGTTGCCATGCCCTCCTCCAGGGGATCTCCCAACCCAGGGATCAAACCAGCATCTCAAGTCTATCTGCATTGGCAGGCGTATTCTTTACCACTAGGTACCACCTGGGAGGCCCACTCTGATATATAGACACATTTAAATTTAAAACGGGACATCATTTGTAAGATGACATTATAAAATATCTTAAAAATAATATTTGGTTTTCTGTTACAGTATTTTAATGGTAACTAGATAATCAAGTGTTATGGAATTATAGTGATATTCTCATACTGAGTTGTTACAAAGGATGACAATTTCCCAATATCTGAATATTCTAATATTGTCTCAGTTTTTCACTTGCCTTGTGAAATTTTACATCTCATACAATAATTTTCCTCCATCAGATTTATCAAAACTTAGAAGTTCATGACTAATGTTTATGGTAAAATTACTTTTATGTCTTTACATGTAAAATCATAAGAATATGTTTGAGATCATAATTACGCACCTATTTCAAGACAATGAGAACTCATACAGTTTGTTAAGTAAGAAATAAATTAAAGACAAACAGGAGAGAATGTTTGCCTCATCACATAGGGTCTGCATTTAGGAGCGTGATATTTATGTGCATCATAGACAAAATAATGTAGTAGAATTTATAGGGGGTTGTTTTGAAAAGTAGATACTTTTACACAGAACACTTTGGTTCAGTAATTTGTAGCAAATTAAAAGATAGCTAATAAGTTTACATCTCACAAATAGTTCTCAAACTTACAATTCTTGTGCTCTTTAAACTTATATACCTTCTGATCTTTCATTTAATGCAAATATTTTAATAGCATATGTATACATATTTAAAGAAAATGCACTACCATATTTGTAATAACTTATGGCAATTTTATTAATGTCACCTAGTTAATGAAACACCTATTCCAAAGAACTTCTAAATGGTATTAAAACACTAAGAAGCCTTACTATCTGGGATTTGACATAAATAGATTACAAACTACACATGTCTGTTTGGAAGAAAGACCGAAAACTTAAAGCAAATGATATAAGGAACTAGTTGTGGGGAAAAAAATACTAAACTGATTTTAAAATACCAGATCTGATCAAACGCAGGCCAAATCTTCATTTCCAGTAGACCCTCTCCAGGACAGTTTCCATTATATTTTAAATTTTAATACATTTTCTCTGCTAGTAGTTTATTATAGCCCTATTATTAAAATTATGTTGCACTTTTAAGGATGTATTTTTTAAATGTTTGCAGCAATGTCCTATGAGTGATTTATTTAGGAAAAAATAATAGAATAATAATATGGTGATGAATAAAAATTATTCTTTTAGCAAGAATAATTTTGTAGCCTTAAAGTGTAAGTATAACATCCTGAGATTTAATCTAAAATATGACACAAGTTAGCTTATCTATGAAACGGAAACAGACTCAAAGACATGGAGAACAGATCTGTGGTTGCCAAACGGGGTGGGTGGGGAGGGATGGGTTGGGAATGTGGGATTGCAGATGCAAACCATTATAAATAAGGTGGATGAACAACAAGTCCTTCTGTATAGTACAGGGAACTGTAGCAAATAACTTGTGATACACCATAATGGAAATGGAAAAAATACTTTAAAAAAGTATACATATATATATACATATACACACACACATACACACGACTGAATCAGTTGGCTCTAAAGCAGACATTAACACTGTAAACCAACAAAAAAAATTACTGAGAGTCAAGAACACATACATTTAAATAAGACAGTGGGAGTTAATAGACACCATGATAAACTTTCCACGTACTCCAAAATATTACAATTGTTCAAAATTATTTTAGAACTCCTCTTTTGGATTTGCCTTTATGACTAATTTTTAACCATACAAAAATTCCTAATATGTTATAGTTGCATCTTGTTTCCAAGTGGTGTTCAGTTCAGTTCAGTCAGTCGCTCAATCACGTCTGACTCTTTGCAGCGCCATGGACTGCAGCATGCCAGGCTTCTTGTCCATTACCAACTCCCGGAACTTGCTCAAACTCATGTCCATTGAGTCGGTGATGTCATCCAACCATCTCACCCTCTGTCATCCCCTTCTCTCCTGCCTTCAATCTTTCCCAGGATCAGGGTCTTTTCTAATGAGTCAGCTCTTCGCATCAGGTGGCCAAAGTATTGGAGTTTCAGCTTCATCATCGGTCCTTCCAATGAATATTCAGGACTGATTTCCTTTAGGATTGACTGGTTTGCTCTCCTTGCTGTCCAAGGGGCTCTCAAGAATCTTCTCCAACACCACAGTTCAAAAGCATCAATTCTTTGGCGCTCAGCTTTCTTTATGGTCCAACTCTCACATCTGTAAATGACTCCTGGAAAAACCATAGCTTTGACTATATGTACTTTGTCAGCAAAGTAATGTCTGCTTTTTAATGTGCTAGGGTGGTCATAGCTTTTCTTCCAAGGGGAAGTGTCTTTTAATTTCATGGCTGCAGTCACCATCTGCAGTGATTTTGGAGCCCAAGCCCAAGAAAATAGTCTGTCGCTGTTTTCATTGTTTCCCCATCTATTTGCCATGAAAACTGTTGTTACCCACTTTATTTATATTGTTTATCACAGGAAATTTCAAATGACCTTTCACAGGCTTTCCAAATAAAATTTATACCAAGAATGGGACATATTTCCAAAGAAATTTTTTTAAATGACAATTTGTTTAATTGAATATTCATTTGAGTTTTTGCAATGAGGTGGCTGAGACCTTGCATCAGAGATGCTTCCATGATCTTTGATTGTTACTTCTACAATTTCATCATCTTTTATTGGAGTATAGTTCATTTACAATGTGTCATGGGCTTCCCTGGTGGCTCAGAGGTTAAAGCGTCTGCCTGCAGTGCGGGAGACCCAGGTTCGATTCCTGGGTTGGGAAGATCCTCTGGAGAAGGAAATGGCAACCCACTCCAGTACTCTTGCCTGGAAAATTCCATGGACTGAGGAGCCTGGTGGGCTACAGTCCATGGGGTCGCAAAGAGTTGGACACGACTGAGCGACTCCACCTTCCACCTACAATGCTGTCAATGTTCAGCAAAGTGATTCAGTTAGATAGACGATAGATATATAAAGACTCTTTTTCAGATTCCTTTACCCTATAAGTTATTACAAAATACTGAGTATAATTCCATATGCTCTACAGTAAGTCCTTATTGGTTATCTATTTTTTATATAGTTTTGATTGTGACTTTGAACAGAAGCTCTCCTTTCTACAGATTAATCCTGGGCACCACATTTTGTAAAGTCTGGGTCTGTAGCCACAGGATTAAATGTATTTTCTTATGACATGAATCAGCCCACGCCTGTTTGGCTCACTGGTGTGTGGCTGTCAGAGTGCCCAGGATGCAATAGGTGTTCAGTTACTGTCTGGGGCAGATGGCAGCTGTCAGACACATACCTTGTCATGTTAGACTTCTTGGCATTTGAGAGAAATGTTCAACTTCGGTGAGACAAAGATAAAATTGTTTTTTAACAAAAGCAATCTTTTGAGAAGAGGTTTCAGGGACACGTACTCATAAAGTGATACATAAACCACTCGTTCCCCTTTAGCTATTGTCTTCCCTGTGCTGTTTCAGAACAGCAGTTTAAATTCATTTATGAATTTGATCAACATTATATTTATTAAGCACCTATTAAGTACCAAAGAGTGTTGTAGGGCCTGGGAAAACAGCCATAAAACAAAACACAGTGCCTGAGCAGTCTGTGTTCCAGTGGGGAAGGAGTATACTTAAAGATAGTATAAGTTGTTTGTGAGTACTGTTTCTGCTTTTTAAAAAGAGTGAGTCATGAGCTCAGGGAGTTGGGGTGTTACAGGCATATCTGATGAGCTTCATAAATTGCACCACACAAGAGAGTGCTGGTTATCATTTGGAGTGAACCCAGGCCATCTGGATGCCTAACACTTAACCTTCTCCCACCAGGGTTGTGTATGGCCTGTTGCAACCCCATTGTTGCTCACCTTGGGTTTCCCAGGAGTTACCAAGTCATGTGTCACTGGAAAATGATCTTGGGTGATGCCTGCTTTCAGAAAATGACACCTATAAAGGGTCAGTGTAGGAATGCATTTTGGGAACAGTCTTTAATGAGGGCTGTAGGCGGAGGGCTCTTTGTCTCAGAATTACCCGCATAGTCTGGTTCCACAGCATCTCTAAGGCAGCCTCCACGAGGATGCCTCTCCATTTTTTAGCATCTCTCTAAACCACTGGGTGAATACTTTTGTTTTTGTACTTAAAGGAGTTTCGCTAAAAGCAGAAACAAGATCCCTAGCACTCCGGAGGCATTTCAGCCATTCCTTTGTTTGTTCAAATCCATTTGCTGAGTAGATCTTTGCTCAGCTTTGACTGTACAGTATGTGTAGCAGAAGCTGGAGCCCTGCCCTGGAGCCCCACTTGACTCTTCCCACCAAACATCACATGGCCAGCCCTCAGCCCTAAGTCTCTAGAGGGCAAAGCCTGCCTTTCATGCCCTGGGCCACGGACCACAGCCACCCCAGAGGGTACTAGGCCTCGTGCATGGAGCAGCCCTGATTTTTTCACCTTGACTTTGGAGAATAGCTACAAAAAGCAGCTAAAAGTTTCCATTGAGTGGCTTTCTTGAGACACTCAGGTGACCCTGGCAGCCAGCATTTACTTTTTCTGAATTCCTTTTGCTATCCGTGATCTTATACAAGTGTTGCTTGGAACTGCTCCCTAAGAGGGTTTGCATAGTTAATTATGTTACAGATGTCGGCCTCCGCCTTTGCTGGTCTGCTTGTGCAGCTCGCCAGTCTTCCCTCAGCAGTTGGTGGCATTAAGCGGCAGCTGCCTTATCTGTATCTTGCCTTTTTTTTTTTTTTTTCCATTGGAGATTTGAGAGCTAAGGCAAGTCTTGAGACTCTTCCCTTCTGCTCCTTCTGACAGTCTTATCTGAAATCCTTTCACATATTCAAGGGTGTACTGAGGTAAGGAAGGACAAAAAGGCCAGTTTCTCCCTACTTCCCAGTAGAAGTCCCATGGTGGGCCTGCTTTTGTACATGCATGTGCTTTATCGGTTGCTCCTTTTGTGTTGAAATGTAAAAATATTCTAGCTTTGTTTCCTAAAAAAAAAATGGCTCATAAGAAATACAGTAGCTCACAATGAAGATGTAAATTGTAGTCAGTTGGGGGAAAAGATGCTACTGGCATCAGAGGAGAGAGTGTTCATCTGACATTCACTCATTCATTCAAAGACTATTTACTGAGCACGTGCTATTTGTTAGGGTCTCCGGGGCACACCGAGATGAACAAAACTGAATTGCCCCCCCTTGAAACAGGCAGCCTGAATGGGAGAACTGTAATCTTGGCCTGAACCAGCAGAAGTCTGAACTCCCACTCAGATTTTCACACTCCTGCTCTGCTAGGTTTGCACATGCAAAGTGTTATTCTTTCTTTGCTCTGGGAAGCACTGTGAACGCCTGACAGTCTCCCTTCCCCAAAGACGAAGCGCCCTGCATGGTCAGCAGGGTGGCGGGGAGGGGGCAGCGGAGGGGGCACGGGTCTCTGCAGACATGAGGGCCTTTGCTCCCCGTGCTCACTCTGCTCACATGGGCTCCTCAGTGTCACCCAAGCTTCTCAAGTAGTGATGGGAATTTTACTCCAGCATTTTAAGGAATCTCCATACTGTTCTCCATAGTGGTTGTATCAGTTTCCATTCCCATCAACAACCCAGCCATCCCACTGTTGGGTATGTACCCCAATGAAACCAGAATTGAAAAAGACACAGCTACCCCAACGTTCGTTGTGTCACTGATTACAATAGCTAGAACATGGAAGCATCCTAGATGTCCTCTGGAAGATGAATGGATAAGGAAGCTGTGGTACGTATACGCAATGGACTATTACTCACTATAAAAAGGAATGCATTTGGAGCAGTTCTAAGGAGGTGGGTGAACCTAGAGCCTATTATACAGAGTGAAGTGAGTCAGAAAGGGAGAGACAAGTATGTGTATTGACGCATTTACATGGAGTCTAGAAAGGTGGTACTGACACTCCTCTGTGCAGGGCAGCAAAGGACACGCAGACACAAAGAACAGACTTCTGGACTCAGTGAGGGAAGGAGAGGGTGGACTAATGTGAGAGAATAGCGCTGAAAGATGTATATTACCATATGTGAAATGGATAGCAAGTCTGAGTTTGACGCATGCAGCAGGGCACACAAAGCTGGTACTCTGTGACAACTAGACAGATAGTGTTGGGAGGGAGTGGGGAGAGGATTTCAAGATGGAGGAGACACGTGTATACCTGTGGCCAATTGTTATTGCTGTGTGGCAAAACCATCGTAATATCATAATTGTCCTTCAATCAGAAGAAAAAAAGAAAGAGAGAAAAGAAGAAAAAAGTAGTGATGGGAGCCTAAAACTGAGGTGCTCTAGCAGGCTCGTCCCTTGCCTCCTCTGAGCTCCTCAGAAATGCACCCGGCAGTGGTCCCCTCTCTGCACCCCAGGAACCCTCTCCCGCGGGCAGCTGTCTGGACCTCTTCCAAGGCACCTTCCAAAGGCCCCAGGCCTCCTGTTGAAGCCTAAGGAGCTTGAAGGACTCGCAAAGAGTATCATATTCCTCCTCCTGCCCATCCTTTCCAGCCTCGTGTAAATCAGACTCTGGCTGACTCAGTGCAGTTGAGTCAGCGTCAGACACGAGATCCAAAGCCCTCTGTCTGGCCCCTGAGAAGTGCTGGTCATTATCCTGCCCCTGGTCATCCCTGGCCCCTGTAGCGCCCGGGGCCCCATGCTCAGGGGCTCCAGACCCAGAGCTCCAAGTCCCTGTGTCAGCCTTTTGTAGTCTTGCTTTCTCCTCCTCTGCTTTTTTCTGCTCTGAGTGCCTAGTCTCTTAGCCTACTGGCAGGTTTGCTGCTTTTTCTTGCCAATGGATTCATGCTCGTTCACACTGAATCTAAAATGAGAGATGATGAGACTCCCAGGGAACGACTTCTCTGTGTTTGCTTAGGTTTCTGAAGCTACCAAGTTCACTGTCACCTGTTTTGGGGAAACTTCTGCCTCCCCGGAGCAGAGGCTGTATTGTGTTATCTACCTTTCTGCATCTGTGGGAGAAGTGATAAGTGGTAAAGGATATTGCCTTTTCCCTTTGTTCCTACTGACTCTAGGCAAGGTCGAGCATGTAATTTTTTTTCAACTTCTTCCTTATTTAGTGATTTTTCAGCCAAAGAGGTTTCTGCTAATATATAGAAATCTTTCTTTGAGGAAACCATGATTGAATCAAAGTAGAGGGATGTGTAGTGTTAGATGTGATTCATAATTGTTATCATCATAAAACTCCTGGAAATGTAAAACACAAAGGAATCTTAGACATTACTTTGTCTAGTCCTTTTATTTTCAGGTTGGAAAAATTCAGATCACGGAGAAGAAGAGCTTTGCTGGCAGCCCAGAGATGGTGGCCAGGCGCCAGGAGAAAACTCTGACTTTCGGTTTAGTCATCACCTCTCCCTTCTCCACTCTTATCTCTCCCCCTTCTTAAAGAGAACCAAGGATGTCTAGTAAGGGACTGTAGACTTATATTTACCGTTATGAGTAGAATAGTTAATCTCCTGCGGATTGCCATCCTGCAGAAGACAAAGCAGCAAAGTAAAGAGTGTGTGAATTTATAAGCCACATAGACAACGGCCAAACACTAGTTCTGTCATTTTCCTAGCTGTGTGATATGGTACCAGCTATTCAGACCCTCTAAACTTTACTCATCCATGAAATGATGTAAATACCAACCATGAAGAGAGAAGTAAATGACTTGACACTGCAATGCACAGAGCAATACCTAGCCCACAGTAAGTGTCCAACAAGTGAGATGCAAAACAGTTCTAAGAAGTCTTCTTACCCTTCACCAGAAACAGGTAACTTTTCCTCCTTATGCTTGAAATAGTGACTTTTCATTATGTTGCATTAATTTAGGCTTTTGATACATCTTACAAATAAATTTGCAAATAGGTTAAAATATGCCTTTTATTTTTGTGCCTTATGTTTCTTTATTCTGATCTGATCCTTGTGTGGAGTGAGGAGGGAGTAAGTGTAGATTTATGGATGTGTTTAAGTGTCATAGATCAGCATCTGTCAAAGTATTTCTAGGATCACTTGTATTAGAATCATCTGTGGGTTTTTTTTTTAAAAATAGATTCTTGTCTGAACGACTCAATAAATAGGAATATCTGCAAAGAAGGGACCTAGAAATCTTTATTGTATGACAAACACAAAATGTGAGTTTTATGTATTCTAACCCATTGTAATAGATGAATAATCTTAAATGCCAGATTAGTAGACCTAAAATATTACTTTAATCATGCTACTTCCTTGTTTAAATATCCTTCAGTAATTCTCACTAACCTCTAGTTTGGCACAGTCATTCACTATCATGTTGCATGATATCTTATAAATGTCCCCTCAAAGGTGTCCATGTCCTACAGATGGCCAAGAAGCACATGAATAGATGCTCAACATTGGTGATTATTAGAAAAAAGCAAATCAAAGCTACAATGTCCTGTCACCTCACACAGATCATAATGACCATCGTCAAAAAGTCCACCAATAATAAATGCTGGAGAGGGTGTGGAGAGAAGGGAGCTCGCTGTTAGTGGAAATATAAAGTGGTACAGCCACTTGGAAAGCAGTGTTGAGTTTCCTTAAAGACATAAAAATAGAATTACCGTATGATCCAGCAATCCCATTCCTGGGCATGTGTCCAGAAAAGATGAAAACTCTATCTGAAAAAGATCCATGCACCCCATGTTCATTAGCAACACTATTCACAATAGCCAAGGCATGGAAGCAACGTAAACGTTCATCAGTGCATGCAGGGGTAAAGACGTGGCGCACATACGATGAAATGATAGCTGTAAAAAAGGATTAAACAGTGCCATTTGTAGCAATATGGATGGGCATAGAGATTATCATACTAAGAAAGATGAATTTATATGATATTACATATATGTTTAATCTAAAAACAGGACACGGATGAACTTATTTATGAAGCAGAAATAGATTCACAGACATAAAAAGCAAAGGGGAAAAGTGAGGGGGTTATAAATTAAGAGTTTGGGATTAGCAGACACACATCATTACATATAAAATAGATAAACAATAAGAACCTACTGTATAGCAAAGGGAGCTGTGCTCAATATTTTTTAATTACCTACAGTAATTACGTACAGAGAAGAATCTGAAAAATAATATGTTATTTGTTTATGTACTATTGTTATATAATATATATGTTGTTTATATATTATAAAAAATATTATTTTCATATTATTTGTTTATGTTATTATATAATATATGTTATTTGTTTACTATATAAATATTATTTTTCAGATTCTTTTCTGTAGGTAATTGTAGGTGAGGTTGAGAGGTACTCCACATGGACGTGAACTGGCTTGGTGACTGAACCAGAGGAAGGGGCCCGGACGTGCTGGGCATCCTGTGAATTACCGCTCAGTGCATCTCTGATTATTGTCTTGTAGAGCTATTTAACCATATTGTTTATGTTTTAATGTGTTTTTGTTTGTTTGTTTCCCTGTTTGTTGACTCCATGAATGTAAATGTGATAATCATTAAAATAGCAGCAATAACATCAGTAATAATAGTATAATGAGAGAGCCTCAGACTGTTTTGATTCTAGCTTCACAAGTTATTGGCTGTCTGAAAAGAAAAGAAATAGATTTATGGTTACCAAAAGGGAAAGTAAGGGAGAGGGATAAATTGAGAGTCTGATTTAATAGACACACAGTACAGCATATAAAATAGATGAACAACAGGACCTACTGTATAGCACAATTAACTGTACTCACCAATCTGTAATAATCTATAATGAAAAAGAATCAGAAAAAGAATAGATACAGGTATGTGTATAACGGAATCACTTTGCTTTACACCTGAAACTAACACAACGTAAATTAGCTATACTCCAATATAAATAAAAATTAAGAAAAAAGAAATGAGTGTTTTCATCTGTAGAATGGGGATGATAATATTGAAACTGATTTTCAGGAGTCAGTACGATGATAAATTTTAAGTCCTGGCACAGCACCTGGAATATAGTAAGAGTTAAGTATTTAGTTTTCTTTTTTACTTCTTATTCCATCATATAAGTCTTGATATTCCTGTTACTTTACAAAGCAATCATATGAGACATGAGAGGAAATTAAGAATCTAATACCCGGTGTGGTGCTTTACCACCACGTGTTTTAGGGGTCGGGAGACTCCCAGGCTTGTAGGGAGGCCTGCTGTTGAGAGATGCTCCAACCCCAATGGGCAGGAGATACAGGAAGCCTGCCTGCTTCCCTCCCTCCTTGCCTGGCTTCCTTCCTTCTTCTGTTTTATCAAAGATGGTCTCATGAATAGTTTGGCATTTTAAATACTTTGAATACAGCACTTTGAATAGATTTTAGAACCAGTTTTGGAAAAAAAAAGAAAAGAAAAAACCCTGAGATTCAATACATTCATTCATCATTACCTCCCCTTACAACCCTTCCTGCTATTTTAGTGCAAGTGAGAGCTCTCCAGTCCCAGCTCCTCTGAATTCATTTTTCAAATGCCAGTTCAGGAGCTCCGACGCTAAAATTAAGGTCTATTACATCTTCTGCACTTCCTTTGTCTGCTAATGTTGTAATATGATCTTAAGTAATTGAGTTTCTTTTGACGTGATTTCTTATTTAGAAACCTGGGCTTATTTGCAAATCTTTTTTCTCTGTATGTGTTTGTATAATTTCATTTGATACTTTCTCCGCGATTGCCCTCTAATTGTTTTAGAGAGACTTGGATTTAGTCATTTTGATTTATTTTACAAATAGTCCCATATTACCAAGGGAACTAGATACAAGAACACTAAGGGAAAGGAAAACTAATTTTTATAAAGAAAAAGTATACTTAAAGGTACTAAGTATATGTCTCAGAACGTAGCCCTTGTTTTTTATTATTTTTAAGCAAAGAAAGATTAACTGTTTTTCTTTTTTTCCTTTGCCTCTAATATTGAAACATTTGATTTTCTAAATAATGTAAGGGATTAAACTTACCTAAACAGCAACTGGGGATTTCTCCCAGACCCGTGAGATGGTCTGTCTGTGTGTGTTCTTGCTGGAATACTGTACAGAAGAGACAGACTCAGAGGTTTCAGGCTCTCCCTGGAAATGTTGCCTGCTAACCCAGTGTCTTAGAGAACTGTTCATTCGCTCTGGAGAGGCATTCTGACTCTGGACTCACTTTCACACCCCACAAGTGGATTTAAACTGAGAAATGGAGTCATTTGATAAAGTGGCAAACGTGATGTCCGCCTGCATGAGGCGTGAGAACCAGGGCTGAGAAGTGAGAGGCAGGACTAAACCAAGCATGCATTACTTTATGGACTTGATGACCTGCGGCGTGTGAGTAGCCAACAGGTTGTGCTGGCCCAGAATGTCTATCTGTGCCCTTTTGGTGTGAGTCTCTCAGTTAAAAAGAGGCATTTGAAGCAGACACTTTACCGTCTGAGCCACCAGGGAAGCCCAATAGAAAACATACAGAGCAGAAATACAAGCTGTTTTACTTAAGACACAGTTGCATTAGAGCACAACAGATTTAAGCAACTCAGTATAATCCTAATATGAATTCACCCATGATGAAATTAATAAACAATTCTAAAGACTAAGTTAAAAATTTATTTGTATGCTACAATAGGGATTTTTTCCCTTATCTATCTGTGCCCTTTTGGTGTGAGTCTCTCAGTTAAAAAGAGGCATTTGAAGCAGACACTTTACCGTCTGAGCCACCAGGGAAGCCCAATAGAAAACATACAGAGCAGAAATACAAGCTGTTTTACTTAAGACACAGTTGCATTAGAGCACAACAGATTTAAGCAACTCAGTATAATCCTAATATGAATTCACCCATGATGAAATTAATAAACAATTCTAAAGACTAAGTTAAAAATTTATTTGTATGCTACAATAGGGATTTTTTCCCTTATAATTTTCCCCTAAAATGATTTAAAAATCATGTAATACAAGATTCATGTTAGCCTTTCAAATAGTCTTTTTAATGAGATCAAATATAATCTAATTAATGACAAAATAATGGTTGTTTGTCTATATAAAAACATATATTCTAAAAATGTATACATTCTTAATATATTTAATGAAAGTCAAGCGGCAGTCATTTTTCCTATGGTAATACAAATTTTCCCCAGACCAGTTGATTATCTTGATTGCTAGTTTGGGGAAGTAATTTCACTGATTAATTTAAAAGTAATATATGTGGTGGGATATGACTTTTCTTTAATAAGTATAATAGGAAAATAACTTCTGTAAGAATTACTTTTTATTCTTATCAAGAATCCCATTTTAGATAAAAATCAATTATAAAATCAAACATTTATCAGACAGTTCATTTAAAAACAAAAGTGGATTCAGCATCATCATATCTTACTTAGTGCAGTTTCTGAAACACCTCATT